>OZ020267.1:31645297-32057797 GCA_963971225.1 Melieria omissa | reverse complement strand
GCGCGAACAACAACAACGACAAAGCCAATGACCAACGCACTGGCAAATCATCAATTTTCCGTACAACAACAAAGCGCGCCAGTAAATAAAGTGTCGCAGTTGTCTGCAATGTCATTGAGACGAGGCACTGACACGGCGACAATTTCAAGTATGAGAATATTTAAAGTCCTGGTCCCCCCACTCACACATACACATATCCTGCCTAGAACATTCGAATGTTAATGTGAAATATATGTTTGTCGCAGCGTCACTGCGTCCGGCTAATTGTGGCGCGTTGTCTTTCATTCGTTCGTTCGTTGCTATTTCGGTTGTTTCTATGCAGCAATGACTGTGTATGTGTTTGTGTGTCTGCGTATTTGTTAATGGAATCATAATTACCTATACAAAAAAGCCGTCGAATTAAATTAACTGCGCGTATTTTATCGGCGCACTAGAAAATTGAATTTCCCTCGCAGGATGTGCACAAATTGCAAATGGCGCCCAACTGCGAACGCAGCGCGGCCAATGTTAGTGTTTTAATTGATTCGAAAGTGAAAATTTATATACAATTGCCATGAACTGTGTCGATGGTGATGTCGTTAGACATTCACTGTCGACGAACATTTTACAGTTTATGCGATAACGGTAAAAGTGGAATTTGATTGAGCAACGTTATTTTGTTTGAGTAACTTTTTAACTCAGATAGGAAACATACATACAGGGTATCTGTGAGCAAATTGAAAACCCTAACTAACGCGGAGCCCTTAGAACGGGTTATGGCCTCAAAGAGGTTAAGTATATAATACATTATATATTAAGTATATCTTTTGAGAGTCTAAATTTGGTAACTGAAATCTACGTTTTAAAACTAAACCTAAACCGATCCGTACCTTCATTTACCATCACCATAATTTAATAATAATTTGTGGCATCAAATTAAACCCTCGTTGTTACTGAACCATCCAATGTTCTCTGATTTCCTTACTCCGCCAGGGAGTGGGCTTAGCGTCTTTTCAACGTCCAGCGTTCTCTAAATTTCTTACATCGTCAGAAGTTTGCGTCTTACGGACGTCAAACATTCTCTAAGTTCCTTACTTCTCCAAGAAGCAGGTTTAGCGTCTTACGAACGTCGAAGGTTCTCTAAATGCCTCACTTCTTCAGGAAGTAGGTTTATCATCTTTTGAACGTCCAACGTTCTTTAAAAACGTTACTTCTTCAGGAAGTAGGTTTAACGTCCTCTGAACGTGCAACGTTCTCAGTATTCCTTACTTCGTCACGAACTGGGTTCAACGTCTTACGAACATCGAACGTTCTCCATTTTCCTTACTTCTTCAGGAAGTGGGTTTAGCGTATGACGAACGTCCAGAGTTCTCTAAATTCCTTACATCGTCAGGACTTTGCATCGTACGGGCGTCAAACATTCTCTAAGTTCCTTACTTCTCCAAGAAGCAGTTTTAGCGTTTTACGAACGTCAAACGTTCTCTAAATTCCTCACTTCTTCTGAACGTTCAACGTTCTATAAAATCTTTACTTCTTCAGGAAGTAGGTTTAACATCCTCTGAACGTCCAATGTTCTCAATGTTCCTTACTTCGTCACGAACTGGGTTCAACGTCTTACGAACGTCGAACGTTCTCCATTTTCTTTACTTCTTCAGGAAGTGGGTTTAGCGTCTTGCGAACGTCCAACGTTCTCTAAATTGCTCACTTCTTCAGGAAGTAAGTTTATCGTCCTCTGAATGTCCAACGTTCTTTAAAATCGTTACTTCCTTAGGAAGTAGGTTTAACGTCCTCTGAACGTCCAACCTTCTCAGAATTTCCTTACTTCGTCACGAACTGCGTTCAGCGTCTTACGAACATCGAACGTTCTCCATTTTGCTTACTTCTTCAGGAAGTGGGTTTAACGTTTTACGAACGTCCAACGTTCTCTAAACTCCTCACTTCTTCAGGAAGTAGGTTTAACGTCCTTTGAACGTCCAACGTTCTCAGTGTTCCTTATTTCGTCACGAACTGGGTTCAACGTCTTACGAACATCGAACGTTCTCCATTTTCCTTACTTCTTCAGGAAGTGGGTTTAGCGTATAATCAACGTCCAACGTTCTCTAAATTCCTTCGCGTCTAATGAACATTCAACTTTCTCAGGGTTGCTTACAGAAGGTAGGTTTAGCGCCTTCCGAACATCCAACGTTCTCTGAATTCCTTACTTCGTCACGAACCAAGTTTAGCGTCTTACGAACGTCCAACGTTTTCTAAATTCCTTACTTCTTCAGGAAGTGGGTTTAGTATCTAATGAACATCTAACATTCTCAGGGTTCCTTACTCCATCAGAAGGTAGGTTTAGCGCTTTATAAACATCCAACGTTCCCTGAATTCCTTACTTCGTCACGGACTAAGTTTAGCGTCTTACGAACATCCAACGTTCTCTTAATTCCTCACTCCTTCAAGAAGTAGGTGTAGCGTCCTATGAAAGTACAACATTCTCTATATTCCTTGCTTATGCAGGACGTAGGTTTAGCGTCTAAGCAACGTCCAATTTCTTTAAATTCCTTATTTCTTCACGAAGTGGGTTTAGCGTCGAACGGATATCCAAAGTTCTCAGGGTTCCTTACTCCATCAGAAGGAAGGTTTAGCGCCTTCCGAACATCCAACGTTCTCTTAATTCCTTACTTCGTCAGGGACTAAGTTAAGCGTCTTACGAACGTCCAACATTCTCTATATTCCTTACTTCTGCAGGAAGTGGGTTTAGCGTCTGAGCAACGTCCAACGTTCTTTAAATTCCTTACTTCTTCAGGAAATGGGTTTAGCGTAGAACGAACATCCAACGTTCTCAAAATTCCTTACTTCTTCAGGAAAGAGGTTTAGCGTCTAATAAACATCCAACATTCTCAAAGTTTCTTACTGCATCAGAAGATGCAGTTAAACGACTTCCGAACGTCTAACGTTCTCTAAATTTCTTACTTTTTCGAAATGAAAAACTTCACCCTGGATCGATAACCAAAACGTTAACCTAGCTGACCAAACCTAACCAAACTAAGGGAAATATAGCGTAAAGTCAAAAGCAAAGGACTCAATATCATCCTACTCTACCTAAGCCAACCCAATACCCTCACCTAACTTCTTCACTTGGAGTCCCATTTGATGAAATATGTTGAACACTTTCGATCTCCTTTTCCAACATCTACAAAAATCATTCTAAAATACACCGAGTCTTCAGGTATGAATGCCATCGAGATGGTATCCTCTAAGAACTCAGATGAGGGCCGTATCTAATTCGTTTTGAGAGAAATCATTTGCTTAGAGCAGTTATGACTGAGATGAGGTTTAATCTGTCTTGACATGTTACCAACATTACTCTCCAGACATAATCTATAAGTAACGTGTACGGAGCTTGATTTGATTATTGATTTACAAAGCAAGCCTGTCGAAGTAATGGCTTGTCTGCCTCGTGGCATCTTGTTGGGTTAATTCATCTGCACTGTAGGTCTCTGGTATATATCTGTGTTCTGATACCCAGTAAAGGAATAATCGTAGCTGATTGACAGACTCATTCAGTGATCTTCTGCGCACTGAACAGTGAACTGAGCCCGAGGCCATTAGAATGGATTGCCTGTTCGCCAGAATCAAAATACTGCTTCCAATACTCTGTTCCATTACAAGCTTCGAATATGGCAGTGGTCTGGAAATTTGAAGTATAGATTCAGGTTAAGGCTGTCACAGTAGACATCATCGCCTCCACTCCAAAGAGCAATTTTGAACCATCGATATAAACGCATGTGACCCCTTCTCAGAAGACCCCTAATCTTCGACAACTTCGGTGTTATGTCATCATCTGAATGCTTCGTATACCTAATAATGTGAGATCTCTTGTCATCATTATATATATCATCATTAGATATATCACGTCTGCGATCACAATGTGCTTTAACTAGTTTAAATAGTCTAGTAAGGGAAACAACATCATCGTGTCTCACCGCACGCACTGACTAAATGAATCCACACATTTGAACTTGCCTTGGCTCGTACTGGCATTTGTTTCGATGTATTTCGGCGCTCATGGCTTTCTTTTTTGGGACAACTATAGAATTCTGCGCTTGAGTTTTGAGAATGTTGTTTCGATCTTTATTTAAATTGATCCCGTTCGCCACAGTAAATTACTTTCTTGGGCATCGTTTGATGCTGCTCCCACAACTTTTCCAAAACATACTCGTACTTCAATGAATTTCAGTCGACTACGAACCATGGCAAATCATTTTACATCAATTTTTTCAGCTCGAAATATTTCAAGGCTTTCAGCTTCGGGCTAAACAGCTAAATGACGTAGTCTGCAAGAAACATCAGACAGCTAATTAATGCGCCTAAAAACACACTAATTTCTAATTGAATTTTAAAGCAGACTCGCAGTCGCGCACGTTTTTCATTGCCGTCACTGGGAATCAATGAAATGTACAATTTTTTTTTTTTTTACAACAACATTTTGCAGCGTCAGCTACTAGGCGAATAATTAATTCAAAAGCATTTAACAAGCGCACAAACTGCCAACGTCAACAGTGGGCCCAAACGACTACGCGCGGGCGCGCAGACAAACTCAAAATAATTACCCGAAATTATTCATTTTTAATGTGTACTCGTACATTTCAGCTTCTGTTATTAGTTCATTATGCTTTGCTGCTGGTGTTGTTGTTGCTGTCGCTGTTGTGGCATTGAAGTGTTAGGGGTGTTGGCTAAAAATAGGGGTGTGTGTTTTTTTTCAATGTTTCGTTTTCGTTTTTGTTGATTTACAGGAGAGGTTAATGTTGTTTTTGTTGGAATTTTTAATAACACCATGAAAAATTCAATTACAACATCGAAATAAATAAACAAATTTTCGACTATGTGTCAATGTCAGCGGAGCGAAAGGGAGAGTGTGCAAAATTTTTATATTAATTGACTGTTTGTTGGTTCGATTAAATTCGACAATATTTCTTTCAACAACAACAATGCAAGACGAATAAGGAAGTATGGTTTCATTTGTCAAACTCTGAGAAATTGAAAAGCCAAGTCAAAGCGCCTAAAACTATGCCAAGCATAATGCTCGCTGAGCGTTTTCTCACCTCAACACTTGAGTTCGCTAAACGCTGCGCCCTTGTGGTTCCCCCACTGCTTGCGGCCAACGTGTTAGTCCTTCCGTCAGAGGGTTGACGGCTGATTTCCCCGAAGGTGTGCAGGCATTAAAGTTGTTCACCCTACGGTTTTAGCACTTTGGGCGCAGCAGAAAAGGTCACTCGAGCATTTAGTGGTGGTTGTTGTCATTCAAAGTGTTTGTTGTTGCTGTGCTGGTTGTATTTACATTTTTCTGGCAGACGGCTGCAGGTGACCATTGCGCATTTTACGCACGTAGGCAAATTGTTTGCATTTGAATGCGCCTCGCACCCATACAGCGCCGCCCATATGAGTTGGTCACGGCAACAGAATCAGAGGCGGCCATGTCTCGAAGTGGGCGTAGCTGACTGGCATGTTTGTTCGTGTAGTTTTTTGTGAGAAATTTAAGGTGTGTTGACAACTTAAGTGGAATTTGGTTGCTCGGGCCAAACCAGAAATTGTCAATCCATTCGGGTATTAAGCGTGTATGTGTGTGTACACGGGTTAAAGTTGTACATTTTCCCTCTTTTCTTTCTTTAGTGCTTTTTTCATTTTAGCTGACATTGACATTTTTTCATCCCCCCAGCGTCGGAAATTATGTGCAAAACTATTGAGCCAAGCATTTTGTGTTGCATGGAATTTGCCTTTTTTTCACAGCATGTTTTTTGTTGTTCAGTTCAGGCAGCAGCAGTAGGGAGGCACAAAAATGTTGAAATGGCACTATGTGGACGCATTTTGCTCTCGGCTCGAATTACTAGTTGACGCATAGTGGCATTGCATGGTAGCAGGCTTTTAGGCGCATTTGAGTTGGGTTCGACAATTGAGATTGGACCCTGATATGTGATACACTCAATAAAGTAAAAAATTTTACTATTCCAAGCAGTGCGTTGGTGGGTGGGTGTGTGTGTTTTGTTGTAGGTAAATTATGTTGAACTAAGGCGAGCCCCGAAATGCTTGAAAAGTATTAAAAAATGCAAAGTCAACTTTTCAATTTGTTTATGTCAACAAGTAAGTATGTCGGCTTTTTGTTGTTGCAGTTGCGGTGGTTGGCATTATTAGTGTTGTGGGTCGTTAGAATTTTTAATAATGTTGACATGTTATGTGGATGTGGTTTTGTTTGTGTGTGGAATGCGGAAAGCGGAAAGTTAATTTGCCAAAATGAAATTCAGACCAATGAATTTTGAGTGACTCAGCTGCAGCTTCTTTTGGATAGATTTGAACAGGCACAGGGGAAGTGGCAAATGGTTTCATTATGGTCCGGGTTTTTGCAGTTGTCACAGCAGGTAAGGTAGGGAATGCGCATGTTGGCTGAGTGTTTTTCAATTAGTCAGTGTCCCGTTATAACCGCAGTAAGCCTCGACAATCCAGTGGGTAGCGCGCTGGTTACTCACACCAGAGGCCCTAGGTTCCATTCCAAGCTCGGGCTGGTGAAACACTCATCTACATCGATCGCTATCCACATGAAGAAGACGACAATTACAAGAATCGTAGGTCCTCCCTCCCTTTTTCGCTAACCCCTTGAAATATGTGTTGCCAGAAAAAACAGTGTTGCCCTCACATTAAAAAAACGGGTGAAATATGTGGTATCCTCTCCTCTCGACTTATCTCGTCACCTTTCCTTTCCTTTCCTTTCCTTTCCTTTCCTTTCCTTTCCTTTTATTTTCTTTTCTTTTCTTTTCTTTTCTTTTCTTTTCTTTTCTTTTCTTTTCTTTTCTTTTCTTTTCTTTTCTTTTCTTTTCTTTTCTTTTCTTTTCTTTTCTTTTCCTTTCCTTTCCTTTCCTTTCCTTTCCTTTCCTTTCCTTTCCTTTCTTTCCTTTCCTTTCCTTTCCTTTCCTTTCCTTTCCTTTCCTTTCCTTTCCTTTCCTTTCCTTTCCTTTCCTTTCCTTTCCTTTCCTTTCCTTTCCTTTCCTTTCCTTTCCTTTCCTTTCCTTTCCTTTCCTTTCCTTTCCTTTCCTTTCCTTTCCTTTCCTTTCCTTTCCTTTCCTTTCCTTTCCTTTCCTTTCCTTTCCTTTCCTTTCCTTTCCTTTCCTTTCCTTTCCTTTCCTTTCCTTTCCTTTCCTTTCCTTTCCTTTCCTTTCCTTTCCTTTCCTTTCCTTTCCTTTCCTTTCCTTTCCTTTCCTTTCCTTTCCTTTCCTTTCCTTTCCTTTCCTTTCCTTTCCTTTCCTTTCCTTTCCTTTCCTTTCCTTTCCTTTCCTTTCCTTTCCTTTCCTTTCCTTTCCTTTCCTTTCCTTTCCTTTAATTTCCTTTCCTTTCCTTTAATTTCCTTTCCTTTCCTTTCCTTTCCTTTCCTTTCCTTTCCTTTCCTTTCCTTTCCTTTCCTTTCCTTTCCTTTCCTTTCCTTTCCTTTCCTTTCCTTTCCTTTCCTTTCCTTTCCTTCCTTTCCTTTCTTTTCCTATCCTATCCTTTTCTTTCCTTATTTGGCTTTCCTTAGCTTTGCTTTCCTTTTATTTCCTTTCCTTTTCTTTTCTTTCATTTCCTTTACTTTTCTTTCCTTTCCTCTCCTGCCCTATCCTTTCCCTTCTCCTACCGTCCTCCAAGGGCATAGCACTATGGTCCGGATGGACTGAGCCTTACTGTCCGACCTCACAATCACATCAGAATCCTCGTCACACCAGACAAGATATTACGCCAAAATTCTGAAAAAAACTCACGAGAGTCAAATCGATCTTTTTTATCGATTACTGGTCAGCATTTGCTATTCCGATTAATCCCTGTTAGGGATTAATACGGGGCTGGCATCGCTGTAAGTAGCAGTAGTGATGTCAGCCTGGAAATAAGGCGGTGCTACTACGGTCTCGGTAGGCAATTAAGTAACAATTGCAATTGCACTTTGCACTTGCACTTAAAGCCAAAAGTAGAAGGGACATTGACGCGAAACGACATAAGAGCCCTTGATAGGAAGTTATTTCGCAAAATCTTCAGTCTTCTTGCTGCTGGAGAAGACTATTATATACGTTGACGACGAAGAAGGAGACTATGTCCCCGGTGAAAGCATCAAATTGGGAAATACTTTGTATGACCAACTGGAAAGGCGCAAAGCAGTGACGACTGGAGAGAACGTTTTAAAGAGGTCGTAATCCTCAATGGATTGGTATGGCCAGTTATATTACAGTAAGTAAGCAAGTCTTCCAATGCACCATTGACTCGTCACATTCCGGTGTTCTTTGCATAAAATCTCTTAACTGTAACTGGGCGAAAGTGAGCTACTGATTTTGCAGAACTCAATTCTCAACCGTCTATAATTCGCTCTAGCAAGGAAGTTCTGGGCGATCGAGGTCTTGATTAAGTTCAGTGAAGTGTCAACTTTAAACCCTCACGGATCATCTCCATATCAACTAATCGGTTCGTTCGGTACCGTCGATGTGGCTGTGGTCCAGCACTTAAGGGTAACACTGACCCAATGAGGAAGCTGCGGAAGCACCTATCTGCATTCGCGCATTAATCGAGAGGAAGTAAATAATAGCAGAGTACAGTACTTTGAACGCATCTTTTTTTTTTTTTTTTTTTAACGAGCCAACGCGCAGGGGATGACCCCCATTAATGCGAGACATTGGGCTGGTTCAGGAAGGATATATAGGTTGGGAGAGAGGAAGTTGGGTGAAGAATTTGTGGACTCTTGCCTTGAATCCATCAATATGGGGAAAACATCTGCAGGGAGACCATTCCAGAATCGCGTTGTACGGGCCAGAAACGTACTTTCTCTGTAGTGCGTAGTGCGCTGGAACATCGTTTCGACGTGGGCGCCAGTGTTCAAACGGGTTGCCCGTGGGAACCTAGATTTTAGAAACATAAGCTTATCTTCGTCTTATAGGAGGTGTCCATTAGTGCTATACTAAAAGATTCTCTGATTGCGAGGCCATCCACCTAGAATACACTTGCAATGCTTGGTTGGTGCTTAGTAGAATCTGGTCGTTGAGCCTCAGCTGTCAGGAGAAGATTCGTGTCCCCACATTACACTTCATCTTGGAGTCACCGTTGTAGATTGCAGCATCACAGTTAAAATCCAGTCAGATCCTTTTCCCATTCACCACGTTAGAGGGTCCGAATAAGGATTTTTTTTTAACTTTACTGGGGCTAATTTTGTTTGGTTAAGTGGTTGTAACCACAGCTGGACAGCTTACTAACGCATACTTAAAGTGCCGTTTTGATTATGTCTTATTGTCTGGTATTTCAAATCCGCTTTGTGAGATCCATAAAGTGCAAAGCCTCCTGATATCCATGGTTGAAATTGCTCTGAGGTTTCCGGCGTGGGAGACCGAGAGTATCCTGCTTCATGTATTAAATTGTTCCGAGGTCTTCCTGGATTGTAGTCCTAAGCGAGCGGTAGCTCCATGCTAAATCCGGGCATATACGCAGAAAGTGGGTAAATATCTCTCTCTGCTCCTCCTCCCCACACGAGCCACGTGTTTCCCCACAGGCCAATGACCCATAAGAACCGCTGTAAGTTTTACGGTATAATCCAGGTATTTTCAAGCAGTTGCTTCGTCCTGTATAGGTCATTGGGCTATGGTGTCCTTAAAATATTATAGGTAGACAGCGTATTCTATCTTTAGTTAGAATAAATTAGAAAGTGGCCGGGTACGTCGTCCCTTAACTGTTGAACGAAAGATCTACCGGCTTAACGTCAGTAATATCTAGAAATGTCTATTTTCCCCGATGTCCTTATGTCCTCGTACTCAGATAAGGGTTACGACATGCTTCCAACAGATGAGATTTAAAATGATGTTGTAGTTTTTTTACTCTGTTTAAAGTTTTTAAGTTGACTCCAGCGCTTTGGCAGCTTGGCTGCCTGTGAAGATTGCCACCCTATCACCGTCTGTGTTGCCATAGACCAGAGCCTTATCTGCTTCTGGCAAGCATTTTCGCTAGAGAATACTTGTTTCATTTGGAAGGAATGATTTGGTTCAGTTAAATCAATGCAAATAGAATCCTGCCCTCTCACCGCAATCCATCTTGGATCCATTCCTATACAGTTCTTGGTCAAAGTTCTACCTCACTCCTTTGGTCTCCAGACCTCTCTGAATGGAATTGACAATGTGAATTCTTTTTTTAAATCAAGAGTAGGTGACCTTGTGGCGACGACTCCTGCCTCCTGGGTTTGTGGATTAAAAGGCAAACTGATTAAAAATTTAGACCAGTTAAATTTGGCTACAAAAAAATCTAATTGAAGAAATTTCAATTGTAAACAAAAATTAGGAAAATGAATAAATGAAGACAGACAAAAAAATTTGAGAAAATTCTAATAATTTGAAAGCATCTGTTCGTTTCACAACATTAGCTGATAATTGGTTTATTTCCAGACAATTTAAAAGTCAATAAAACGCACAACGACAATAATAACCAAACTGCAATTTCAGTGAAATAAAAATTTGGGTCATAAAACTCGACTTCCTCTCCCCGAAAAAAATACAACAATTGCCTCTCATTTGAATGTGTGTACCTTGTTTAAAATAAAATTTGACTGTTTATGGTTGTTGTTGTTTATTTTTCATTTCTGTCCAGACCAATAAATCAATGTATAAATAAAGCGAGAAAAAAATGTATACATTACGCGATGTGCTTAAATCAAAATATCACGCTAAACGCCTAAACATATGCAAAGCACATTAGCTGCGAACAAGACAACAGAAACATGAAAACCAGCGCAAACACCGACGAACCCAACGAGAGGATGAAGTGTCAGCTCAGCCAGAGTTTGCGGAAAGCGTCAAAAACTCGTACTGCAAGGAGGATGTGCGGAGGGTCGAAAGGGGAACGAACCTTTGCCGCATTCAACGCCAAATGTGGCCGTCGGCTTTTATTTGTTTTTTGCGCGTTTCAAATTCAAATTCAAAAACGAAAAGAACAAAAACCAACAAAAGTCAACATTGCAAAATATTCACGAGAGAACAGAGAACACAAGAAGCCACACCGGAAGTGCCGTAACCCACAAATTTTATTGCTTTTCGTGCACCAATAAATTTGCGCCGCCAACAGCGAAAGACAAATTTCGCCAACAGTGGCTTTCAAACTGTGAGGCGACGGCAGAAGCGAGTGGCTTTTGGTGCATAAACAACGTCAACGCTGGTGAAATCTGCAAATCTGCTGCTGTGACGTTTACAACGGATGTGACTTAATAATATTTTTATTAGCATATTTAAGCACTTTTGGTGCAGGCTATGTTTTTTTATTTATTAAGATTGAGGTTGGAGAGAATGGGTGGGCAATAAAATGAAATGCAATAAAGAGTGCAGCAGACAACAAGGCGACACTGCACTGACTACAGGCGAACATTTGGGAGCCTAGAAAAGTGGGATCAATTGGGCGGATTGATTTTTATATAGAGGAGAGAAAGGAATAAATGATTTTTAAATTTGTTCAGAGAATCTTGCAAAACAAAAGGGGAGTAAGACAAGGTTTAGGTGAAGAAGACTGTGTATTAGTTTTTGCTTTAAAAAACATATCGGGGTTTAATTTGAAAATATATGCATAATTGTTAGCCCACCTTCAGGCGGACCAATTCATTTGGAGGTTAAAGATACGAAAGTAAATTTTCTGTTCAATTTTTCTGCTCTAAAACCATCATTAATCGAATCATACGTTTATAAAAATTCATTTATTTATGCAACAAAAATGTTTCCTTCATAAAAAAATCATCTACTAGCAAACGCAGAACTCATTCACAAACCATTTCGTGAGTCAAAGTATAAAAATTCACATAAAAACATTACCTGTCCATGAACACATCTTTCTTACGCTATCAAAATTCACTTTTACACACAAATAAAATTGAAAAAGCGCAGCAAATTCATACCTGAAAATATATACAAAAATAACAACATTTTAATAGATCAGTTACAAATGATAATTTACAACAACACAGAAATATTTTACAACAAATAATTAAATTACTAAAAGTTACAAGTACACGAATTCGCTTGTGTCTGTCTTTCAATTATGTGTCTGTGTGACTGTGACTGCGCATGTGTGTGTGTGAGTGTATGTGTAAATGTAGCACGCAACGTTGTAATAATTTTGGCACTTATCAGTTAACTGTCAGTGGCTGCTGGCATCGCAACAGCGGAAAACGGAAACAGACATTTGCACTGCACGCACCATTAATGAGGCAGGAGGCGGCCTGTCGACGCATGGCTCTCGTGGCGCAAAGGTGAATGCCAAGAAACGCCTGTCGAAAGGTGCTAAAATATAATGGCGTGAAATATGCACATTTCATGCGCTTAAACCAGAAGGATTTCGACGCAAACTGCCAACGCACTCACGCGCCACATGTCGAATGCGTGGCAATGGAGCAAATGGAAATGTGAATGGCCAGGAATGGCGCACAGTTGGTTGCTTGGCAAAATGAGCCGGAAAAGTATCGTAAACGGCAATGTTGCCTTCACTGACGCCTGCAATGCGTTTGGCGTTCAGCAGCAGCGATGAGGTCGATGAGGCTTGAAAAATAAGCAAGACAATTGAAATTTGAAGCAGATATACTTTCATAGCTCGCTCGGCAGATTGCGACTGAACAGTTACGTTAAGACTGGGCAAAGCTTGGTATTCTATTTTAATCTGTAAGCTTATAGAAATTCCATACAAGAAACTTACTCAAGATAGACGGAAGGCAAGACAGGATCTACTGGGGAACCGTACACTTTCGTCTTTCTAAAAGACTTCTCTCGGTAAAAAGGCATGAGATGAAAACCATAATTGGTGTATAGATCGGTTTTAGGGGATAAATATGTTTGGAAGAAAGGTTCACAAGCGAAAATTAGTGGGGGTCAGTCATAGATTTTAACCCTCTAAAGTCAACTTGTGAGCAGCTGTGGAGCAATTGGTCAAACTTAAATGATTATTTTGTATGGGAATCTTATTAAGGGTTGGAGATAGAGGGTAAGTATGTTCGGAAAAAACGGTCAGGAGTGAAAATTTTTGGGGGTCAGTCATAGATTTTAACCTTCTTAAGCCAACTTGTGAGCAGCTGAGGAGCAATTAGTTGAACTTAAGTGATCATTTTGTATGGGAGCCTCATTAAGGGTTGGAGATAGGGGGTTAGTATGCTGGAAATAAAGGTTCAGAAGCGAAAGTTAGTGGAGGTCACTCATAGATTTTAACCCTCTAAAACCAACTTCTGAGCAGCTGTGGAGCAATTAGTCGAACTTAAATGCTAATTTTGCATGGGAACCTCATTAAGGGTTGAAGATAGGGGGTAAGTATGTGTGGAAAATTTTTTCGGAAGGTAAAAGTAGTGGGGGTCAGTCATAGATTTTAACCCGCTCAGAGCAACTTCTGAGCAGCTGTGGAGCAATTACTCGAACTTTAATGATAATTTTGTATGGCAGCCTCATTAAGGGTTGAAGATACGGGGTAGGTTTGTTAGATAGAAATTTTCAGAAGCGAAAATGAGTGGGGCACTCATAGACTTTAACCCTATAAGAGCAACTTTTGAGCAGCTGTAGAGCAATTAGTCGAAATTAAATGATCATTTTGTATGGGAACCTCATTAAGGGTTGGAGATAGGGGGTAAGTATGTTTGAAAGAAATATTCAAAATCAAAAATTAGTGGGGTCAGTCATAGATTTTAACCCTCTAAAACCAACTTCTGAACATAGGTGGAGCAATCAGTCGAACTTAAATGATAATTTTGCATGGGAACCTCATTAAGGGTTGGAGATAGGGGGTAAGTATGTGTGGAAAATTGTTTCGGAAGATAAGAGTAGTGGGGGTCAGTCATAGATTTTAACTCGCTCAGAGCAACTTCTGAGCATCTGTGGAGCAATTACTCGAACTTTAATGATAATTTTGTATGGGAGCCTCATTAAGGGTTGAAGATAGGGGGTAAATATGTTTGAAAGAAATTGTCACAAGCAAAAATTAGTGGGGTCATACATAGACTTTAACCCTATAGGAGCAACTTTTGAGCAGCTGTAGAGCAATTAGTCGAACTTAAATGATCATTTTGTATGGGAGCCTTATTAGGGGTTGGAGATAGGGGGTAAGTATGTTCGAAAGAAAGGTTCAGAAGCGAAAATTAGTAGGGACAGTCATACGTTTTAGCCCTCTAAGAGCAATTTGTGAGAAGCTGTAAAGTAATTAGTCGAATTTTCAAGCACTTTTGTGAACTCTGAGTTCTATATGATGTCTTCTACACTCACTGGAACCATAATTTTTTACATCATGCATGCTGCATGCAATCATTCATTCATTTTGGGATCGTACAAAAGTTCATTGCTTTCAATAAATAAACTCAATAATGCTTCTCACTTAAAACTTTAGTGTCAATCAATTTCAATATTAAAAAATTAAAATAAATAAAATTAATGCAGCCACGTTGTGCCTACTTGACACTTTCTGCCACAAAAACGTAACAAACAAAACACTAGCTTTCAATTGTTCCGTTTCAGCTAATTGCGCGCTCAACTGGAATCCAGGCAGACAACAATTCCACGAATTGTCCACAGCAGTCAGCCGCTGCAGCAATAAAGGCAAAAACCAACAACAAATAACAACAACAACAACATGGCGAAAATAACCACTGAAGCTGTCAGAGTGGTGTGCGACGGTGGGCAAAAGTTTTGCAAAGTTCTGCAATAGTTTTGGGCTGACGCCAAGCAAATCAAATCAGCAACTCAATTGTCGAATGCAGGCAATTAAAACGAGCGCAGCTGCCTCAGCTCACCTTTTTGTTGCGACTGTTGTGACCGCGCACCGATCGACACTCACTAAGCGGGCGCACCATTAGGCGAATTAATTCAAGAACCGCAATAAAATAAACGACAACAACAACAAACAGCAAGAAGGACATGTAGAGCCGCAGCGAGCGAGCGCACACATTGTCGCTGGCCACAAAAGTCGCAGGCAGCGCGCATCCGGCATACGTCGAAGTTTGCCGTTTCCATTAGGCTAATTGTTACCATTTGTATGGCGGCCCCAATTGTTTCGGTGCTGTGCAGCAAAGTCAAACGAGCGAGCGACAGGGCAGCGGGTGTCCTTAGCTGCTTAAAAGGATTTAGACGAGAACGTTGCTAAATGGAAGAAGTGTGTATTAATTGCAGCCACACACACACACACACACACACGCTGGCACTGGCCAATAAACAGACAGAGACAGTCACACAAATAAACACACACACAAACACACACACACATGAAGGCCAAGACAGCGCGACCGTAAGCCTTTGAGTAAAATGTTTTCCACATTTGTGAAATTAACATATAAACGCCAACAGCGACCGTCTGTCTCGTAGACGCGTTGGCATTTTGGCCGCTTGCGGTGCCTTGTTGCGATGCGTTTTTATTAAAAGCCAAAATCTCAGCTGCCGCTGCGGTCAGACAAGTGTACCGAGCTCTGCACATGACACGCCCAATAAAAGCTACAATAAAACAACAACTACAACAACAATAATGAGCGCCATAGTGTGGCACTAAAAGCAACAGCGCGAAGATTGGTTGAGAAGGGACTGGGGAGCGACAGGACATTGGCAACGCGGCCCCTTATCACTTTGACATTACACATTTGCAGCATTTACGCTGACAATTTTGTGCATGTGTGCGTGTGTACGTGTGTGTGTGTGTGTGTGTCGCTGATGTGTGCCGCCGAGATTTAATGTACACACAAACAGTGGAATGAAAAGACAAACAGAGTCGTCCAAGTGCGTTGATGCGTTAGAGCGCAGCGCTGACGACAAGCTCGCTTCTACCTACCCGCAATCGGGGCGCGGTAGGGTAGAGGGGTTTCAAAGGGGCTTGATGCCATGTGTGGTGCACTAAGTACACGAGAAGTTAGCGCCACTTTACTTCCGCCTGCGCCTTTGTCTTCGCTCCCTACACATGCGAGGAGCCGCAGTTGATTTTATTGTTGTTGTTCTTGTTGTTGTTATTGTTGTCTTTGGTGCTGCAAAGTTTTGGCTTTTGTTTTCGTTGAGTGTGTTTGTGTTTGTGTTTTGTCTGTTGCTCGCTGTTTACGCTGGTCGGTAGCGCCACACAAGTCGGTATCCTTGGGATATTTCGGTTGGAGATTTGTTGGTTTGTTTATGTTTATGCGGCGGTTCAACTGTTTGCAAATGGCTGTAAAATATAGTGGGGGCGCAACGCTGCCGGTTACGTGGCGTCCATTGTGACGTGGAATATCGAAGTGAGTGCAAAGCATGAGGAACGAAAGTCTATGTGTGACAGGTAGATTTAAGCATTTAATGAGCGAAATTTAAGTTGCCAAGAGTTGGTGAAGGTACTTGGTAGGTATTTTTGTTGTTGTTGTTTGTCTTATATGTTAGTTGATGCTTTCTTTGAATATATTTTAGGCTTAAGCAGACTAAACAAATGAAATGTGTGTCTGCATGCATGGAGACTGTCGAGACAGGGGAAGACACACTCCAGTTGTTTTCAATGCTGAAAAAAAAGGCATGGCACAGTGATGAGACCGCAAGTCAGCGGGTTGGGGTATTGACTGCCATTTCAATCAACACCAAAGAAACATAATTCTTTCTTCGACAGTTCATTCCTGTACTTAAGTAACTGACGGAAAAGGATAATCCTAATGTGCAGCCTACGATCAAAGCTTTGAACTCAACGACTTGATCCCAGATTGATTTTAAAGACAGCGACTGTTCTCTAGGATTTCTAAAAGGGCAATCGAGTGATTATGTCCAGGTTTTCTAAGCACTGTGGTCACGATGGAAATGCTGAAGCAGACAGAATCTATGGATCTGCAATTTTTAGGGCATAAACCGACTATAGAAGTCAGCAAGGTATATTGCACTCAGTGTGTCAGATAGAAGTGTCTAAAGCGGGCTAACAACAACTAACAACCAGATAATAAAACAGCGCTGCTTTATCTCACTGTTCCCAGCATATTCTGAAACAAAACCAACTCTTTTCGGAACCTATGCTGAGTAGAAATAAAACTCATGACCGGAATCCTAAATTGTTACTGTCTAATAGGAGCAACTGATAGTCAAGGACAGCAAATGAATCAGATTTTTAGTGCAAAAAGATAAGGTTAGACTACCTTGACTGCAGGCTCGATAACCTGGCATGGGTTCAGTAGCCTATCATCCCATACACCTGGACAGGCACTTCCTGAGCTGCTTAGCTGACCTCGAAAAGACGCCACCGAGCGACATCTACAAATTCATAAGAGCCTTTAAGTGGTTCCCACAAATACTGGCATTGTATAGGTGAAGCCCTCCCCCCATCACGTGGTAACGCAATGGGGCACATTACCTAACTAATGCCCTAGAGGCAGCCACTTAACCTATCATCCCAGAGGTTGTGGGTTCGACTCCTACCTGGTCCCACACTCTTCGAACTTTCCCATTTTTTCCTGCCTTCTTTGCCCTCTTTATATTCCCTAGCCCAGCAACGTACCCCAGTTCAAAAATTCCGATTCTTATATGATCCTTTCCCAATATAATTTCACAATATTACGCGCAATCATTCGCTGTAAAAAGAAAACAACTATACAGCTACATGATGCACCAGCAACGCCCGTAAGGTAAAGCTGGCATTAGCGACAAACAGCGAACCAAACCGATCTTAGCGAAGTCCCCAACCATTTTTAGCTACCTCCTTTACACAACAGATGGCGCTGTGAGCTGTAGCTCACAACATAGGAGGGATTGTTCCTATGCGGCGATAGATAGATCACTTAGGACTTCCTTCGGCAGGTCAATCCCCTAACCTGGCAGAAAAACTTAATGACTAACGTAACCAACACAAGACTCGAGAGAAGTGAACAAGAAAAAATAAAATAAAATATTGACTGCCAAAAGGGTATTGTATAGACCCTAAAGGATCCTAAAGGATGACAGTCAAAACTTCGATTAGATCCGATACGATTTAGTACGGCAAATGAGTAACATCTCCCTGAGACACTGCGTCTAATTCGGGACCAGTGTATCAAATCCCTTCTCCCTTTTTGGAGAAGCACCTATCCTCCAATGTTATCAAGGAACTCCTTGACTTTCCACATATCGACTTCAGACAGCTCTTTCGTCTGTATCAGTTACCTTTCTAGTATTCATAATCTTGCATATATGGGGGGTAGGACATTCGGTTCTAATATGTATGAATGTTTCTTTCATCAGAATCAGCATAGTTCGCTATCTGTGATTCCAAGTAAACCCTTTCCGACATGAAAATAAACCCGTTCTGTATGAATTGTATGGGCTGTAGTCCAATATATTGGACATTGTGACTGAAACGGTTAAGCTTTACGCATGATGCGTCGTTCAGGGTCGCTGTCATGAATTTAAGCTTCGTTTTTTATAGATCCAGAAGGTACTTAGATTTTCTTAGAGAAAAAGCCGAAAAGAATAGCTTGGAACAACGCTGTTCCACTGTGTCGGACCATTTATGGTTTACCTATGTTCGATAGCGTCTTTTGCGGCTTCCTTCTTTGCCAATCTGTCTGCGTCTTCATTACCATCGTATCCACACATCGCATCTTTTGAAATATCTTGGGAACACAACATTTCGCATCAAATGTCGTCAAGTTAAAAGCCATTATTGAGTCAGTTTTTTTCCTTGCAAAGATCTTAGCCATAAGTACCGTGGTTTGAACTGTAGGACTGACTGTCAGCTGGGAGCTAGAATCGTATATCCGTGAACCCGTCCCTCCTTACATCTTACATCTATCAGTGTACCAGACAATATCGTCACACGTGAGATAATAATTGAATCACTATTATTATCCCAGTCCTCACCATGAGGTATGTATGTATGTTTCGTTATTTCTCCTGAAGAGTTAATTCTAGGAAATAATATCAAGAAGCAGCCTTCATCTTGCTTCCTGTCCTATTTAACAGGCTAAGTGACCGATTCCGTGTGTATTTCTCGTTATGAATGCACTATGCATAAGACTGTGGTGGTTGTAGCCAGTATGCTGATATTTTGACCGAGGCGGAAGATTTAAACTGGGCTGAATAAACCAAATACCGAAGCTGAAAACGAATATTCGGCCGGACACAACGCATAATGTAAGATAAAACATATCGTAGGAGAATGCTGGAACGTATTGTTATGAAAATTTGTTCTGCTGGTCAATGAAGGCGTAGTTCGTATCGCTGCATTGTGACAAAATAAAACACACTGAAATTCTTTGACGCAGCTCACTGTAGTAACTTTGTATAAAATTCTTTTCATTGACTCACTGGTTACTTTGCTTTTCCTGCACTTTACTTATCCTTGTTACACGGTTATTTGTCAAAATCAAACCTGACTCTTATTATCCATAAGTCACCTTCTCTGTCACTGCCCGGCTGTCTCTATACGAAGGTAGGCTCTACTTTCTTCGACAACTTAGATGACCTCATATCAGGCAACATAAGGGACTTGGTAGGTTTTATCCACAAAACAAAATGGCTTGTTTAGGAACTTTGACTTGCAGTAAGTCAGATCACTTTCTTCTTGTGGTATTACAATGGGCCCTTTTCGCGGTCTAAGTGTGTCTTTCGGCAAGTCCCGCCTAGGCAGCCACTTTAACATAACCTAAACCTGACTCACTGCACTTTATCCAGCTGCCTTTTGTACTTGTTTGCCCGGAATGTAGCTCGTTCATGAACATTCCAGCATAGCTTCGAGCCTTCTCTGCCATAATTACTATGCTCCCTAAAAGTATACAATGCTGCTGTTGCCTGCAAATGTCAGTACCGTGTTGACATGTTACCTTTGCTAGGAGGCTCCGCAGTCTCTCAGAGCGAGTTGCATGTTTGTCACAGAATTATGGTGAAAAATTGAAAGTAGACAAATGAAATGGGCGCTTAAACAAGTCAGTCAAGAGCGACAAAGCGACACTCACTTGTTTCATTTTCGACTAACAGCCCAAAACCAACGACAATCTTCACTCACGTTAACCACAAAAAAGGTGTGGCGTGGCAAATTGTGTCAACTTGCCACATTGTAACGCACCGGCACGCATGCCACATGCCACAACACAAACCAACACTTGCCACAAAATGCGGCTTGATGAGTGCGTGACTGAAACTGTCTGTGCGACTGCCTGCTGCGTCACTCACACTCGCATTGCGATGGCAGCGGGTTGAGCGGTTTTAAGTAGTGTTTTTCTTCATTTCATGGGATATTTTTGTGACTTTGTTGTTGTGTTGGCATGTTGGGCAAACAGCGCATCAACTTTTTATATGCTAATAATGCGAAACTAATGGAGCGCAAAAGGCAATGAATAAATCACACTAGATTAAGCGCAGAATTACAAATACACATACACACACGGAGAGACACAAAAGGACGAAGGACACATAGAAAGGCTTTGAGCACTAAATGCCAAACAGCTGCGCCATAAATAGCAACGAAAGCAAAGCATCCTAAATAAATAGATGGCAACCTTACAATTTCACTTTATTTTCGTATTTTATGTGTTTTAGTTTTTTAATTTTATTTCACTCATTTAACTGAGGCTGCACTGCTAGGACTCAGCTGAGCTGTGTTCTGGGGCTGTGGGTGAACCACACAATGGGCATCGGAACTGAAAACAGAATATAATTTATATATAAATTAGAAATTTCGCAATAAACAACACGCGGCAGCATTATTGGCCGGTTGAACTTTGGCCATTTGCGTTTGGGCCACTTTGCTGTCGCTGCTGCACAGCCGGTGCAGCGGTGTCGACCGAACGTCGAGCCAAGTCGAGGCGTCGGGCGCCAACTCGCCGCTAAGCCAATTAAAATAAATTATAATCCAATTTTACGCAACGTTATTTTCTTGTGCAAAACTTTGTGCGATTGTGTGCAGTTTGCAGAAATTGCAAACGCGCCAACAAAACGACAAACAGACAGACAGATGGCAGGAAGAAAGGATCGTCGAATGCGCCGCTTAATGTTTCAGCGCCCCGTTCCACTATCTTGGCGGCGTTATTGTTTGTTGTTGGTCAGACTGACGGCGGCAACAGCCAAACCCAACGGAACCGAAGCTGTGCGGAAGTGGGCGAAAGTGCAGCGTTGGCGGCACTGAAGCAGTGCAATGTTGTTGTTGTTGAGCTGAACTTTGGTGAGCGCAATGAGCGGTGTACATTAGGGTTTGTTCACAATTGCAAAGTTTAAATTTGAGTTAAGCGCAAAATGTGAACACACCCTTAGCACAAACAGTGCAAGAGGCTGGTTTTCCACTTTCACAAAAAAATTCTTTTGCTGCATTTTTTTGATTGTTTCATAAACTATAGAAAAATAGTGAAAGTTTGTGGGCGGCCATTTTGTTGTGCTTTGATATCGCATTGAATGGCGAAGCACAAAAGCACAAAAATGAAGTGGAATTCATTTAAGTTTTGTTTGAACAAAAATGCCGCTGATGAAAATGCAAGTTGAAGCAAAAAACAAAGAAAACAAGTAGAGTTTATGAAAAGAAGAAAATGAAGTGAAAGGGCAACGAAGTGAGGGGAAGGAAAGCATCGACATAACTGGAAAATATGTGAAAGGAAAAGAAAGAATAACAAGAGGTCGATTGAATGGCAACTAAACAGCAAAGAAAAGCCGAAGACAGTCACAAAGAGGTCCAAAATGATTAGGAAATGATTATAGAAAGGAAGCTAACAGGGTAAAGGCAGATGGAAAACAAGAAGAAAAGGAGATATGAAAAGAAAAACAGTGTGAAGCTAAAAGTAAATGAAGAATTAAGAGATAAGAACAGATGGAATACAAGAAGAAAAGATATGATAAAAAAATCTGTATTAAAACTGAAGTAAAAGAAGAATTACGAAGACGAGAAAAGATGGAACACTAAAAGAAATGGGGATAAAGAGAATTACGAAGGTAAGAAGAGATTGAACCCAAGAAAACGAGATATGAAAAGTGAAGGTTAGCGTAAGAGGAAAATTACGAAGGCAAGAAAAAAGCAACACTGGAAGAAAAAGAGATATGAAAAGTGAAGAGAAAAGTAAAAGGAGAATTACGAAGACAAGAAAAGGTGAAAGACTAGAAGCAAACGAGATATAAAAAGTGAAGAGAAAAGTAAAAGGAGAGTTTCGAAGGCAACAAAAGATGAAACACAGGAAGAAAAAAAGAAATAAAAAGTGAAGAGAAAAGTAAAAGGAGAATTTCGAAGGCAAGACAAGATAAAACACAGGAAGAAAAAGAGAAATACAAAGTGAAGAGTAAAGTAAATGGGAATAACGAAGGCAAGAAAAGATGGAACACAGGAAAAAAGGAGGTATTCGAAGAAAATTAGTGTGAATAGGAAAGTAAAAGGAGAATTACAAAGACAAGAAAAGATAAAAAAGACTAGAAATAACCGAGATATGAAAAGTGAAGAGAAAAGTAAACAGAGAACTACGAAGACAAAAGATTGAACACTAGAAGAAAAAGATGTATGAAAAGAAAATCGGCATGAAGACAGAAGTAAAAAGAGAATTCTGAAGGCAGGAAGAGAAAGGAATACAAGAAGAAGGAGGTATGAAAAGAAATTAAATGTGAAGACTTAAGTTAAGGGAAAATTAAGAAGTCAAGAAAAGATGGAACATTAAAAGAAAAAGAGTTATTAAAACTCAGTATGAAGTTAAAAGTAAAAGGAGAACTAGAAGTAAAAGAAGAACTAAAAAGTAAGAAAAGATGGAACACAAGAAGAAAAAGATATACAAGAAAAGTCAGTGTGAAGAGTATGAAGACTAAAGGAAGGAAAGGATATAAGAAGAAAAGAAGGAAGGAAGGAAAGAAGGATAAGACAGCAGGAGATAAGAAACGATAACGAAGTGTTTAGACAAAAGTAAAAGGAATATTAAGGATGTAAAAAAAACATAAGAAGAAAATGAGATATGAAAAGAAAGTCCATATGAAGATAAAAGTGAAAGAAGAATGACGAACACATGAAAACCAAACCAGTGTGAATAAGAATCAAGACATTAAGATGAACTCGACTCTCGTCACGCAATCACAAAACTGTCTGAAAATTTTTCTTAGTATGCAAAATTAACACAAAAGCAAAAGGAGAATGAAGAAGACAAGATAACATAGAACATAAGAAAAGAAAAGGCGAAATAAAAAGGAGATATGTGTGAAAACTTAGGTAAATAGAGAACTGAGAAGTCAAGAAAAGAACATAAGAAGAAATCGATTCTTGTCAAGCAATCACTGAGTCAAGCAATCATATAACTGTCTGAAAAGTTTCTTTGGTATGAAATGTTATCTTTTTAACACTATTTAGCGTATTTTCTTTTTGTTGTTGTCTATATTCAGCCCGCTCTCAGACAAAACTAAGTCGAACAATCACAAAACTGTCTGAGAAAATTGTTTAGTACGAAATCTTATCATTTTGATAACAGTCAGCGTAGTTTCTCTTTGTTGAAGTCCATTTTTGCAGCGCGCTCAGCAAAAATTGAGTCTAGCAATCACAAAACTGTCTGAAAAGTTTTCTTAGTAAAAAATCTGAACATTCTAATGTCATCAGGTGTATTTTCTCTTTTCTGAAGTACATTTTAAAGACTCACTCAAGCCAAACTGAGTCAAACAAACGCAAAACTGTCTGAAAAGTTTTCTTAGTAGAAAATCTTATGTTTCTAACGTCATCAGGCGTATTTTATCTAATCGATAAACTATTTTTAAACTCGCTCAAGCAAAACTCAGTCAAACAAAAATGTCTGAGAAGTTTTTTTAGTACGAAAACATTTTTTTTTTAGGCCATTCAGCAAATTTTCTTTTTTCTGAAACAATTATAAAACTGTCTGAAAAGTTTCTTTAGTACGAAATCTTACTCTTCTAACGTCATATAGCGTAACCCTTTGGTACTTATAAAACATGAGATACAGATTACCAAAGTTATCTATTGGAAAAATAATGGAATTATAATGTTTTCTTCTATATTTTCGAATGTACTGACACCGTAAATTTATTACAAAGGTGTCTGAATGACACAAATATTTAATCCAATCAAATCTATTATTTTCAAAAATGCAAAATTTCCTGACAACTACGTATTAAGCGACAATAAAGCACCAAACCACATAAACTGAAAAAAATGCCAACACAATGCAATTTGCTAAAATATGCATTCAATTTATTCAAACTAAATAATATTTTTTTTTAATATAATTTTTTTATTTTTCCAAACCACTGTAAAATGTTTAGAATTTTTAATTTAAAAACATTTAGTTGAATGCAAATGTACAAAAACTTTTTAATGGAAAAACCACAAAAATGCGCACAACTGTCGCTCTGTGTTTGATGATTCGATTTGTTGTATTTTTTTGAGCTTCCAAGTTTGGAATGTGGCAAGTTGGTGTGTGTGTGTGTGTGCGTGTGTACAGTGATGCAAAGCACGCAACCACATCATTATCGGCAGCATTCAAAATTGAGATACCCCCGCGCTGGCGATGTTCCACCACAGCCACAGCGTAATTACTGAAAAATGCGTTTTCATGCGAGTGTGTGTGTGTGTGTGTCTGGCATGCAAGTGTATCTAGTTATGTGTGTGCGTGCATTATAACCACAACAATGCTAGTCCATGGCAGCGCTTCACTGCCATATTGAATGACACAAAGCCATGTGGAACACATTTGGATAGCTTGAAATTCATGTGGAAATTCCACAATAACGAGCGGTAATCATTTTCCATAAAATTGTTATGCCATACAAAAACAACAAAGGGGCCTTTGTTGTTACATATTTATAGAAAATCTAGCAGAAACACAAAAAAAACCGCCCTTGGTTCGTTGCAACAGTAAAAATGACAACCAATTTAAATTCACCGAAAATAGAAAATGTTGGAATTTGAGAACTTTGTGCATACAACGTTCTCTATTTGGGGATTGATGTTCTTTTTTTTGTTGTTGGTTTAACTTTGAAGTTGGAAACATTTAAAGTTATTGGGAAATTTAATATTGAAGGGAAGATTTAACATGGTGTTGGGTTCAATTCCTGTATGAGTAAGGTTTGGTTCCGTACTATTCAAAATTTGAATTTGTTTCTTTGTTCTACTTGTTATCCATTCGTTCAGCACTAACCAGTGTAATCCTTTAAAAGGTGACAAGTTTCTATCCTTTCGACTCTAATCAGTTGAGCAGCTTGGAGCAGTTTTTCGTATCCAGTAGACGAGGTAGAGCAACAACAACACCACTAGAAGTGCTAATTCCGACAGCACATACATAATCCAAAACAATCTCATCAAAGACACCAACCTTAGCGTTTTTCTACAACATTTCCTCTCCGGATGTACAGAAGGCGTTCTACACAACCCAGTAGTAAATTTTCTCATACAATTTTTTGTATCCAGTAGATGAAGTAGAGCAACAACAACACATCTAGCAGTGCTGATTCGGACAGCACATGCACAATCCAAAACAATCTCATCAAAGACAGCAACCTTAGCGTTTTTCTACATCTTTTCTCCGGATGTACAGAAGGCGTTCTACACAACCCAGTAGTAAATTTTCTCATACAATTTTTTGTATCCAGTAGATGAAGTAGAGCAACAACAACATTTCTAGCAGTGCTAATTCGGACAGAACATGCATAATTCAAAACAATCTTATCAAAGACACCAACCTTAGGGTTTTCCAAGAACACCTCCATACGGGTTTTTGTATCCAATAAACAAACTAGAGCAACAACAACATTCGGACGGTGCATACACTTACCAAAACAAGCTCATCAAAGACACCAATCTTAGTGTTTCCCAGAACATTTCCTTTCTAGCAGCAACGGATGCACAGAAGACGTTTTACACAACCCAGTAATACATTTTCTCATACGATTTTATGTATCCAGTAGACGAAGTAAAGCAACAACAACACATCGGAAATTAGAATAGCACAACAACATTCGAACAGCGCATACTTAATCCAAAACAAGTTCATCAAAGACACCAACCTTACCGTTTCCCAGAAAATTCCTCTTTTAGCAGCAACGGATGCACAGAATGCGTTCCACACAACCCAGTAGTAAATTTTTTCATGCGGTTTTTCGTATACAGTTTTGTATACATCGTACTAGCGTAAAAACACTCGGATAGCGCATACACCATTCTAAACAATTCCATCAAAGATACCAACCTTAGCGTTTTTCAAGAATACCTCCAACCTAGCGGGAACGAATACACAGAAGGCGCTCTACACAACCCAGTAATACATTTTCTCATACGTTTTTTCATCAGATTAGCGCAACAATATTCTGACAGCGCATACACTATCTAAAACAAGTTCAGCAAAGACACCAACCTTAGCGTATCCCAGAACATCTACTTTCTAGCAGCAACGGATGCACAGAAGGCGTTCTACACAACCCAGTAGTAAAGTTTATCATACGGTTTTTTGTATCCAGGACAACAACATTTGGACAGCGCACACAACATCCAAAACAAGCTCATCAAAGACACCAACCATAATAGTTGATGCTTTTCACACCCCAGCAACAAATGTTCTCATACGAAAGTGTCTCTGCTAGAACAGACAGAGAGACGTCTAGCGATCACCTGATCATTGACCAGCGCAGAACTTTAATCGATTACTTAACATAACCAATATAAGGCATCAGATTTGTTGAGGTCCTTTGCTCTCAAGCGGAGTGAGGAAGGAAAAAATCAGTTCTGCAAATATTTTTCTAATACATAACTAAGAAACAAGTTTCAAAATTGCATTAGAACTCATAGACAGTTTGTAGTAACTGCAACATAAAATCCATCAATTGACAGTTGACAGCTAAACAACACAAAATCAGCTAACTGTACACAACTTTTGCCTGTCAAGCAAATTTCACTGGTGATTCAAAATCAAACAGCAAATCTGTGTTGCTTTCGAACTATTTTCGAAAAGCAACAACGTCATTGGATTCAGTTATCAGTAACCATTTGCAGTTGCACTCAGCCAGCATACAAATTGCTACCAAATTGAGCTGAATAACAACAACAATAACTACTTATTACAACAACAATGCATACCTATTTGCCTTCAATGTGACACATTGCCAGTAGGCGGCAACAATAGCAACAACAACAACAAAATATGAAATGCCTGGCGCTGTAATGGCAGTTGTCATTTTTGGCAATGGTCACATATAACAACAGCAACAACAATGATAAATGCACCAACAAATGATGAGGCAAACTGACAAACAATTTTAATGCGTGCCGACAGACCAGCAAAGGGACAAACGAACTCACGCAGAGCAATGCCAAATGTCAACATTTTTGCTGGCAAACTGGCAAATGTGCACAGTGTAACAACAACAATGCAACAAAAGCAAACACAACGAGACCGAAAACCGAGCCGAATCGAAAACCCAACTGAACGGAATTCAGCCTTTGTGCGGTCATTCATGAGTTGCTGCAGTTGTGAACGCTGCGGCCCGCATGTCTGCAACATTGCTGCGGTCAGTAGCCCAAAAATGCCAAAAAGCCAGAAAATCGCCCACAACTTCAATGCCGCTACAACTCGCTCAACTCGTAGCCCGCATGCATCGAAAATCTAATAAAGTGTTGCCAAATGGACGAATTTTCGAATGTTGGCGACAATATCCGCTCGAAAATGGCGGCACTGTTTGCAAAAACCAATAACAACAACAGGAACAGTGACAATAGCAAAGCACAACAGTCACATTGTAGTCGGTTGCAGTGTCAGTGTGGGCGGCAAATGTGAAATGTTCGGCAGCAACTAAAAATCGACGGCCTACAAATAAATGCGCCTAATAGACACGCACACACACATACACAGATATACATACATACATACATACAGATATATATATATATAGGCAGACATATAAAGAAGTAGAAGAGAAAAGAGGGAATAAAACAAAGCTTTTATTAGCTTCATTTATGCCAAAAATTGACCCGACTTGGCTTTGAGGATATCGATATCGCTCCCAATGTTTGTTATATTGTTGTTGCTATGTTGTTGATTTTACAATGCTGCATGAAGCTCTCGGCTAGAGACCAGAGAGTTCCTTATGTTGGGTTTTGTTTTTCCTATGCTGCGGAAATGACATCACAAACAAACATACACACATGCAAATTGCAGCATAAATGAAGGAATATATTCATATATATATACTTGTGTGTGTGTGTGTGTGTGGTTGTAACTTCAATGCAACTTCGCGTAAATTTTCAATCACTAAAACCTCTTTGCTCTACACGCTTTTACATATATCGTCGCCTGAGAAAACGATTGTCGTATGTGCTATTAAATTCAATGGAACATGCGACAATCGTTTTCTGCAGCAACGAGTAGATCAGTGTAGGCAGTTGACTGCTATTTGAAACGTTTGGTACCAAGTTTTATTGATGTGATTGACTTATAGTTTCAAAATTATGCGGACAATTTGGGTCTCAAGAAAGTGCCGTACCCCATTAAGAGTTTTAATGTTATGTGACTAATAATTTTGAAGCTGAAGCATTGAACATTGAAGCTGAAGATTGAAGTTGAAGATTGAAGCTAAAGCATTGAAGATTTGAGTTGCTTGGGCAGTGCCACGCGCTTTCTTTCAATGACATCTCCTTCCTCCAGTCTATAGTTCAATAGTTCAGTTCTTTGAATTTATGGTTCCAATTTAGAACTTCCAAAGTTATCAGCAAATTTGTGTCATAAAAATAGTTCTTCGCCCCTTGTCTAATACACATAACTTTCTGCAGTAGAACAATACATCTATGAAACGACTGTATACCAAATTTCAATACTGTGCGACTTATAGTTCCGACGTTAATTCATTTAAAGATTTGCATTATATGGCCGCTGTCACGCCCCCTTTTCCAATGCCTACCCCATTCTCTCTCTGTCTCAGAAGAAACTTGCAACTAAGTGGTTAGTTCGTGTCATGTGACATTGATGTGAAATTTACAGTGTCAAAGTTATGCCGAAAATTTAAGTTGTAAAAGAAGTGTCACACCTCCTGCTCAACGTACATCAAATTCATATTTTTTTTCATTTGTAAACCATCTCCGATTCAAGCCCAACCAAGCCCAATAGCCGTTTTCGAGTTTTAGCGAAAATCAATTGCAATTCAATGATTTTTATATATCGTTACCAAAATTAGTTCTGCTATCTCAAGCCAAGCGTAGTTCGTTTCACTGGATTGTGCCAAAAAAAGCACACTAAAATTTTTTAATGAAGTTCAAAACTAATTTTCCTAGAAGTTCAAAACTACTTAGTCACTTTATTAATTTTATTATTTATTAATTATTATTAGTCATTTTAATCTCCTAGTTGCAACGTTGCTTGACAAAACCAAACTTTTCTCTTTCCGCCGAGCCCAGCTGCTTTTTCAACTTGTTTGTTTGCTCCCAGCATTGCCTCGAGTTGTTCCAAAATATCCCACCATTGCTTCGAGATGTTCCTGAGCATCCCAGTATCGCCGCGAGTTGTCCTCGAACATCCCAGTATCACCTCGAGTTGTTCTCAAACATCCCCGTATCACTTTGAATCGTTCTCAAACATCCCAGCATTGCCTCGAGTTGTTCTCGAACATCCCATTATCACTTTGAGTTGTATTGCCGCGACTCGTATCTGCGATTGTTCCACCGATATTACCATACCCCTAAAAGTGTACCTTGCTCAAAACGCAACCCGTTCTCAAATATCCCTGTCTTGCCTAGCACAGTGAAGCTAGCATTATCGTCGCACTATAGATACGAAAGATAAGGGACTTATCCCGAATCCTTATTTCCACTCGTTTCAACAACCGATTCATTGCAACTTCGTTCTGCCAATTTTTAGGCTAGTAGGGTCTTTTTGTCCGGCCCCGATAATCTAGTCTAGCACGCTGGCTCCTCATACCAGAAATCCTAGATTCGATTCCTAGCTGGGGCTGGTAAAAACGCTCATCTCCTTCTATGGCCATCCATAAGAAACAGGTGAGAATAACAAGAATCGTACAAGTGCGCTTGGTAAGCAATGGCAAAAGCTCAAAGTGTGAAACAATTTCGAAAAACCGCCGTTCGGGTTCGACACTAATGCTTTTTCATAAGGGAGAAGCATGAGCACTATCGCGAAACAATATATGCATATCGGCCCTTGGGGTGTTCGAGAGGAAGGAACATCAGCAAATTTTCGACCCTTTTCGTACCGGCGATGACTATCGTATACTTACAACCCAGCACCGAGCTGTATGAACAACAGTTTACTACGCTACGTTGGTTGATTATGTCTTCCGTATGGACCATAAAGCTCTGGTGAAAGACGTGTTCGATGCGGTAGTTGGAGGTCGATGATGAAGAGAGAGGCCGTTTTGCTAATGAAATTTTCAGATCAAAATGTATAATTCATGGTATCAGCGATTTAAATGTGAGTTACGTTTTAAAATCTAGAAACTAGTTCTATGTGTAAAGTGCAAGTTGTAAGCATTTTCATGGCAAATTATTTAATAATTCAACTCTCATTTCCTATTGATAGCGCATCCATCAAAAACAATCCGTCCACATTTGGTGTCTGCTGAGCTTGAAGACTCTCTGACTCTGGCGCAGCAACGCAGTAACCACAATTTCACTTCAACTGCTTTATAAATCATGTGAAATACTGCTCATTTTCCGTAAGGAAATATTTTTCGCATTACCAGAAATGACTGAATTAATGAGAAAACACAATATTGAGCCATTTGGCGGCACAGCTGCTGGTCGATTGTTTTCGTTTCCGTCACACAACATGTTCGAAATGTATCGTCGACAGCTGTCGGCATATGAAAACCAACATTCAATCTCACTCACGGGCAGAGCGTTCAATACATACGCGTACTTATGCTTTCATAACGACTGCGGTGGCAGCATGTGTGGCAAATGCATGCGGCATGCAGCGGCGGCTAATGCCCGACGGACCGACAGCGATCGCTCGATTCGTTGCGACTTTATTTCATTTTAATGTACTTTCGGTTTAATTTCATTTTGTTATCGCACACACACAGAATGCGTCGTGTGGGTGGCGCCACCGAAAGTGGCAGCAATAAACAGTCGCAACAACAACAAAAACAATTGCAAATAACAAAACAATACAACATGGCAACACAAACAAATAAATAATAAGCGCCGCGTCGAGCCGCGCTGCACAACACTCAATATTAACGGAAATTCTGGCAAATATTAGTGCTGATGATTTTTAATTGCATACTTTTTGGCGCACCAACTGCTGTGCGGCCATTCACAGTGGCGAGCGGCACCATTGCGTGATTGGATACAATCAGAATGTCAATTGGCAATTGCTGTGCGTTTGCGTATGTGTGTGGGTGCGTGTGTGTGGGTGTGAGTGAAAGAATGCGAATGGGTTTTGGTTATTGCAGTTGTAATGTGATTTTAGCGCATAGGGAGGCAACAAATAAATCCGTTAATTAAACTTGGCGCCACATACAGGCACAGCATATGTCCGTCCGTGCGCGTCTGGTCCGTCTGGCTGGTGCAACATGTTGGCGCCTATTAGCGGCGTCAATGGCATCAATTCGATTGCATTGCAGTTTTGTTGTTTTTTTTTTAATTTGTGGGCACATCTCTCTCCACCACACAGACAACTCTGAACGTTTGTGTGTGGGTAAGTGATTTATTTTATTTGTTGTTTTTGTTGTGCTGGCTGCTATTGTCGCTGCAAATAAGCGCAATTTATGATATTTGCGTTGGTGGCAGCCCAACCAGCCCCAACGAATATTTGTGCTTCTCTTCAGCCAATTCACATCTTGTGTTCTGCCCTAACTGCCCCTTCACCCCCCTCTATCCCAGTTTCGATAAACTCGCATATAGAAAAAAGTTCTTGTTTACATTTGACTGGTGGCAGCGTGCGGCAGCGCCAATTTAAATCCATGGCATATTTTGCCGCCTATATTCGTTATACATAAGTAAATAAGTTTACATGTGTATGTGTGTGTGTGTGTGTGTATGAGTCTCAATGCATGCATGTAGTTGTGTGTTTGTTTGAATTTTCATATTATTTGTTTTGCAATTGCGTCTGTGCCGCAATGTTGCCAACTGATTTATGTAATTGACGATAATAAAGTCAATGATTCATGACCACGAAGAGAATTGTTGAATATATATATTTTTTTTTAATTTTCGCTCACTTCATTCCACCAGAATTTCAATGCTACATTATTTAAGTTTGAGAAATGTTTAACATTGCAATAATGCAATTAATTAAAAGAATTTACAAGTTACAAGTTTCATGAAAATTTCACTGCAATAGTTGCAATCATTTAAGATTGCCTAAAAGTATGCTATACAAATTGGTTTGTAGTGTGTACGAAGCTAATTGAAAATTGTATGCTTTACCGAACTGAACTTAAGTTTATTTACAGTTATTTTTGGTTTTATTATTCTACTTTGAGTGCTGTTATAATTAGCCTAACCCATCTCTCCATCTGGGGACATTTTGACTCAAGTATTATGTAAAGTTTAAAAAAACTATACTTACACAAAAACGGAGCAAAAATATCTAACTGGCCGTAACAACCCGTTGTGGGATAGAACCTGCCACAAAACTTGGTCACACCAAGAGAAGACAGGGCGGTCTCAACTTGGTCCTTTCATCGGAGACACCGCTTTCCTCCTCGTCAGACCTCTTTCTTTGCCCGAGTTTCATCGTCCATATGGCAGACATAGCCAAGTCAGTGTATATACTGAGGTGCTATGTCCATCTCTCTAAACCGTAAATATGGTCACACCAAGAGAAGCTAGGGCATCCTCAACTTGGTCCTTTCACCGGAGACACGGCCTCCCTCTTCGTCGTTGACATCCAAGTACCACATCGAACACCTTTTTCGCCGAAGCTTTATCGTCCATACTGGAGACATGGTCAAGCAAGCGTAGCCGCTGAGGTGCCATGTCTATGTCTCTATAAAGTTCACACAGATCGGTGTTGGTTCATAGTCGTCGCCAATATGAACAGAGCCGAAGATTTTTCGAAGCACTTCACCTCGAATACCCCAAGGACCGCTAAATCGTTTCACGATAGTGTCCATGCTTATAAGCCATAAAGAAGCACGGGCAGATTAAACTTCCTATAGAAGGCAAGTTTTGCCAGTCGAGAGAGGTCTCTACTACTCAATTGACGTTTCACGATACTGTCCATGCTTATAAGCCATAAAGAAGCACGGGCAGATTAAACTTTCTGTAAAAGGCAAGTTTTGCCAGTCGAGAGAGGTCTCTACGACTCAATTGACTACTTAGACCATAGTAGCACCTATCGGCAAGAGTAATCTTTCACTTTATCTCCAGGCTTACATCATTACTGCTATTTACGGCGATGCCATGACGACGACGAATTTCTTGACAACTTCAAAAGTATACCTGTCAGCTTCGACGTGAGATAGAAGCAACTGCGAGTCCCTGAGTGTAGACCTCATACACTTCGTTTTGTTCTCATTTACCATCACACCCATTTCAGCGGATTGTCTCGAGGCATCGAATACCACTAAAGCAGCGGTAACTTCTCGCTTTTAATGCCCAATGACGTCAGTGTTGCTAACGAATGCAAGGGGCTGGATACTCCTGGTAAATAAAGTGCAATTATGGTGAACACAAGAGCTGCGGGTATATTTTAACATTGCTTCGCAAAAACTCTCTCAAAGTATAGACGATCTCTTATCGGGTTATTGAATGCTGTTTTGCATGGCATCAATTTGCTAAAATTGAAGAGGTCTAGGAAGGATCACCTTGTCTGAAGCCTTAAGCGGTATCAAATTGGGTAAAGAGGTCAGTTTCAACCTCGAAGTCGCTGCAGGTAGCGCTCCACGTCGCTCTGCACAATCTCTGCATACCAGGTTCAAACGCCTATACGCAGATCTTTTATCAGGCTACCAACTGGGGACTAGTAATCGATTAAGAGGTGGTATGGAAGGTACGATGGTAGAGTCGTAGAAGCTGTGGGTATTCTGCAACGTTGCTCTGCAAAGTCTCACGAAGTTTGCAGATATACCAGCAGTTCAGACCATGCGGTGTAAAATCGATCCTTTATCGAACTAACGAATGGGGACTAGTAATCAATAAAGAAATGGTATCAAGTTGGTGAAATTGAAGAGGTGGCTTGTCAAAGGATCACCTTATCTGAAGCCTCGAACGGTATCGAATGGGTTGAGTAGGTCTTTTTCAACCTCGTAGAAACTGCGGGCATTCTGCAACGTTGTTTTGCAAAGTCTCACAAAGTTTGCACGGATACCAAAAGTTTAGACTATACGGTGTGTAAGCGATCCCGTATCGAGCAATCAAATGGGGACTGGTAATCGATAAAGAGATGGTATCAAGTTGCTGAAATTGATGAGATGACATGTTTAACCACCTTGTTTGAAGCCTCGACAGATATCAAATGGGTTGAAGAGGTCACTTTCAACCTTGTAGAAGCTGCGGGTATTCTGCAACGTTGCTCTGAAAAGTCTCACGAAGTTTGCAGGGATACCAAAAGTTCATATTCGAAAGACCATGCCGTGTATAGGGGATCTCTTATTGCGCTATTGAGTGCTGCCTTGTATTTAATCAATTAAACAAAGTGCTATAAATTTGCTGAAATTGGAGAGGTTGCCGAGGTCGGAAATCTCATACGGTATCTAATAAGTCGGATAGAATGCTTCCAACTTCGAGGGAGCTGCGACAATGCGGCGTATAGGCGATCCCTTATAAAGCTATCGAAGGCGGACCAATAATCGATAAAGAGATGCTAACAGTTTACTGAAATCAAAGAGGTCGTATGAGAAAGGATCACCTCGTCTGAAGCCTCGAACGATATCGAATGATTAAAAGAGGTTATTTCCTCCTGCGGGTACTGCTCAACGTCTTTATACACAGTCCCACAAGCTTTGCGGGAATACCAAGACGAATAGGGGATTCCTTATTGAGTTACCAAATGCTGCGAAGTAATCGATACCGCACTGGTAAAGTAAAATCAGCGTTCAGCGAGTGGCTTCAATCTTTCGCATACTACGCTTATTAGGACCCTATGTGCGATGGGAACTAGGCAATTAACAACTCGATTAGTTGGCGCATGTTGTCGATATAAGACCAACTAATTGACATTCTCTGGCACTAAATAGAACTGTAAGACATTTCTTTTACTTCGAGGTGCGAGGCAACACGCAGAGCATACCCGTATTAAACCCCTCTGCGTTCAGGATGGTTTAGGAGGACGCTGCTGGTGATCGCTGTATTACCCTCGCTGGATCTGGTTGCGAAGGAGCCAATAGAGGCGCGGACGAAAAGACACGAATACTCAGATGCAGCGCATGATACGCCTAAGCGTGCAATACGGCAAAACTGTGTAGCCTAGTGGCAAACGAGATAGAACAGTGCCTCGAGCGGAAGGTAGACGTGGCTAGGAAGGCCTCATGGGGAAGTAGACAATTACTTAACTCAAATACTCAGCGGCCACGGCGGCTTTAAAGCGTACCTTTACCGATTCTGGCACAAGGTTGACCCCTATTGCGAGCTCTGTGGCTAACGCAAGAGGATGCTGAGCACTCTTTGCCTGCCAGCAATTCCACCAGCAGAGTAACAGATTACGCGAGGCTCTGGGCAAATGTAGACTCCTAAGATGCATGGACGGTGGTGTGCAACGTACCTGCACACATCATACACCAACTACGGAGAAATGAGCAGCAAGGACATGCTCAAGAAGGCGAAGCAGATGTCAGGTAACGCACAAAACACGTATTGGAAACTGGAATAGACCCCGAACTTCCTACGACGATGACAACTGAGAACTGACGATGATGAAATAAGTAGACGCTAAATTTACCTCCCAATGACAATACACATTTGACGGTAGTATGGGAGGGAGGGCCAACGAACTAGATAGAAGTATTTTTGGTGGGTTTAAGACTCACATAGACGGGGACAAGGCTTTTGAGGATTTTCATCTACATAAAAAAGTCGCTTTTATTGCGAGGCATTATGCTAGTTCAGGAAGGGTCTTGAGGTTAGGAGTCAGGGTCGCACAGTACAGAAAAAACACAAACTCTCTCTGCAATGTGTAGTGTGTTGGAACATCGTTTCAACTTGGAATGCATGGACACTCGAGAGACTATCCGGAGTGATGGCATCAGATTGCTTATCTCCTCTGAATAACTACCGAAGGTATCTGTAAAATACTGGAAAAAGCGTCTAGAGAAATCTTTGGCTATAGGCCGTAACCCGGTAACGGGTTCTAATAGCCAGTTAAGTAAGTAACTGTCTGTAAAATAAATCATAGATGCAGAAAAATCCGCTTGTTAGTGGAACATACTCAAACATCACAAATAGCGACCAACACTAAATCTACAAATCTACAACAAAGACAATTTGCGAATCTTAAACAATTACTGCATTTCATGTACTCGTACAACAACAACAAAAGGAGTAAACACACTCGAAAGCAGCGAATGCGGGCGTATGACATAATTGCTGTCGCTTAACTCGGCCAAAAAGAGACTTGAAAATGGCGTTCCACTTTCTTAAGTGTGTTGACACAGAGTCTTTTGAATGTCTTGTTGCTGCTGCTGTTGTTGTTGTTGTTGGATTTTTTGTGCAGCTGCAGCTTTGCTACTGCTAATTGCCAGCCAGCCAACCATCAAGCGGTGCATTTTCACATTTTCACGTTTTCACATTTTGCATTCTTAATTAATTAAAGAAAACGCACGAAGGAGCGAAGAGGCCAGAAGAGGCAAAAGCGGGCACTGCATTAAGCAGCTGGCTGGATGAGTGCAGCGGCGCAAGCTGTGCGTACTTGAACTTTGGGGGTGCAACATGCGTGGCGGCCACCTTGCGACGCATTTTAATGACGTTCATGAACGTGTGGCGGCAAAGAGTCCACTAAAAAAAAGTGGGAGAAAAAACTGAGCACAAATGTTGTCTAAAAAGGGCGGTGGGAAAAAAATTTTACAAAAATAAAATAATATAAAAAATGGCTGAAGCGGCTCGTTGCGTTTTTCGTAGCTTCTTTGGTTTGTTTTACTTTCTCTGCATTTTCGGATTTTAATTTTTTTTTGCAATGCCAACAATAAAAAATGTAAAAAATAGCTGAATGCGCAGAAATAACATTACTTTAAACTTGTAATTTTACAGCAACAAGGAACAAGAAACGAAAGCAGGGAGAGAGTGAGAGAAAGGAAGAAGGAAAGGCGCCGCATTTAAACGAAATGTCAACAAAAAACTGTTGCGAATTTAACGCAAAGGCAACAAGTGAAAACGAAACGAAAAGAAAAATCGCATAATTTTTTGGCTTTTGTTATTTTTTTCTTTACATTTTTTTATTTATTTTTAAATTTTTTTATTTCATTTTATTTTGTTTGCATGCGAATAAAGCATAAAAATTCCTGCGCGTAGTTTATGAAAAACATTTCATGCCAATGCCGGCTGGGTGAATGTGAATGTGTGCGGTGTGAAGGCAAAACTGTATGCGTGAGTGCTGTGTTTGTGTGTGAGTGAGTGTGTGTGGTTGATGTGTTAAACGCGTCTTGAATTATAAATTAGTAGCAGTTGAGCACATTTGTGCAGACAGGTACAGTCACAAACAGACACACACAAGTTCCACTCACACTTATACACTCACACGCACACACACATATACAATAAAAGTATTTACGTATGCACGCATGCATGCTGAAGGCGTCGTTGGGTGCATTGTACGCAACCTAACCTCAAACTCTAACCGACCCGACTTGAACCGAACCGACCGAATTTTCAGATACTTATGTGTTTTTATTAAACATGGCAACGCCGCGTGATAAATACAAAAGCGACAACGTGAAGAAGCGAAACGACACACAAAAACGCCACAAGCAATGAAAGCAAAGAAGGCAAACAACCAGAGCCAGTGAGGGATTGGCAACAAACAAATGGGGGGGAGGGGAAGAAATGCGTTAGAAGGGGTGAAGAGGAAGTGTCGCAGTGCAGTTGTCAGATTGTGCGCCGTATACATAAATACCCATGTAAATAGTACATACATACATATGTATACATATGAAGGGGTCGAAAGTGTGTGGCATGTTGTTGTTGTTGTTGTAATTGTAGTCACATGCTGCTTGCGTGCTTGGTGCATGTATGTAATAGCCAGCAATAACCACAAAAATTATTGTTGTCGTAAGCATCAATGCGGCCATTAAGCGGCGCACCCCGCACCAAACCATCCAAACAACAACATTTAGTTGAAGAAATAACGCCAACTTGAGGGAAAAAATTACACACACACACACGTTGACATTTGCTCATTAATTTAATAAACTTGCTGCAACATTTGGCGTCGATTGCAACGCCCAAGACAGAAGTATGCGCGCCACCACCATTGATGACAAGTTCATGAAAACTATAATAAAAATAATTATGAATGCTTGATTTCTACTAAAAGTTCCCCCATGCGCAATGCGACATGTGTGGTTTGGTGAAATTTTAAGGGTTTTTATTAAATTTTTTTAATTTAGTTTTATATTAAAAATGTCTAGCTTACAGTAGAATGCGTTCAGTAGTTTTGTTATTTTACATTCAAAATGTACAGAGATCATCCTAAAAGTATGCTACAGTAACAATTTGTAACTATTATTACAATATTCTGTTATAGCAATGAGTGTTGGCATACTTTTAGGGTGCAATACAGTTTCAAGAAAGATTCAAATACAAGGTGTCGCAATTTTGACACTTAAAATGTAAAGAGACCATCCTAAAAGTATGCTAGTTTTGTTATCTTACATTAAAAGTGTACAGAGACCATCATAAAAGTATGCTGGTTTTGTTACTTTATATTCAGAGTGTATTGGGATCATCCTAAAAGTATGCTATAGTTTTAACTAGTACCCATTATTACGACATTCTATTGTAGCAATTAATGTCGGCATACTTTTAGGGTGCAAAGATTTAAATAAAAAGTGTCGCAATTTTGACATTGAAAAGGTAAAGAGAGCATCTTAAAAGTAAACTACTTTTGTTATCTTACATTCAAAACGTACAGAGACCATCCTAAAAGTATGCTATAGTTAAATATTTTAACTACTATCACAACATTCTATTGTAGCAATAAATGTTGGAAAACTTTTAGGGTCCAACACAGTTTAAAATAAGATTCAAACACAGGGTGGTGCAGTAGAGGTTTCCAATGCTGTTTAAGGATAAAACTCTCATATATTGAGCGAGTGGTTATTCAATTATTTATGGAACTAAATATTCGGAAAATAATTCCTGCGGCTCTAATCATAGGTCAGATAAAAAAATGAAGTAAAAGTAAAATAACCAGAGAATCAGTGAAATTAAACGTCTGTGAAAAGTGTAAAGTTCTATTGGTGAACTGCGTTAAAAAATTTCAGTATGCTTTATTTTTTCACAATCTAGCGATACGAACTGTGCCGAACTATGTTGGCTAGGAAAACTAAATTTCGTAACCATTTAAATGAGCACCAATTCTCTGACTCTAGGCTTATTAAGTTGTCGAAGAAGGGAGATTCTAGGGATTTAAATCTTCGTCTATAGAGACCAGGCAGTGGAAAAGAAGGTGATTGATAGTCTCTTTCTTCTCTATGCCGAACGTGTGAAATTATTAAAAAAAAATCTATCGACATTCCAGCTCAGTTGTAAAAATGCAAAGTTGCAAAGCCTGAAGTTGTGAAGTAGAAGCCTGGCGATTGGATCATTTCACCATCTCATCTTTCAGTTGCCGGCCATCATTATGCGACTTGACAATTCCGGCTTATTTTCTCTGAGGCTACGATGAGTCCTTAGTCTAAGCTAAGAAACCAACTACTTTAGCCGAGCTCGAAGCCCACATTCAAGACTCCTAATTCACGCCACAAATATTGGACCAAGTCAGTGGCGCACACAGGATCTGAGAGAAGGACGGGAGATTGCGTACAACTTTTAAGCTCGACGCCATTTGAAACCATATTTTGCGCCAGCAATTTTTGTATTTGGACTTCATCAAGTCATGAAAATTTACACCGGCCGCTTGAAGCACTGCCAGCAATGCCGAGATGGCCAATTTGAACAATTTGCTCTTTCATACTTGATGACATGAATGTAGCTTTAGAATAAAGTCAAAATTAAATTAAAATTTCAAAAGTTTGTTTATTTAATTTAAATGTATCTTTTTATTGTTAGTTGGACACCCTTTACCCTACGAAGATTAATACTAAAATCAACTATTGTGAAATCAAAGGTGGTTCAGGTGGTTACGAGCTGCCGTACCTCACTGCAAACCATAAGGCAGCACAGGGTCATTCCCGGCTGGGTTCAGGACCATTCGGGAATTGCTGGAAACAAAGCAACGGACCAGATGTCAAGCATGGGGATTGCATTGCCCATTACCGAAGTAGATAACTCTTTCGCCAATGTATGCCTTGCAAGTGAACATTAACTGGTGGATCAACAGAGGTATTGAGTCTTCCTGGCCTAGAAGCACCGACTGTGGCATCTGCCAGTCACTATGTCCTTCCCTGCCCATGAGAAAAAGGCATTTTGTTCTGTCCCTAAGTCGATGCTTCAATCAGTAGCTCGTTGGAGTCATCACCGCATACTGGGATATCAAATTGCATGAAGATAAGTAAGAAGTATAAATTATACGACACTTTGCGGCTCTGCAAGAATTCCGACCTCATACTCAGGAATCAGAATTCCTGATCTGATCTGCTGATTTCAGATCTGCTCTCCTTCATTAAGAGGCCAAACTGGTTTGCTCCGGTTCGTACACCACGAATTGTCTCATTCGTTCCGGTATGGTACAGTGAAACCAAGACAGCTTCTGATAAGCGCCGGAATCATTTTGTTGATGTCATAAAATATTATGAAAGATAATGAAAATAAAAAAATAAACGACCTGTGAATCTCTGTTCTTGAAAACTGTTTCCCAGAAAAAAGACCGGGTCAGTGATCCACTTCTACAGACCCTGAATTCATTGAATTCAGAAGAAAAGCGAAAACTTTGTTTGTTCTGTGACAGATTGAGACTGTTGGTTAGCTTCAGAGAAAACAAAAATTGATTCACAATGGAACATTTTCTCACTCGCTTTCACTCTTCCCCACCTAACCTAACTTATTAATTAGGTTAGCAACTCGTTCAACTCGAACCTCGAGATCGAAATCATTCCCAGACTCTTCATACAGTGACATTTCGAACACAGAGTGTACTCCTCCAACGAACTGCAATTTTTTCGCTTTCTTTACACTACAACAATAAAGCAACATGTTGCGTTGCTTCAACATTTCACGGGCGTGCAATAAATGCTTATCACAGCGCGCATTTCGCACATAAATTGCCAGCCAACGCATTGACGGAGTGAGCCAAATCTACACGTAAAAATGTAAACTCATCAGCATATTTCATACGTTTTACGAGTAGTCGCTAACGTGTGTTGAGAACAGTGCGTCGCAACAGCGGTCGCAGCGGCAGTTGCCAGTAGTAGAAGTGGTAGAAAATTTGCATAAAAATTTAATAAATCACAAAAAAACAGAGAGCGAACGGCATATGTTACATTTAACGCATGAAAAAAGCAACTAAGCACAGCGAAAACAGCCACAACAAGAAAGCAACAACATTGAGAAAAAACCGCCACAGTAGAAATGACACAGATGAAAGACAGACATGGCGGCGGCGGCGAGCTGCTGCCACCCGCCGCTTTGGTCTACACGGCGAATAAAGCAGAGCAGCTAATTTGTGCGTAACGCTGCGACTGTTGCGGTGTTTGTGGTTGCGACTGTGTTAGTGTATATGTGGGTGTGTGTATGTATGTGGAAGCATTTGCGACAGATGAATGCGAATGTCTAATTTTGGTGAATTATATACAGAAACACAAAAGGTTTAGGTGTAAAATAGATTTTTTTTTGGAAGAGAATTAAAAATATTGAAAAAACTTATAAATCACAACAAAGAAAACTTTATGTTTAAAAAAAAAAAAAATATTTTGTTTCAAAACGTTCATGAAAATCTTCCAAAAAACATGTTTTATTGAGTTTTTTTTTAATTTTTTAATTTTTTTATTTATTATTGTAATATTTATTTGTAATTTTGTAATTTTTATTTTGTATTTTTTTATTTATGTATTCAAATTAAAAAACAATGTTTTGCATAAAAGGCTTTCCTAATTTTTTAATATAGAAACAAATTTAGGTATAAAAAAATTATTTATTATTATTATTATTATTTATTAGAGTAATATAAAATATTAAACTAATTTACAAAGCACTCTAGCTACCAAGGCCTACGGTGCGATCAATGTACATATATATTGTTTTCTTCTTTGTGTATCTTCTTTTTGCACTTTGTTTTATTTATTTTTATTTTTATTTTTTTTTTTTTTTTATGTGCGTGTACGTCTGTGACAATTCTGTTCAATGCTTAATTTTGTAATTTTTATTTTGTATTTTTTTATTTATGTATTCAAATTAAAAAACAATGTTTTGCATGAAAGGCTTTACTAATTTTTTAATATAGAAACAAATTTAGGTATAAAAAAATATAATCATTCAATACGATTTTATAAGTTTTTTAATTTTAGTTTTTTTTTTGTTTGTTGTTTTTGTTATTTTTATATGTCTCATGTCTGTTTTTTATTTGTTTTAGTTTTTTGTTTTCTTATTTTTTAAATTTTTTATTTTCCACTTTGGAAAAAATATTTTGTATAAAAAATGTTTTTGTAATTTTTATACTATAGAGAAAAATTTACTTTTAGAAAACATTCAAAACATACAAATACAAATATTTGGTTTATAAAAATATATATAAATAATTTAAAAAGATTTTGTATTTTTATTTTATTTATTATTTTTATCTTTTTTTTATTTATTATTCTTACTTTTATTCAGTGTTTTTTAGTTTTGTGATTTAATTTTATTTTTTATATTTTATTTATGTTTTAAAAATTGAAAACCAATGTTTTGTTTAGAACATTGTATCCAATTATTATAAACGCAAAAAATTTACGTTTAAAAACCAAATTATTTGGTTTATAAAAATATAAAGAAATAATTGGAAAAATTCAACATTTTTATAATTTTTAATTTTTTATAAATTTGACTATAAACTTTTACATTAAAAAAATTAATTTAATGCAAAATTTTTCAAATTGAAAAACAATGTTTTCCTAGTTTTTATAATAAAAAGAACTTGTCTTTAATTAAAAAAAAAAAAAACATATATAGTAAAAAAAATATTTTTTTAGTTTATTTTTGTTTTATTTTTTTGTTATTATCTTATGTCTTGAAATTGAAAAACAGTGTTGAAAAAAAAAACATGTTTTTCTACGTTTTTCTACACAGAGAAATATTGTTGTATTGTTGTTGTATTGTTGTATTGTATTGGCGTTGTTAGTAAAAACCAAATTTTTTTTTGTATAATCACAAATGCAAATCTTTCCAAAAACAATGTTTATATTTTTTTGTATGTTTTTAATTGAAAAAACAATGTTCTGTTTAGAAAATGTTAGAGAAAAATTGACGTTTTCAAATAAACACAAAATGTTTTCTTTATAAACGTTTAAACCTCAAAAAACATGTTTTTATTTATTGTTTTATTTTTTATTGTGTTTTCAAATTGAAAAAAAAAATGTTTTGTAAAAAAAATTGTTAATTTTTTTTTAACAGAAAAATGTATGCTTTTTTTTAATTTTCTTTCTTTTTTAATTTTTTATGTTTTCAAATTGTAAAACCATGTGTTTTTAAAAAAATTTTCCTCTAACTTTTTTTAATGCAGGGAACATTTTTCTCTTTCAATTAGGAACGAAATGGGTTGTTTACAAAAATATATAAAATTAAAAAAAAACATGATTATTTAATTCTCAGTTTTTTATTTTTTTTATATTAGTTTTGCTATGTTTTATAACTGAAAAACAATGGTTTGTGAAACAATTTTTGTAATACTTATAATACGAAGATAACTTACGTTTTCAACAAAAACAAAATATTTTTATCAGGTGTACAACTTTGCTTCCGCCGTTTTTTTCCAAAATTAAAAGCTTTATTGCGAAAAAGTGCTTACAGATGTATTATTCAAAGTATTGTCCGTCGCTAGCGACAACTTTCTCCCATCTTTCCGACAATTTTCGGATCCCGGCTCGAAAAAAGGAGTCCTCTTTTAACGCTATCCATGAAGCAATCCATTTTTCCAATTCTTCGAAGGATTGAAAATGTTGATCTGCCAGGCCGTGTGCCATCGAACGGAATAGGTGGAAGTCAGAAGGGGCGACATCTGGGGAATACGGCGGGTGGGGCAAGACTTCCCATTTCAGCGTTTCCAGGTACTTTTTGACCACTTTTGTGACGTGAGGCCGAGCATTGTCGTGTTGGAGGATGACTTTGTCATGTCGCTCTTGATATTGTGGCCGCTGTTCTTTTAGCGTTGAAACCACTCCCGACACGTTCTTTCACTCAGAGCAGCATCACCGTAAGTTTCTGAGAGCATTCGATGCGCTTCAGCTGCATTTTTTTTCGAATTGTAACAGAAAAGTAGAACTTCCCGCAAATGGCGAGAATTGGGCACATAAACGGACATTTTCGAGCGTGAATAATACGAAAACAAGAACAACTGTCACTGAAACGGCGATGACAATTCGTAAGGCACTGTCCACACTCACTTTAAAGGCACTACCATCTATGTATTTCAACCAGCCTCAGCCGGTACAGCCACCTATCGGAAAACGGCGGAAGCAAAGTTGTACACCTGATATTATAAACGTTTAACTTTCTTTTATTTATTTTTTATTTATTATATTATTAATAATTTATATAGTTTTATTAATTTTTTTTTATTATTTTTTAATTTTTTGTTTACAACTAAAAAAATTTGTTGGCACAAAAAGTGTTTTTTTTTTAGTTTCTTTTTTTTTTTTAATTTCCTAATGTTTTTAAATTATTTTGTATGTTTTGCCTGGACATTTTTTTTATTTTTATAAAAATATTTTTTATTATTTATTATTATTAGGTTAGGTTAGGTTAGGTAGGGAAGGGTGTGTGCGGCAGGACCGCACTTCCACTCGGAGGCCACAATGGCCCATTGTGAATCCCTTCTTATGGTGTTCTGGAGCCAACCAATAGTCTCAGTCAAGGGGAAACCAGTTCGACCTCTTAATGAAGGAGAGCAGATTCGAGATTTCGACTTTCGCTGCGCAAGCCAGGTCTGTCAGGAACCTTGACCCCAAGGTGCGGAGTCGGCGTTCCTGCAGAGCCGGGCAGTGGCACAGGAAGTGTTGTATCGTTTCTACTTCTTCTTCATCTCCACAGCTACGGCAGACATCACCGGACGAGAGGCGCCATTTGGTAAGCATAGATCCAATAGCGCAGTGTCCGGTGATGACTCCAACGAGCTGTCGAATAGAGGTACGACTCAGAGATAGTACGAATCGTGTTTTCGTCAAAGAGAGGGAGGGCCACAGTGCCCGGCAGGTGCCGCAGTCGGTCCTGGTACGCCATGACGACTCAATTTCCTTTTTGGTCAACCTGTCAATATACATGTACAGGGCAGATATCGGAGGAAACACAGAGGTATCCACTTCGGTGGCAGACAAAGCCACCCCTTTTCTTGCCATCTCGTCCGCTGCTTCGTTCCCTGCCACTCCTGAGTGGCCCGGAACCCAACAGAGAGTGACCTGGTGGTGCCCAATGCCTTGAAGTGCGGTGCGACACCTCTGCACTACCTTTGATTTCACAACAACTGATTCCAGTGCCCTAAGCGCCGCCTGACTATCCACGAAAATTGTGACATCTGTGGGTGGTAACCCACTGTCACGGATAAGTTCGGCAGCCTTCCAAATTGCATATATCTCTGCTTGGAAAATACTGCAGAGGTCCGGCAGTCTGAATGACATGCGTGTCTGCAGTACATCGGAGTAGAGACCAGCTCCAGTACCTTCCTCCATTTTGGAGCCGTCGGTGAAAACGGTGATAGAAGCGTCTCTCATCGCACCTGTCACCTCCCATTCCTCCCTTGTGGGATATGAGGCTAGTGCTCGCGTGTCGAAATCCAGGTATGGGATCAGATAGTCCGTGCAGGAATCCACCTGATAACCGATATCCGGCTTCGCGAAAGACTTTAGAATTCCAGAGTGCCCATAAGCGTGTTGCCTCCACAAGTTGGCTTCCCTCAATCTGAGAGCGCCTTTAGCAGCGCAACACTTAATGAACTGCTCAATCGGGTGGAGGTGCAAGATCACCTCCAGCCCGGCCTGGGGGGTGCTTTTGACAGTGCCTGCTATTCCCATAGCCGCTAGTCTCTGCACCTTCGTCAGTTTCGTTACCACGGTCTTGGTGCCCGTAGCCGGCCACCAGACAATGGCTCCGTAACTTAGGATCGGCCGTATAATCGCAGTGTACATCCAATGAACGATAGTCGGCTGCAATCCCCACTTTTTCCCGAAAGTCCTTTTACAAATGTAAAAAGCATTCAGGCTCTTTTTCACCCGCTCTTCCACATTGCGCCCCCAAGAGAGCTTGGAGTCAAGTATGGTGCCAAGGTATTTAGCCTCGGGTGATAGGGTGAGAGTAGTGCCGCCAAGTTTAGGCAGCTCAAACTTCGGTATTTTGTATTTCCGGGTGAACAGTACCAAAACAGTCTTAGAGGGATTAACAACTAGACCGTTAAGCTCTGCCCACCTGGAAAGTTCCTTTAGAGCAGACTCCATGAGATCACTGATTGTGGACAGGAATCTTCCAGGGATCAGGATAGTGACGTCGTCTGCATATGCTACTACTCGTAGCCTCCTGGTTTCGAAGATCTCGAGGATGCTATTTACTACAAGGAGCCACAGCAGAGGCGAAAGAACACCCCCTTGTGGTGTGCCCCTTGTAGTAAGTTTCCTCACTGCGCACAGGCCTAGGTTAGAGTGGACCCTTCTGCTACTGAGCATGTCACTGGTCCACTTTACCACCTTCTCATGAACTTCGAACTTTCTAAGTGCGTTGATTATAGCCTCCAAGGTAACGTTATTAAAGGCTCCCTCGATATCGAGGAAAGCGGCTAACGTGTACTCCTTAGAGTTCAGCGATCTTTCGATCGTCTGAACGACCTCATGCAGGGCGCTGTCGACAGATTTTCCCCTGCAATACGCATGTTGCGCCTTGCAGAGTCCTCTGGACTGTGCCACTTCTCTAATATAGACGTCTACCAGCCGTTCAAGAGTCTTAAGTAAGAACGATGAAAGGCTGATCGGTCTGTAATCTTTTGCTGTTAAGTGGTTCACTTTCCCTGCTTTGGGAATGAACACCACCCTAACCTCCTTCCAGGCACGTGGGATATATCCTTGTTGGAGAGATCCACGAAAGATTCTCGTCAGGACCTTAACCACCGCCTCCTTAGACCATTGTAGCATAGCAGGAATGACACCATCAGGGCCCGGGGATTTATACGGGCTGAAGGAGTCAATTGCCCATGCCACCTTGGCTTCGCTAATTATCCTCTGAACTAGACCATCCGGTTGCGGTGTTTGTTGCCTATGCGACGTGGTCGCCTCAGCAACATCCGTGCATCCAGGAAAGTGAGTGTTCATGAGGATCTCAAGAAGTTCCTCCCTCGACTCCGTCCATGATCCATCAGATTTCCTGATGCTGCCAGGGGTGTGTGAAACCCCGGCTAGCACCTTACGGAGTCTGGCGGCCTCGTTAACATTGTCGAGGGATTCACAGTAATTCCTCCAATCATCCCGCTTAGCCGCCCTAATAGTTTTCTTAAACTTATTAAAGCTAGCCTTGTAGGCTCCCCAGTCTTCTTCAGTTTGACTAAGCTTAGCCTTATTGAAGAGACGCCTAGTATCTGTCCTCAGTTGTCTTAGCTCTGGGGTCCACCAAACTGCGTTGGTTTTCCGTGGAGCTCGACTTTTTGGACACGATTTCTTGAAAGATGTATTAAGAACTTTCGTTAAAAGACTAACTGACCTGTCAATGTTGTTTCTTTCAAAGGTAGCTGTCGCCTTGCGCGACGCCAGTTTTTCGGAAACTAGTGCACTGAATCTAGGCCAGTTAGTCTTTCTCGGATTCCTATAGGCTGGTGGACTCCCCACCTTCATGGCCACGGAAAAGACTATCCGGTTGTGGTCCGAAAACGAACATTCCGTCAGTACCTTCCAGTCGACCACAGAGATGGTACTAGAGTCGGTAACCAAGGTTATATCTATAACTTCTTCCCTAACCCTGTTATGGAAGGTTGGCGTATTGCCCCTATTACATAGCATAAGGTTAGAATTAAGAAGAAACTCAAAAATGGACTCACCCCTGCTGTTGGTGCCGGAACTTCCCCACTGAACGTGATGAGCGTTGGCGTCACACCCGATGATGAGATCAAGTCTCCGTAATCGGGCGTGCGCAACAAGGTCCCGGACCTCCTTTGGCGGTGGTTCCTCTCCTTCGAATGGCATGTATGCGGACGAAAGGATAAGGTCATGCCCCTCCATTCGCTCACATGCAGCCACACACAGGTCACCAGTACTGTATTGAGACAAGAGAAACATATTAATGTACTTTCTATAAACAATACAGGCTCGTATCTTACCTTCACCACGCGAATGAAGTACTCTGAATTGACTTGACCCCAATCCACAAACACTGTCTCTGACGAGCCAGGGTTCCTGGATTAAGGCCAAGTCAACCTCCTCCTCCTCCAGGAATTGCATAAGATCGTGGGTGGCGGCCTTAGAGTGGTGCAGGTTAATCTGCACTACCTTCAGCCTTTCCCTGTGTGGCACGCTCCTTATTGGGGAAACGAGCTTTCAAGGAACCCAAACCGAACTTGACAATACCAGAGGAGTCTCGTAGATGACTAAAGGACGGTTGGTCAACAGCGACCACGAGGTCCTTACCCGTCTCGTTTTTGCTAGTAGTGGAGGAAATTACTCTCCACTCTCCAGTGTTAAGGCCGCTGTTCTGCCGACCTATCAGCTTCAACGTGTCGGCATCCTCCATGACTGGAGGGGGGACCCACAGTGTTACGATAGGTCGGAGAGGCAATCGGTCGCGAGGTATAACCTCGAGTTTTGCCCCCTGCCAGAGAGGCTCAAGACCGCCGATCGTGCGCACCAGGAAGTCAAGTGACTGCCTGTTGCCACAGCCGACGATCTTTACGCCCCTCTGCCAGCCAGCGCCGTCGAAGTCGATCTCGTCGTCCGCCGCCCCGAGCATCGCTCGCAGAATGCGCGCCTCAACAGAGAGCCAGTTTTCCGGACGAATTTTCCCATCGGGATCGCTCCGGTCCACTACGGCAATCTGTAGCTCCTGTGGAGAGGAGAAGCTCGCTGAGGGTTTCAGCCTTTTCCCCTCCCCTGTAGGCTGATCGTCCCCCGATCTACCCCGTTTGACCGCCTTTTCCACTGCGGTGGAAGTGGGCTTTGTCGAGGTGGATGGCTTCTGATCAGCCTTCCGTACTGACGAGGCAGCCGTGGCACTGTTTCCAGGCTTCGCCGCCCCTCCTCTGTCCGGTCGATTTATTATTATTAAATATATTTTATTATTATATTTTTATAAAAATATTTTAATACAAAAATTAGACATTTTCATTAAACATTTTTTTTTTAATATAAAAATATACGAAAATTTTTGTAGTCACCAGCTCGCTTACGCAATTGCACGGCAATTGATTTTTATATAAATAGAAAATATAGACTGCTGGCTTCAAGTGTGCAATGATAAGCGCAAGTTAACATTGTATACTTTTAGGCGCCTCCAAACGAAACGCAACGATTTGCTTTTAGTTCGACAAGATGCAATGTGCAATGCATTTCTCCATTGATTTTCAAATGCCTAAAGTCTAAAGTGTCAATATTGTCTGCAATATGCTTTTTGCATATCTGACTTTTTGCGAAACAAGATGCCCCGAAACTTGCACCTATCCACCCAAAATATTTCACTTTTAAGTGCATTGCACTGTTATGAATACTCGGCGGCTGCCTGCTTCTCACTGTCAGCTGTTCGTAAGTGCTTGTGTGCCAAGTTGGCTGAGAACACTTTTAGCAATGTGGCTTGCAACGCCTGAAAGTATGCAGGAAAAGTGTACTTATGGCAACCACCTTGGGGGGTGTGTCTCTACGATTCGCTGTCTGTGCGAGTTTGAAAATTAAATGCAGTGGGTGTGTTGACGTCGTAAAAAATCCGCCGCCATTGTGTTGCAGTGCCGATGCGGCGGTTTGCTGTAAATGCGGCAAGAAATTCACATTTTCCAGCAGACGTGGTGTGTGTGTGTGTGAGGTGCTATTATAATATATATATATAGTTTGCATTATTGTTGTATTTGTTGCTCTTTTTGTTTTTTTCATTGTTGTTGTGCATTGTGTAGCAGCTGTCTGTCTGTCTACCTGCAAATATTTATAGCTGCCGTTGTTGCCACTTTGTGTTTTTTTCTTTGTTCTATTTTAGTGTCTTTTATTTTGCAGGCTTTTTATGTTCATTTTTGGTTGCTGTCGTTATTGTTGTTGTTGTTGTTGTTATTATTATTATTTTGGCTATTTGTTGCTGAGTTTGGCGTTGTCTGTGGCGACCTGAAAAGATTTTAACAATTACGCCGCTCAGACACTGGGGGCCAGACAGAGCTTTTAAGTGTTGTTTGCGTGGATGTGTGTAGGTGATTTTGTGTCTCTGTGTGTGAGTGTGTATGTGTGTGTTTGTTGTGTGCTCATGTTGCATGTAACCAATACTACAGATTCAATGTGCAAATTTTTGGGTAACATTGATTAAAGCAAACGGCAACAACAGCCACAATAACAATGCAGCAAATAATAAAATGGTGAAAAAAATTCATAGCGGCGTGAAGAGGGGAAATGCCGTAACGCGCTGCACGTAATGGCAATCATTGTGTGTCGCAATCGTTTTTGGGGGAATTTTTGGTAGTTGCACGCACAAATATTTTGTTGTTGTTGAGTATTTTTTTTTTGCAAATTTCCTATTGTGTTGCGTTTTGTATTTTCACGTTTTTACTTTTTTTATTTTCATAGTTTTGTTTAGTTTTTTCGTTTTGGTTATCTGGCACTTGAAAATTTTCCATCGTTATCGAGCATTGTTCGTGGCATTCTTGAGCTCATTTTTTGTGTGAAGCTTGTTGCATTTTTTGAATGGCTTAATTTTCTAGTTTATTGAAATAAGCGGTTTGAAAATACGGGAAGGGGAAAACAAACTGTCTGCAAAGTAAATACTTTTTTATAATTGTTTTTTTTTATAATTTGTTTAATATGGTTTTTCTATTAAGAAAGAATCGCAAAATTTAAAAAAGGGGGGACCTACTCAAACGGAAGGTATTTTTTATACCTTTCTTTTGATGTGGAACATTAGATACGTTAGATGTACTTATAAAAAGTTTTAAGCGAAAAAAAATTTTTTATACAAATTTTTTATAAAAATTTTTTATAAAAATTTTTTTTAACGGATTTTGTTTCTCGAAAAAACCCATTACTAAGGTGCAAAAAGTTTGCTATTATATTGTAGCCTGTAAAATTCCCTTTGCAATGATATATAAAACATTTGATATTTTTGTTTTTTCTGAATATATTTTTTTACATTAAATTGATTGCGAAGGTGAATACGAAATGGCTTTAGACCCAGAGTCAAGTTAGAAAAAAATTTAAAAAATATATTCAGAAAAAACAAAAGTATACCTTTCGTTCGATACCCATATCGTGTAAATCAGTTGGAGATTAACCCTTTCAGTCACAATGTCCAATATATTGCACTACAGCATAATTCATTCAATTCATACAGAACGGGTTTATTTTCATGTCGGAAAGGGTGAATTGAGTTTTTTGATAAAAACTTTGAACTTTGACGCCAAGCCACGCCTTTTATGGGCGTTTCCCAGGCAACATTTTTAGTTTGTTAGATGCAGGAGCCGACCCTCTAAATAAAAGTATACTCATTTATTTTTTCCACGAAGGTTCGCTACTGTATTTATGCCTCGACAAAAGTGGGGTTTTTGGGACATTTTTGTCGAAAACACAGTTTGAAGGTTTTTTTTGGATTGGTGTCTTAAGCAAATTTATTGGTCGTTAAAATACCTACAAACTTGCCGAAGACACTAAAGCGATATTCGAAACGATTTAGGACCTATTAGCATTTAAACGTTTGAAGACTTAAGCGACAAACTCGACTGAAATGAGCAAAATTCAAAGTCGGATTTCTTATAAACTAGAGCCAATCCAGCCAAACGGCTGGTGGATCTGAACTCAGTATACCTATAGAAAAGTCGCTCAGTAGGTTTCCCTCATATCTGAATTTTCGACTTGCAAAGTGTAATTATTCGTCTACAAAGATATAATCGCAAATTGTAACAAAAAAATTGTCACAAAATTAATTATTGTAACGATGAGGCACTCTGTTGCTGTGCTATGCATGAATGCTTTTACGGGCATACTTTTAGGCTCGCGCTTTAAAGTACGGCCGACTTGCTATAATTCCGATATGGCAAGAATGGCTTGCGATGGTAATGGGATGTGCGAGAACGATCGAGAGATAGTCCAACTGGAATATGCGAGAACAGTCGGCGCGAAAGCCAGACAGGTATAAAAGGCAGCAGTGTGTAGCGCAGAGGACGAGTCTGATTTGAGCAAGCAAAGAGGAAACATGCAATAGTAGTCGTGTTAAAATAACCAAAGTGTAGATTTGTCAATAAAGTGATTGCTGGTTTTGGAATGCAGTTTGCGTTGAGTAATTGATGTGGTTTTATTTTCAAGCGCAATCCAGATACGAACTTAGAGAAGTCATTTTTGTAACAGTATCAATATTTTAATTATTTCTCTATAAAAAATGAAAATGCAAACAAAATAATTTTGTTTTTAATTATTTCTCTTAAAGAAAGGGTCGCGCATAGGTTGCAAAATGAAACAATTGTTACCAAAATAAATTTTTTCTTTAACTTTTTGTCTGTGGTCGATCTTTTCAGATCCTTAGCGATGTCATGACTGCTTACATGACGGTCTTCTGAACCAGAATTTTACAGACTTTTTCGGTGATGGGTCGACCAGAGCAAGGAGCATCTTTCACTTCCAAATTTCCAGATCGAAAGCGAGCAAACAATTTACTGGCAGTTAATTGTGAGAGAGTATATTTTAACCATACACAGCACAAATCTTTTCACGTGCCTGTGTCGCGTTCTTCCCTTTATAAATTGCACTCATCTTTGCTTTACAACAACTTTTAACTCGATTTCGAAATTATTCGACTTATTTGTTTCTTGTTAAGCAAAACAAAAAAGTTACAAGATGTAGCTAACCGTTGCAAAGTTATTACACTTTAAAGTCAAGTGAACGAAAAAACGCTCAATACTTTTTCCCAAACCCAATATATTTGTCTTTGTCTGACAGATTTTGAACAAAACAAATATAATTTTTGGTTTTATAAATATTTATCTTTAGAGAAAAAATAAAAAAAAATTATTGAAAAGGGAAAAAATTGTCAATAAAATAAATTCTTTTTTTGTGTAATTATTTGTCTATAAAAAAAAAAATTATTTGTCTTAAAAAAATTTTAAATTTTTTCAATTTAACAAAAGAAATATATATTTTTTATAGATATTTTTCTTTCAAGAAAAATCGCATAATGGATTAGAAAGAAAATTTTAATGAAATGAAATTTGTTTTAGAATTGTTTGTCTTTAAAACAAATTACGAAATTGATTACACAAAGAAAAAATTGTCAACCAAATAAATATAAATATTTTAGTCTCCAATAAAAATTAAAAAAAATTTAATATATTATTTTGTTTGCAGATATTTGTTGAAAAAATTTAATAAAATGAAAAAAAATTTAATGACATTACAATTTATTTTACAATTGTTTGCCTATAAAAAAAATACAAAATTGATTACACAAAGAAAACAACAACAACAACAAAATAAATATGTATATATATATTTGTTTTCAATTGTTTGTCCCTAAAGGTTGATTTGATTTAATTGTTTGTTTGTGCAGTCACTTTCAATTAAAAATCGACACATGCTTTGACTTTGACTGTTAACATGTTAACAATTATTTTCAAAATTTGTTTGGGCACTTTTTGTAAGGAAACAAAAGAAAAAACAAAATTCCGTATAATTAAGCAAAGTTGTGTACAAATGAAATGAATTCAGTGAGCAAACGAAAACAACATGAATTATTGAATGGAAAAGCGCATAACACACACACACACACAAAAACATGTAAAGAGTACAAAAATTGTGGAATTGTGCTTTGGCTCTTTTAATGTTGGCAACAACAACAACAAAATTGGCTGCCATTGTTGAATTTAATGCGCTTTTAAAACGAAAATTATGTTGCTGCGACTGTATGCTGGCTGACTGACTGACTGCTATTGTTGTTGTTATATGCGCCATATGTCAAAATCTCGTACAAACCCGGACTACGCTCAAACACATACACAAACACATACACACATACATAAATATATGCAAGAATATTTATGTTTGGATGTGCTTAGCTCTGCCAACTTCATGAGTCATTCATGCATTTGTTTGTCTGTCTGTTCGGTTGCTTGTGCCGTTCAGTTGGCGCGTAATTTCACTCGCACTCATACATACATACATTATGTATGATACATACACACATACATATATATACTTCTTCATGTTTTGAATATAACTCTACGCAGAAATGTTGCTAACATTGTTTGTATCATTTGTGGGCGTCGTGTTTTTTTATTATTATTTTATTTATTTATTTTTATTTTTCTGTTTTCATATTTTTGTTTTTTTGTTTTCTTTTGTTTTGTGTGAAATAAACATACATGTCAGAGCTCGCTTTCATAATTGTTGTAATTCTATTTTGATGGCAAAGTTTATTGTGCCCTCTGGAAAGTCCAAATGAATGCAAAGAAAACGTTGTATCAAAAACAAAAGTTCCTGGAAATGAACACAAAGCATAACAACCAGTGGCGCACATAAAGAATGTGATTTGGTGGGGTTTGGTACACAACTTTTGAAACCATAGTTGCCACTAAAAATGTTTTCAACAAACAGATATCAGTAATTTGTTTGAGTCACATGTTTCTTGGTTTACTGACTGATTGATTGAATGATTCAATTGAAACGATTGAAGCTACAGACATGAAATTTGAACTACAGGTACATTAAAAAAAAAGACCATCGTTAAGACGGGAATTTTTTAAATATTGGGGTCGAAAGGGGCAAAACATGGGTTAACCCATTGCTACCGGGTACCAGTTCCGCCCATATGATTTTGATAAAATACACGACCTGGAATTGACCCAAAATGATCAGAAACAATGATTCAGCTTTCTCTCTCTACACGTTGCTGAGATATTCATTGGGTATTTTGTACCCATTAGGCAGCAATGTTACCTTTTTTCCATACGTTTTAAAGTTTTTGTTTACAGGTGAGTTAGGAGGCGGATTTTTGTGAGGTTCTAGCGCCATTACGTTTCACCACATTTTACACCTCCGGAAAATTCACAATTTTTGGAGTCTGGTAACTCTAGTTAGATAGCGCAATTTCAGGGTGACCTCCACTAGACTTACGTAGTTCCATCTTTACCTCAACTATCCCTATCAATGGTTTTGTGATATATCTACCACGATTTTTTCTGTGATTTTTTTAAAAAGTCAGTTTTGATGGGTAAAATTTTACCCATTAGGCAGCTAACCCATTGCTAATGGGTTGGAGATGTATGAAAAATCATTATTTAATGGGCAAATTCATTTCAAACTCGGTGGAAATACTTGAAATCCAAAATAATTTTACACATATTTTTCAATTTCTCAAAAAACAAATTTTAACGGGGTCAACAATTGGCTAACTTTCGTATACGAGAAGACTATGAACAAATATGAAATGTTGGGCCGTTCAAAATTGGTGAAATCTTTTGAAATCACAAATAATTAGATACGTATTTTTTATTTTTTGAGTCAAAATCTAAAGAGAAACCCAAGGTTAAAAGTTTGTACCGGGAAACTTGATTTAAAGAGTTTATCGTCTTCAAAATTATTAAAAACACTTCAAACAAGAAATAATAAAACAAGTGTTTATAATTTTTTTAAATCGAAACCTAGCAGTTTCCACAATGGATTAAGGTTTGTATATGGGAAGACTATCAAAAATACATCTAACGATGGGAATATTTACTTCAAAATTGGTGAACACGCTTGAAACTAAAAATTATTTTACAAGTGTTGTGAATTTTCTCGAAAATCTAAATTTAAAAAGAGTAACCAATTTTATTAACAACACGTAAAACGAGAAGTAATAAAAATGGGTTAAGGTTCGTATCTCGGAAGACAGTAAAATAACATAAACCAATGCGACATTTTATGAGAAACAATTTCACATGTTTTTCATTTTTTTGAAAATCAAAGTCTAACGAGGTCAACAATGGGTTAATAGTTTGTGTGGAGAAACATGAGTTAATGGACCAAGTGACTTAAAATATGCTAAAATTACTTAAATTTAGAAAGCATTAGGTAAGTATTTCTTTTATAAAAATCTGAAGGTGTCAACGAAGGGTTGGATGGATGGATGGATGTGAAGGGGAGCCGAAGAAATAACCTAAGGGAGGTCATTACCTCAACCACTCAGGCTCTATAGCCCATTGTACTTAAGGTGCAGGAAAAAGGGTGATAGAGGAGATGGGAATGGGAAAAGAAAAAGAGAAAGTGGGTGAAAAGGGAGAGAGTTCTGAGTTCTTCTGTGCATATTTCCCGGACTCATTAATGAGTCGTCCATTCTCATAACATCTGAACCCAGTGTGCACAATCTCGCAATCAGCGTGCGCAATCTCGTTCTAGAGAAGGCAGGACATGCACAGAGAAAGTGCTCTGTGCTATCTACCTCCTCCAGGCAAGACACGCAGGTTGGATCTTCGATGATGCCCATGTTGGCCATATGTCGCCGCCATGGATTGTGTCCTGTGATTAACCCGACCATTCGTCGGAGGTCTTTCCTTCTCAGCTTCTAGAGGAAATTCCCTGCTTTCCTGTTCGGGCTTTTTACAAAACACTTGGCAGTTTTACAGCCTCCCAAGCTAGACCGACGTTCTCTATGTAGGTTATTTACACAGGACTTGATCCAGTCCAGCGTTCCTGCTAGACTGGTGCCGATTATGGGTTCTGGTCCCATGGGTGTGCACCCTGATCCACAGTTAGCCAGTTCATCGGCAGTTTCACCTAGAACACCGCAGTGTCCCGAAACCCAGATAAGTTGGAGCTTATTACGTCTCGCGACTGATTTAAGCTTCATCTTACATTCTTGGACAATCTTAGAGGTAACACGCGCGTTCTCCAGGGCCTTAAGTGCAGCTTGACTGTCACTACAGATGTATGTCCTATATGTCTCCCGCCCCATTTCCTCCCGATTATCCATTCCGCTACCTTCAGAATGGCGAAGATTTTCGTCTGAAAGACGGTAGTCAGCCCACCCAGTGAGTAGTAGCATCTGACACTTCCTTCGAGGTGCCATCCAGCTCCAGTACCTTTGTCGGTCTTGGATCCGTCAGTGAAGAAAATATCCGTCAGATCCCCAGCATGGACTCTGGGTTCTCGCATTGGCCGCGCGTTGGAAACCTCACTTCAAAGTTTCCCCTAAAGGATACTACGGGTATTAGGCAATCCTTAGGGGCAACGGATATTGCACTGACAACCTCTTGTCAGATTTGATCTTGAAGATTTCTCCGACATGTCGCTTTCATCGCCTCCTCTTGAACTTTTAGATCTCGGGGAAGCAGGTCAAGCATGGCATTAAGAGCGTCACCCGAGACAGTGCTCATGGCACCCGTTATGCATATACATACACTTCTTTGTAGTCTGTTCAGAGCCAAAGCTGGGGACTTAACCATTGTTCATCTCCAGCAGACTACCGATGTGTACGTAATTATGGGCGTGATGAGTGCGGTATATATTCAAAGGACCACCGCAGGCTTCAGGCTCCAGGTCTTGCTAAAAGCTCGACGGCACTATTGGAAAACCTTCAGCGCACTGTCTACCTTCGTCAAGACATGCATCTTCCACATTAGTACCTATCTAGGATTAACCCTAGATATTTCACCTCCGTGGATAAACTGAGGGTCACACCTTTCAGTACTGGCAGTTCGAGACCATCGAGCTTCCGCTTCCTAGTAAATTGGACCAGAGCCGTTTTACTGGGATTGACGGAAAGACCCTGTCCTTTGCACCAGTTATCAATCTTATCCAGAACCCTCTGCAACAAAGGGTTAAGAAAAGCTTGACTTATTGGGCCCATAGACTTCAAACTTGCGGGCAAAGCTGCGGGGTCAATGAAATTAATAAATAAACAAAGTTAATAAATAAAAACACTAAATAAGTAAAACTAATACATAAATAAAATTAATAAATCAATGAAATTATTTAATAAATAAAATTAATTAAAAATTAATAAAATTACTATTTCGAGTGTTTGAATTTCTAAAAACCCCCTTTGTATTCCACCACTGATGTCAACAAAACTCTCCCCCCTGCTCTCCTCCTGCTGTCGTGTGTTTTCGTATAATTATTACAGTGTAATGTATGACGCAAAGTTTGCGCACATTCGTCTATGTAATTTCTCATTACTGTCAGTTGAATTGGCGAGCGAGACGCGTACATAAATATACACATTGCTGCTGCGTCTCGACCCAAAAGGGAGGTCGGGTGGAGCACCGCTAAACCACACTGACAAATATGAACTTTCGAGTCAAGTGGGTTTTTATGATGTATGCGTAATTTTTTTTCTTCTATTTGTGTATTTTTTTATTTAGTAGGTAATTAATTGCTTTTTTTAGTGTATTTTTTGGAAGTTTACTCTCATTTATATTTATTAGTTTGTTTAGTACTATTAAAACTTCTTTCTTCTATCTTCTATATATGTGTAACTAGTACTTTTGTTGCACAGTGTTTTATATGTTTTTTATGCTTTTTAGTAGCTTGTTTTGATGGCAAAAATGGGTGAAACATTTTTAATTTGCATCACTCCACAGTCAGTTTTTAATAATTCTCAACATCATAGGTTCTCTGCAGTTTGACGTTGCTGCGACAATGCCAACTTATGTGCCAACATTTCCTCGACATTTTCCAGCAATAAAGCGCCCACTCATGCAAACCATAAACATTCCCTATTAGCGCGACTGCTATGCGATGCGATGCGCTGTGTGTGCGTGTGCGTGTCTGTGTGAGTGGCAAAGCGTGTCTACAAAGTTTCAAAATTGCGACGACAACATCAACGGCGCAGCATTATGCGCGACAGCAACAACAATAAGTAATAGCAATGACAAAGCATCAACGGCAATCATAAAGTGCGCCATAATGACACCACATCATCACCGCCGCGCAGCCGAAAATATGTTAATCCTTTTGTATTTGTCGCTTCCGCCAGCCATGCGCCGCCGCCCGCTTCACCGATTGAGCTAAACAACAATGCGAGTCGCTGTGTCGCTAATGAAAGTGCACGCAGCAAAAATTCCAACACTCCGACAAACTCACACACACACATACAAGCATTAATATGCGCCACTGTGTGCGTGTGTGTGTGTCTGCTTGTTGACAAAAGCGCTTAACTGTCGCTGCGGCTGTTGTTGCCGTCGCGCCTAAAAATGACACATGTTGGCTGCTGAGCAACGAACGCAACAACGCAGCCCAAACTTTTCATTCTTTTCGGCTTTTGTTTCTGCTTTTTCATTTTGTCAACAACAGCTCATGGTTGTTGTTGTAGTTGTTATTGTTGGCATTCTTGCTGCTTATCGTCGCTAAAGTGCGCCAACTCAAGTGTTGTTGGCGTCGACGTCGACGTTGATTGCGCTGATGGAGTTGGCAGCAACATGCAACGCTCAGCTCAGCTCAGCTCAGCTGCGAGTGGTTTGTGGTCGCCTTATGAGAATTCGCTTTGAAGCATTGTTGTTGTTGTTGTTATTGTTGTTTGCTTATGATTTTCACAACCGCGTGTGTTAATGTAAATTGCAGCTGGGAGTTTATTAAAATAGCCAAGCAACAACAACAAGCTGCGTTGGCGCGAGCGTGAGGACGCAAGCAAACGTCAGCGCGACTGAGCGAGACAAGCAAAAGTTTAAATTAAATTGAGGAATTAAGCGGGAATTAGTGAGCTCTCACATGCATTGTGTGTGCATTTATGTGGGCGGATTAGCGCGATGGAGTTGGCTCTCATGGGGACTATTGCCGCTGGATGTGTCACTGGGAGCGTGGGAGTGTTATTTGCATTGAAAAAGTTGCCTTGGAGAGGAGAAAATATTTTTGGTATTTTTTTGTTGACATGAAAGTATTCAGTTTTTTACTGAACTGAAGGACTTTGGTTCGAAAGATAGCATGAAGGGTATTCAACTAATGGTCTCGGAACTAACAGAAGACCTCAAAAAAATGGTGTGGAGAAAAAGAGTATGCAGATTCATAGCCAGTCCCGGGCTTTACGGGATCACATGATTTTTCACTGTTACATGTTTGTTCAACACCCAACACAGGGTGACAGGTACTTGGCTGCACGCTTCTGCCATCATAATGGGCCTTTAGTGACCTCAACCTACCTGTCTTACCTAAACTAACCTAATTGTTTATTCTGCCTGACTGACTAATTCATAGTCATTGAACCCGCATTGGTGAAACAACAAACATAGAATTGTTTCTCTAGTTACAGTTAATTTTTACAAGTTTCTCTTGAGGCCAACTTTTCACCAGCAAAATTATGAACCATAGACAGGAACAGGTGGCAAATAGTTGGTGCCAGGTTCGGACTATAAGATGGATGCATTAGAGCCGCCCAACCAAGCTTCTGCAACTTCGTTGTTCTCATAGGACACAAGTTCTTTCATATTAGGCAAAGCTGACGACTTCTGGGCTTTGTTCCTTCTTTAGCTTCTAGAGTTTCTGACGAATCACTATCGATGTGTGTGACCTGACATTGTTTTGATAGAACACAATTTATTTCGTATTGGCCAAAGTTGCCGCTTCTGGGCGATTGCTTCCTTCAAACGAGCTTATTGTTGACAGTTCAGGTTCTACATAAAAATTTGACTGTAGGAGAGCTGTTCGTACTGGGCATAGCTTCCTACTAATCTCAGTTAAACACACAACCAAAGTTTTTTGACCGTCAATCCTAGCTTGGCCACCAATTGCGACGGTTCAAAGTGATTCGACTAGAAATGATCTCGCTTTACTTGTCGTAAGTGATCCACTTTTCATAACCAATCAACATTTGCTTTAGAAATGAATCGATTTGTTGCGATTCAGAAGCGATTTGCAGATGGAAATGCGGACTTTTGCATAAATGAGGATTTTTGCATAAACTCGTACGGCATTCATGCATCTTCTTCTTTTTTTTGTATACAGCCTCAGTCAAATGGTTCCCAGTGGTTCCTAGTGCAACTTTTAACTCCTGACCAATCAGAACAATGCTTACATGACGATTGGACTCGACATCTTCCATAATTTTGTGAACATTTTCGGCAACTGGATTTCAGGGCGTCTGGCATATATGACAACAAAATTACCGAAACGGCATCGTCGAGAAATGCGCTTGATTATATATAACAGTATCAGATCCATAAACACTATTCTTCTTTTCAATCTTCTCTCTTGCATTTTCATCTTTACTCGCAGAAAAACTATCAAACATGGCTTATTTACTCTTTGTTGGTGTCCATTTTTTAAAGCACGATCAAACAAAACTGAATCAATCAAACACAAAACTGTCTGAAAAGTTTCTTTAGTTCGCAATTGTATAATTTTAAGGCCATCTAGCATATTTTCCTTTTATTGGCGTCCAATTTTAAAGCGCAATCAAACAAAACAAAGTCAAGTCAACACAAACTTGTCTGAAAAGTTTTTTTTAGTACAAACTCGTTTGTTTTTTTAAGCCATCCAGCATATTTTCTCTTCGACCAATCATATTTCTTTTGACTGGTGGCCATATTTGATCCGCTCTCGATCAAAACTTTTTAAAGCAAACACAAAACTGTCTGAAAAGTTTCTTTAGGACGCAAATTTATCCCTTTAACGCCATTCAACATATTTTTTCTTTGCTGACGTTTTGAGTTTTAAGCGTCACAAAACAAAAAATTGTCTGAAAAGTTTCTTTAGTACAAAATCGTTTATTTTTAAAGCCAACCACCACATTTTCTTTTTACTGGTGCCCATATTTGACCCGCTATCAATCAAAACTTTATCAAGCAAACACAAAACTGTCTGAAAAGTTCCTTTAGTACGAAATGTTATCCTTTTAGAGCCATCTAGCATATTTTATCTCTACTGACGTCCATTTTTTGAACGCCATCAAAGAAAATTGAATCAAACAAAATCAAAATCATGAAATCGAATGATATTTTCAGCTGTCTGGCATTCGCTTTTGTCTTTTCTGAAAAAAAACACTGTAAAAAAACTGCGTATATCCTCTTCATTCTTTTTATTTTCAACTTGCGCTCAAGCAAAACTGAGTCAAAATGTGTCTGAAAAGTTTCTTTAGCATGAAATTGTATCTTTTAAATGCCATCTAGCATAACCTGATAACACTTAAACAACACAAGACACAGGTTACTAAAGCCACCTATTAAAAACATAAAGGACTTCTTTCTATGTTCATCCCATTTTCCAAATGTTAAGAAAATGCCAACAGTTATTTTCTTTGCCGCATGAAACAGCAACATAATTCCATCATTTTATGCACTGACTAATCCTTTTAAATATGGTGGCAACATTCATCTCGTATGTTGCCACTGCCGGCGCTTATAGGCGACCCTTAGCACTTCATTAGAATGCAGCCAAACAAAAACAAACTCATCAGGCAGCAAAGCTGTTGTAAAAAACCGCTCAGAGCTCTCCGCACGCGCTCATGTCAGAGCAGTTTAAGTTTGCGCCTAATTTTATACATCATAATTCATTTCATTACTTTAATCAGTTGAATGTCATCTGCATACGAGGCACCAAAAAAGGGCAACAATAGGCCGCGACAGGCGCACATCGGCAGTCCGCGCATTCGCCTCCTTCTCTGCCACCGTCGACCTATGCGGCTCGAACAGCAAAAACCTTTGCTCTCTGCTGTATGCCGGCTGCCGAAACCAGTCAACTTTGCGCGCAACTTTTGCCTTGCTGCGGCATTTACGGCTGCCTACGCGCCCACAAAACCTCGCTGAAGCGTTGGTTTTTTGTATACAACAAAAAAGTGGGAGCATCAAGTAGAAAGTAGCAAAAAATACCAACGAAAAAAAACACTGCGCTCAGTCTCCAAAAGTGCTCGTAAATCATTCTAACCAGCGCACGCAGTTTGTTTTTTAATTTCCGCAAAATTACCCACTAAAAAGTGAACAGGCAATGCTGCAAAAAAAAAACAACGGCAACAGCCTTTGCGCATATTTAGTTAACACAACAACAACAACGGCAACAACATTGGCAGACCATAACCAAAATATTTACGCAGCCTTTTCGTGCAAAGTCGGCGCATTTCACTTTGAATGTTGCAATTTCTAGCATGAAAAAACGTGCCAAAAAAGCGTAAAACTCAAACGGAAAATTTCCAACATGAAAAACTCCTAACCTCACATATCTCGCATTGCGCTGAAAACATTGTAACAAAACGCCAAACGTGAAGCTTTCAACTCAAAATTGCGCCACACTTAATCACGCTTTTTGCTGCTTATCAGCTGGCTGCCTCTTACTTTACAATTACGCTCTCTTTCCAGCTCTCTCTCTGTCTCACTCTTCAAGCTTGTCTAATGTTTTGCACTGCCGCCATCAAGTTGAACGAGTTAAATTGGCAACACTACTCTGGCTCTGTTTGGCTGCCACTTTTTTTTCAAATGTTCCAGGCTCCATTTTAATTGTTGTTGTTATTGTTGCAGTAGCTACTTGAAGCATTTCATAAAAGTGTGTAGCGTACAATAACATTGTGCGTTGGAAAATTTACTTCTCAACGTCTTCAGCACCGTTTTTTCTTCCACTTGCTTACAGGTTGCGTATACGCACCGTTGTCTCTGGTTGCTTGCCTGCTGTGAGCCGTCTAACGTCTTTAAATTATGTGCCCATCATGTGGAATTTGCACATGTGGCCCTTCTCGTCTGGCTCTGTTTACACACGTGCGTGTTTGTGTGTGCGTGTGCGTGCGTGTGTGTGTTTATTTGTGTTTATACTCGTGTGCGCCTAAGTGGCTTTGGCACTCAAATGTTTGCCAGTTTGTCTTTCACATGATGCATTTGAAAGGGTTGTGTGCTGTAAAAAATCATAATTTTTAATATTGTTTTCTTTTGCTTATGATTTCATTTATCATACTTGTGATTGTAAGAAAGATTTGAACGCATTTTGTGTCACACGTGTGCATGCAAATGTGTTTTCGTTTGCGAGTGTTTTGAGTACAGAAATCATGATTCGTATTGAATGAACTTTGATTTGTTTTAAGAGAAGCTCTTTTTGGGTAAATAAAGCAAAATAATGCTTACAAATTAAATTCTGTACTTATAACAAATATGTGTGCATTCAGAAGGAAACTAATTCAAGCAAAAGAAATGCGTTTAATACTTTTAGGGATTATTGATAATTGCAGTAGACAGATGAAAGCTTTAGCTGTCGGAAACATTGCGCTTTCAGTTTATTATCTGAAGCAAACATATTGCAATTTAAAACAAATAAACAAAAGAAAGAAAATGTTGAAAAGTTTTATCTACTTGTGATGTGTAATTACGAATTTCTTGAAAGAATAAAATGTTGAGATGAAAAAATATATACAAATTATTTTATTGCATGTTCAGTTCTATTATCTTAAGAAGTTTATTTCTTTCATTTTAAACACTTTTATATGCTCACATTTGAAAAGAAAATAATTCTGAGAAGAAGGTCAGAGCGAATATGAAATCAAACCTTTCTTATTTAAATACTTAAAAGTTTCGTATTGGAATCTGAGGAGCCTAAAAGTTTCAAAGATGTGTTATCTTGCACTAACAAGTTATAATTGTTGTTAGCATTGGGGGAAGACATCAAATCAATTTGCAAGGCTCTAAAATATAAAAAAACCAAGAGATGTTAGATATTTGAAGACGAATAGAGATACAAAAATGTATTTGATTATAAAAAATTACATCATACTTCAGTGTTAACATTCTCCCGGACATTGCAGCTACGGCTTTGATTCTAAGTTGTTAAGTGAGCAAACGAACAGAAGGCGACTGGAAAGAATTGAAGATACTTTCAATACAAAATTGATCAAACCAACGAGCTACACTTGGGCGAGGCACTCTGATAGATTAATTTAAAAAAATGTCCACAAAATCATAGAAGTAGTCGAGTTCAACCGTCATGTAAACACTGTTTTGATAGTTCAGAGGCTAAACATTTCATAAGAATGCCGTTAAAAACCACTTGTATAATATTGGATACAAAGAGAAGCTCAATGTGCGGGTGCCATATGAGTTAATGCCGAAAACCTAATCAAACTTTATGTGAGAGTTAGTTCTGTATCCCAACAAAATGGACCCATCTCTGAAGCAGATGGTAACTGCTGATGAAAAAAGAAACACTTACGACACCATCAAGTCAAAGGGTAAGTAGTCGATTCGCTGTGAGCTGGTGTAAACGGTGGTCAAGCCAGGATTGACGTTCAGAAAGGTTTTTGTGTGTGTTTCGTGGAATTAGCATGACAACTATGAGATGCTCTCCTTCAACTAAACTCTTAATTCGGATATGTACTGTCAACAATTAGGCCGTTTGAAGGAAGCAATCGCCCAAACGCAGCCAGCTTTGGTCAATAGGAGAGAGATTGTGTTCCATTGGGACAATTCCAGGCCACACACATCGATAGTGACTCGTCAGATGTTTTGGGACCTGAAGAAGGAAGCAATAGTCAAATATGGTAAAATATGAGCACCAGTAAAAACAAAACATGCTGGATGGCCTTTAAAAGAAACGATTTTGTACTAAAGAAACTTTTCAGACAGTTTTTTATTAGCTTGACCCAGTTTTGTTTGATGGCGTTTCAAAAATGGACATCGACAAAGAGAAAATATGCCATATTTGACAGTTTTTCTTCGAGTAAGAGGGAATAATATGAGTCAATCAAGCGCAATTTTCGACGACGCCGTTCCGGTAATTTTGATGTCAAATATGCAATACGCTTTGAAATTCAATTGTCGAAAATGTTCACAAAATCATCAGTTGTCGAGTCCAATCGTCATGTAAGCATTGTTGTTATTGGTCAGATGTTAAAAATTGCACTAGGAACCATTTGATTGAGGCTGCATACAAAAGGAAGAAGAAGATGCATGAATGCCGCACAAGTCTATACAAAAATCTTCATGGACCGCATTTTCATCTGGGAATCGCAATAAAATCTATTTATTTCTGAAGTGAATGGTGACTGGTTATGAAAAGTGGATCACTTACGACAACGTAAAGCGAGATCGTTTCTATTCGAATCGCTTTGAACCGTCGCAATTGGTGGCCAATCTATGATTGACGGTCAAAAAAAGTTTGCTTGTCTGTTTGGCTGAGATTAGCAGGAAGCTATGCCAACTATGAACAGCTCTCTTATGACTAAACTCTTAACTCGAAACTGTACTGTCAACAATTAGGACGTCCGAAGGAATCAATCGCCCAGAAGTGGCCAGCTATAGAACAGAAAATGAATTTTGTTCTATCAAAACAACCCCAATTCACATTCATCGATAGTGATTCTTCAAAAGCTTTAGGAGCTGAAGAGGGAAGCAATCACCCAGAAGCGGTCAGCTTTGCCCAAAGAAAACCCGCGTTGTGCTTTTGTAGAACAAAGCCAGGTCACACAAATTTATATTGACTCGGCCAGAAGTTCCGGGAGTTGAGTTGGGCGGCTCCTGTGCATTTACCTTATAGTTCGGATCTGACTCGAAATACTCACAACCTGTTTCTGTCTATGGCGAATAATTTTGCTGGTGAAGAATTTGTTTCAAAAAAAGTTCGTCAAAATCGACTGTTCTAGTTTCTTTTGAACAAGGACGAGGGTTTTCATGATCATCATGATCATCCAAACAATTAAGCGAACAAAACGATGCATGTTTGAACTAAATCGAATGAATCCAACTAGCCTTCAATTTCTTGAAAATTTAAATAAATTATTTTTTTACTTCAACTTTTTTAAAAGAACTAACCTAATTTAAATACTTCAAACTGTTTTTGTTTAACGTCAAATTTCAATTGTCACGATTTCTCTTACATACTTTAATTTATGTTAATTTCTATTTTTACCTCTTGGCAGTGTGCATTTTTTTTCGTAAAATATGCAAATATTGCTTTTTAAATAAGCAAAATTAAATTAAATATTAAACACGCCTCAGCGCTGTGTGTCACGTAGTAATAACGGCTGTGCCAACTACAGCTCGACAACCTCGACTCAATCCACTACTGCACACACGCTGTCAGTCTGGCGTGTTGTATCTACGTCTGTCGCTGTAGCAGCTGCAGCTGATGCACAATAAGCGACACTTGCAACGGTTACCAAATGCAAATGCAACACATTTTGCTGTCACAACAACAACAACAACTACAAAACACAAATAAATAAACACACTCACACATACACTCGGCTGTGCACACATATGTTGGCGCAGTCATGTGCAACGGAAACGGAAATGGCAATGCAACATTCGGCGGCAGTGTTCGACTGAACTGTGTGTGTGTGTGTGTGTGTGTGGGTGCTGCTCGCGTCTGTTTATATGAATGTTTATGTGTGTGTGTGTGCGTGTGTGCATGCCAAGCATGCCGACGTGCCGCGACGCCAAAGAACTTGCAACTGCCAGCAAGGGCTAAGCATTGCACTGCTGCGAAGGTGTTGTCGAGTGCGCTGTTGTTTTACTGTTGTTGTGCGCTGCCAATTGACGAGCTGGCAACGTGAGGCGGGAGGGGGAAGCAGCTGCTAGAAACTAAGCGCCATGGCATGACTGCGCGCAATCATTGCAATATGGCGTTTATTATTTATTGTGATGAGTTCCATAAAATGCCGAGCGAACACTACGTGTGCACCTATGCGGGCGCCGAGTGTTGGAAGATAATGCCACCCATACGAATATGTTGTATGGTACTTTTAGTTATACATGAACTACTACACTTAAAGTTAATTTTTGGAATAAGTTGCCCAATGCAGGTTTCTGCAAAGAGCCAGAAAACTTTATAAAATTTAAAGAGGAAAATTATGAGGAATACAATTTTCAGATAGTTAATTGAGTTGGCTCAAAGTTCTTTGTTCATTTCATTAATCCATTCCAACTCTTATATCACATAAATTAAATGTAAAAGCGGTCATTTGGTTAGGTTGAGTTTTAGAAGGGACTCGGAGACTCTGTTGGATCCATTGTGATTCGCTTAGTCCTTGAATTTGGTATCCTTTTGTATCTGTTGGGTTCCCTGTAATATCAGACGGAATCGTTTGGGAACCATTTGGTCTTAGCGAGGAAATTTTGTGGATCAGTAATTTGTGCATCAGATGTGCATCAAAGAACCTAAGCCGAAGAATCTGGAGCTATAGTTGCTGCAGTGATGGACAGTGACATAGCAGGGGCTCGATTGAAAAGAAAGAGTTCATTACTCCGAGAATTATGGACAACCCCACTCAACAGTTTTTGATTTTGATGATGAGGATGAACCTTAGGTTGGGTTAGATTAAAGGGGAGTGTGCGGCATCCACCTCCGCTCACAGACCCTGTTGGATCCATTGCGATTCTCTTAGTATTTGAATTTGGTGTCCTTTTCTATCTGTTGGGTTCCCTGTAGATTCAGACGAGATCCTTTGGGAACTATTTGGTTTTGGCAAGGACATGCAATGACGGAGAATAGCATAGCAGTTGCTCGATTGAAGTTATTACTCCGAGATCTACGGACAACTCTATTCAATACTTTTCTATTTTGATGATGAAGATTGGAGAGAGAGAGAAGTTAAGTAGGAGAGAGATCGAAGGGACAGTTTCTAGCTATACCAGACACAGGCCCTCTGTATGCATCTTCGAGCCCCCTAGAATAGGCAACACATGCTTTTAGGGATAATTTTGAGGGACTTATCACAGAGACGGTTCGAGGCAATGCTGGAATATTTAAGAACAAATTACTCTCCGGCCAAACGAGTATAAAAGCAGTGTTGCCAGGTATTTAAAATGACTTTCTCCTGAATCTTAAATTAATACCGAAATTTCATTCCAAAAGTTAAAAAAATCTAAAGTTTTTGTATAATTTGCGTAATTTTAAAGGAAAAAAATAAAAAAATATATGCATAATTTCTTTTAATGCAACCTTATTTATTCAGCATAACAGCAAAACCTTAACAAAATCAAAACATATAACAAATGAATTAAACAAAAAGTGCCATTTTTGGCGGGTTTTCATTGTGACAGCAATAAGTGCGAACGAGATAGAACGAGCTATCATTTTGTAAGCTTACAAATTAAAGAAAAAATTGGGTGGTTTGACTACTAAAACAGTTGCCAAAATATATTTTGTTGACTGTGTTCCCAATACATCGTCCAAAAATCTTCAAAAAATCCACTAAGGATCCGAAAAACCCCCTAACATAAACATAAATCTCCTAAACTTTCTCCTAAACAGGAGGAAATCTCCTGATCTGGCAACACTCTATAAAAGGCAGCCGGGTAGAACGCAGTGAATCAGTTCGGTTTTAACAAAGAACTGTGTAACATAAGAAGAAAAGTGAAGAGGAAGTAAAGTGACTAGTGAATCAATGAAATAAGTATCACTGGAAATAAGTGACTTTGAAAAAAGTATTGGGTGTACAAGTAGAAAACCGCCGTTTTTTTCATAATTTGAGGCTTTATTGCGTATAGCAAGGGAAATGGATTGCTGAGTCACACCCAAAGAATCCGCGAGTTCTTGTTGCGTCTGACAAGAATCTTCATCCAACAGAGTCTCCAAAGCTGCATCTTCAAACTTTTTCACGGGACCCGGCCGATCCTTGTCTTTCACGTCATAATCACCATTTTTGAATTTCACGAACCATTCTCGACACGTTCTTTCACTGATACACGACTCACTATAAGTTGCTACAATCATTCGACGCGCTTCAGCTGCAGATTTTTTCGAATGAAACGCGAAAAGCAAAATCTCCCGCAAATGACGCTTATTCGGTTCAAATTTCGACATCTTCACGCACCAACAAAAAAATGGACAATAAGAATAAACAAGCGAGATGATGTGGAGTTGTTAACCGATATCTTAGCTTGCCATGTGATGTTTCTGATCGGAATTCTCTCACCGATTTCCAAAGGTGGCACCATCCAGTGGAAAACGGCGGTTTTCTACTTGTACACCTGATACTACAACTACTGTACCAGTGGTAAACTGCGTTAAAGATTTTAGTGTGTTTTATTTTGGCACAATTCAGCGATACGTACTACGCTTAAGTTTTGATAACAATATCAATATAAATTACTTGGAGAATGCATTTCGACAGTCAAAATTACTTGGCTAAGTACAAAGGAAAAAAGTGAAGTGGAAGTAAAGTGACTTGTAAATCAGTGAAAGAAAATAAATGATTTTGAAAAGAGTACCACTACACCTCTACTAGTGGTGAGCTTCATGCAAGATTTTTAGTGTGTTTTATTTTGGCACAATCTAGCGATACGAACTAACTACACTTAGGTTGGACAGCAAAAGTTTTCATAAGAATATGAATTAGTTGAAAACAGCTTTTCAATTACTTGGAGAATTTTTTCATCACGACAGCCAACATTACTTGACTAAAGACAAAAAAAAAGTGAAGTGACAGTAAAGTGACCTGTGAACCAGTGAAGGCAAATAAGTGACAATGGAAAAAATTTAGAATATGAGTCTGTTTTATGCTGGCACAATCCAGCGATACGAACTAGGCTTAAGTTGGACAACAAAACTGTTCAGAACAATATTAATGCAGTTAAAAGATAACAGCTGTTCAACTACTCGAAGAATGTTTCCAATTCGGCAGTCAACATTACTTGGCTAAACACAAAGAAGAAAAGTGAAGTGAAAGTAATGTGACTTGTCAGTCAGTTGTGAATCAGTGAAGGGAAATAAGTGACTTTGGAAAAAATGGAGAATTTTAGTCTGTTTTATGCTGGCACAATCCAGCGATACGAACCACGCCTACTTTGACCAATCAAATTGTTCATAAAAATATTAATATAGTGAGATGATAACAGCTTTTCAATTACTTGAAGAATGTTTCATTTCGACAGTCATTAATTGGCCATTAGCTGATTTGGTTACACTGACAGACACCTTTGAAGGCATACAACATAACGAAGTTTCAGTTTTTTGATGCGACATTGCTGTGTTCACTTAATGGTCTGCAAAGTGAATACAACTGGATGATTAATCTATACCTCCGCTGACTGTCGACGGTGCAGCGGAAGTTGTGCCGGTAAGCAAACGTGGATGCATTGTTAATGTGGTCCATGCTTGACTTGGTTGTACGGAATATAATCAACATTAGGCACAAGTAACAACAACAACAATCATAAACAGCATACTAACGCCACGCGAAATGCACAAACGCTGCAGTCATTTGCAGGTCTTAATTGTTGTTGTTGTTGCTTTTGGTGACAAGATAGTCAGCGGTCAACAAAAGGCACATTTAGGTCGACATTGGACAATTTGACAAAACAAAGAGCGTCCAAAGGGTCAGCAACAAACATTTGGCTAATAGACCGAAAACGTTGTTAAGACTTTTCGCTGGCGGTGTGCAATCAGCGAGGTTTGCTGGTATTTGTTGTTGTTGTTGTTGTTTTTTGGTAGTTTATGGCAACCACAAACAATGCACAGTTGCAGGCAAAATATTGCTGGCACATGTACACACACACATACACGAAAGCAATCAGATGGCAATGGACTGCAACGTTGAAGCTTCGTTGGCGTGAATGCATATTGCGTGTTTGTTTATATTTCTGTGTGTGTGTGTGTGAGTGCGTGTTTTGTGTGTGTTGCATATGAACAGCATAACAATGTTGCTGCAACATAAGACAACACACGGCGTGGCAGTTATGTATTCATACAGCAACTGCAACAAGCCAAAGTCTCGACCAAAGTCAATGCTGCTCGTGTGGAGAGTAGAATCATTAGAGTTGTTGTTGTTCTTGCTGTTAACACAAAAGGTCACAAAGACCATTCATGCAAATGCTGGTAGCCTCGCTGGCAACACTGGTGCCAGCAGCTTAGTTGAGCTGCTGAATTGTCAACGACAGCGCGTGCAATGGACTGTCAACGGCTACAAAAAACCCCACCAACGACATTGTCAAGCAGCAATTTTGGGCGCTGAAGCGCTGTCAACAACGTCAATGCCAGCAGCAACAACAACAGTGGCCATGATGGCGTCTACCTTGGCTAGCGGCGACTGTAATTGTCAGCAAAAACAACAACAACAATACATCACTTGCTACAATGCAGGTTGTGCAACAACTTTTGAGTGCAGACGGCCTGCAGCAAATGCGCCTCGAGCCAGCAGTCGCCCATCATTGAGCATTCGTCTTTCAGTGCAGCCTTCAATTTCATATCCTGCAACAGTCTACCGTTCGCTCCTATGTCGTCGTCCTTAAAACGCCAGCAGCGACCGTGTAATAATTTTGTTATCTCATTGTTGTTGCATGCATTGTTTGTGTTGCCGTCGTTAGTGCTGTTGTTGTTGATGTTATTGTTTTTACAACAATCCTGTCCCGCCTGGCATGCAGCAGTAAACGCTATTGTTGTTGTAATTACACTTAATGACAACATTGGTGGGCTTTCGTTGACAATTATTTTCACACCGAAATTCTCTTTGTTGTTATTGTTGCATACTTTTCAGCGTTGTTTTTAATTTACTTAAATTTAGTGCAACAAAATTGAAGCAAAATTTTAGCTTTTTCATTACTTTAGCGCTAAGTTTAATTTGAAAAGAACTTTTTTGATTAAATTAAATTCAAATTATTTTGTAAATTTTTTTTTTAATTTTTTGTTGTGTTTTGCATACCAACTCAACACTAATTGGCACTGCAAAGTAGCAAAATATAACAAACTATGCTACAACTGCCAATTTGTACAAAAAAAGTGACAGTTTATATGAAATTTTGCACTTTCGGAGTTTTTCGGAGTGCATGCAATTCAGGTAACATAAACTTTTACGTAATGAAATATGGTTTTTTAATAATTCTAAGCAAAGATTGGTGTTTACTTTGTCCGTGTGCACTTTAGGAGACGAAATATTAGTGAAAGTAATTTATTTTTGTTCTTTTTAGGTTATGTAATGTGGTGTGTTTACATGGAAGTTATAGAATTTTATTGTTACACACACTTATTGTTCTCTGTCTGTCATACAGAAGTGGAATGTGGACCAACTACAATTTTGATGAACAAACAAAATCGTTTGGGGATATTTGGTCCAGTGAAGGAAAATGGTGAAAGTAGAAAATGCGAAAACCATGAGCTAAAAAATCGAACTGAATTTCCAGCTTTTGTTTCCTAGGTACATATTCTGGCTTTGCTTCAGTTTTTGAATCGAATTTTTGGTATTTTTCTTTTAAATAAATTACCTACATACATAGAAATGAATAGATTGAGATGGGCGAGACATTTCATCATTGCCAATAAGACCCATTTGCAGCACCAAGAACTCTAATAATAAGCAAATAAATGTAAAAATTCATTAGCCAGAATTACATTCAATAATAAGCTGAGCTATGTTTGGAAACGTAAAAAAATTGAATTGAAAAAATTTAATGTGAAAAATTGAAAATTATTATTTCCACGCATTAGTAAAACAAACAAGAAAACTTAAAAGCTTTCAAAATAATTTTCAAACAAAATTGCATTGAGGTTAGGTTAGGTAGGGAAGGGTGTGTGCGGCAAGACCGCACTTCCACTCGGAGGCCAGAATGGCCCATTGTGAATCCGTTCTTATGATGTTCTGGAGCCAACCAATAGTCTCAGTCAAGGGGACACCAGTTCGACCTCTTAATGAAGGAAACAAGATTCGAGATTGCGACTTTCGCCGCGCAAGCCAGGTCTGTCAGGAACCTTGACCCCAAGCATTCCTGCAGAGCTGGGCAGTGGCACAGGAAGTGTTGTATCGTTTCCTTCTACTTCTTCTTCATCTCCACAGCTACGGCAAACATCACTGGACGAGAGGCGCCATTTGGTAAACATAGATCCAATAGCGCAGTGTCCGGTGATGACTCCAACGAGCTGCCGAATGGAGGTACGACTCAGGGACAGTACGAATCGTGTTTTCGTCAAGGACAGGGAGGGCCACAGTGTCCGGCTGGTGTCGCAGTCGGTCCTGGTACGCCATGACGACTCAATTTCCTTTATGGTCATCCAGAGGTACCCACTTCGATGCAGACAAGGCGACCCTTTTTTGCCATCTCGTCCGCTGCTTCGTTCCCTGCCACTCCTGAGTGCCCCGAAACCCAACAGAGAGTGACCTGGTGGTGTCCGATGCCTTGAAGTGCGGTACGACACCTCTGCACTACCTTAGATTTCACAACTGATTCTAGCGCTCTAAGCGTCGCCTGACTATCCACGAAAATTGTAACATCTGTGGGTGGTAGCTCACTGCCACGGATAAGTTCGGCAGCCTTCCAAATTGCATAGATCTCTGCTTGGAAAATACTGCAGAGGTTCGGCAGTCTGAATGACATGTGGGTCTGCAGTACATCGGAGTAGAGACTAGCTCCAGTACCTTCCTCCATTTTGAAGCCACCGGTGAAAACGGTGATGGAAGCGTCTCTCATCGCACTTGTTAGCTCCCATTCCTCTCTTGTGGGATATGAGGCTAGTGCGCGCGTATCGAAATCCAGCCGCTTATAGGGGACAGTAGGGCATCCAGCTCTATTGACTCCTTAGAACAGCATCGAAACGTGGCGTGTGTGGTGTTATTTTACCGATACTTCTTCGGTAATTGCTCAGTGGAGATGAACAGTTTGATGTCATCACTTCGGATATTTCCACGGGCAACCCGTTTGAACACTGGCGCTCATGCATTCCACGTTGAAACGATGTTCCAGCGCACTACGCATTACAGATAAAGTTCGTTTCTGGCCCGCTGTGGAATGGTCTCCCTGCAGATATCTTCCCCTGCACTTATGATCTCGATGGGTTCAAGGCAAGAGTCCATAACCACTTCACTCCTAACCTTTATATCCTTTCTGAACCAACGCAATGCTTCGCATTAATAGGGGCCATCCCCTGCGCGTTTGTTCGAGTTAAAAAAAAACAAAAAAAAAAGGTATGGGATCAGATAGTCCGTGCAGGAATCCAACTGATATCCGCATTGCCTCTACAAGTTGGCCTCCCTCAGTCTAAGAGCGCCTTCAACGGGATGGAGGTGCAAAATCACATCCAGCCCAGCCTGGGGGTTGCTTCTGACAGTGACTTCCATTCCCATAGCCGCAAGTCTCTGCACCTTCGTCAGTTGCGTTACTAGGGTCTTGGTGCCCGTAGCCGGCCAACAGACAATGGCTTCGTAACTTAGGATCGGCCGTATGATCGCGGTGTACATCCAGTGAACGATAGTCGGCTGCAATTCCCACTTTTTTCCGAAAGCCCTTTTACAAAAAGAAAACAGCATTTAGGCTCTTTTTCACCCGCTCTTCCACTTTGCGCTTCCAAGAGAGTTTGGAGTCGAGTATGCTGCCAAGGTATTTTGCCTCGGGTGATAGGGTGGGAGTAGTGCCGCCAAGTTTAGGCAGCTTGAACTTCGGTATTTTGTATTTCCGGGTGAACAGTACCAAAACAGTCTTCGAGGGATTAACCCCTATAGACCATTTAGCTCTGCCCACCTGGAAAGGTCCTTTAGAGCAGACTCCATGAGATCGCTGATTGTGGACAGGAATCTTCCAGGGATCAGGATAGTGATGTCATCTACACATGCTACTACTCGCAGCCTGCTGGTTTCGAAGATCTCGAGAATGCTATTCACTACAAGGAGCCACAGCAGAGGCGAAAGAACAGCCCCTTGTAGTCAATTTCCTCACTGAGCACAGGCCCAGGTTAGAGTGGACCCATGGCAGTGAATTGCATTGAAGTATTATTCCAAAATTATTTCCAATTAAACATTAAATACTTATGTTGAAAACAACTCGTTTTATATACTTGAATGTGTTTTAAATAATTTCGAATATTTACTAAAAGCTTTTCTAGTTTTAAAGACGAAATTGTATTGCAAGATTATTCATTATTTTCAATTAAAAGTTCTAAACATATTTTAAAAGTATCTCGTTAAATTTATTGCTTTCAATTTGTAAGAAGAAATTGTATTATTAGGATTACGAGGGATTATTCAATCATTATTTCCAATAAAACATTCAAAACATGTTGAAAGTATCTCGTTAAAAATGTGTGAAAGTATCTCTTATTTCTGGGGAAAAATTGCATTGCAGGATTTTTCAATTATTTTTATCAATAAAAGGTTCAAAACTCATTTTAAAAGTATCTCGTATCTTTTGTTGCTTTCAATTTGTAAGAAGAAGTTGTATTATTAGGATTACGAGGGATTATTCAATCATTATTTCCAATGAATCATTCAAAACATGTTGAAAGTAGCTTGTTTAATGTGATGAAATGTGTTCCAACTAATTTTGAATATCTACTAAAAGAAGAAGAAGAAATTGCATTGAAGAATTATTCAATCATTTCCAATGAAACATTCAACACACATTGAAAGTGTTTCTTTAAATTTCCTAAAATGTGTTCTAACTTATTTCGAATATCTACTAAAAGCTTCTAATTTCAAAGAAGCAGTGGCATTCAAGAAATTATAAAACAATTTTTTTCAATGAAAAGTTCAGAACATATTGAAAGCATCTCGTTAAAAAGTGTAAAAGTATCTCTAATTTCTGAGAAAAAATTGCATTGAAGGAATATTCAATCATTATTTCCAATGAAACGTTCAGAATGCATTGAAAGTTTCTCGTTTGATATGTTAAAATGTGTTCTTAATAATTTTTAATATTTTTTACGACGAAATGACATGGAAGAAATTAAATAGTTATCTAATTCTTCTTAATTATTTCCAATGAAATATTAAATATATTTAATTTTTGGTAAAATGTGTTCTAACTAATTTCAAATATCGACCAAAAGCTTCCAAGTTCTAAGAAGAAATTGCATTGAAGGTTTATTCAATCATTATTTCCAATGAAACGTTCAGAACGCATTGAAAGCATCTCGTTTGATATGTTAAAATGTGTTCTAAATTCGAATATATCAACTAAAAGCTTCTAGTTTTCCATAGATAAATTGCACAATTTCAATGTTGGCTATTAAACTTCTATGAATTGTACCAAATAGGAAGCCATTCCAAGAATAACTTTATCCACACATCAAAACAACGAACCAACTAAAGCAATCAATAAGCGCCTTCAGCATCAGTTGCAGGCACCCGCAGCCAGCTAACAAATGCAGCAAAACTACAACAAAAACAATGACAACTCCATCTCTATGCAGGTATGAACGAAAACACACACACAGACACACTCACACACATGCACACAATACTTGCGTAAACAGTTTTCAAGGACTTGATGCTAACAGGTGAATGTGACGGCAACGCACAACGACAACAGCGCTGTCGCTGATAGCGGCTAGCACAGCAACAACAACAATAACAAAGGCAACGACATTGATTTCGATTCGTTGCAAGCAAACCCAGCAAACGGATAGCATGCAACAAACAGAAAAACAAAAAAAAATTCTCACCGCTCCAAGTAAGAAAATTTCAACGAAGCAGTAATAAAGCATTGAGGCAAACGCCGCAGAGCAGAATGAACATTATCCGGGCGAAAAATGCACGGATATTCATTTTGCACTCTCTCTCTCTCTCTCACTTACTCTCTTTTGAGAGAAGGAGCGCGTTTTAACTCCGAATGAGCCTCAAGTAAACAAAAAATTCCCATACAGCGCGTCGTTCAAGGCGCAGACGCGCTGGGAGAGAGTCCGTCAACTACTCCGAAAATGAACACTCCTGACTCGCTGGCATGCAACACAAGGACAACGACAGCCATAACAGCGGACAATGGCAGCTGCCGCTGGCTGTGTGGTGGCTGATGGCCGACACAGTTGCGACAACGAGCAAGCGGGCCGCAGTTAACTTGGTGACTGGCCGGAGCATAAAAATTCGCATCAAGCATGCGGGTTATTTAAAAAGCCAGTTCTAGGCGCTGGGCGAGCTCAGTTCACTGCTGCATTTGCGCCCGTAAGGACGAAAATTCCGGGAAAAACAAAGCCCCAGCTGTGTGGCTCAATAAGCGAGTGAAAGCAACAAGACATACAAACAAACAACAAAAGCAAACGAACGAGCAATGAGAGATAACAGTGCATAGTAGCTTCAAGAAAAAACAACAACAATAATAACAAAAAGAAGAGAAAAAAGCAAAAGGTGACAAAAGAAAAACGCGGAAAAAGTGGAGTAAAATTCAAAAGTGTGTGTTAAGGCATTGGAAATGTTGGCTTCTTGTTGGTTAATTGCAGGTTTTTTGTTTCATTATTGCGCGCAGTGAAACTTTGCATAGCTAACTGACACAAAGTGTTGCATACTTTTAGGTGATGAAAACTTTTTACATTTTTGTATAAGAAGTTTAAAGCAAACTTTATAAAGTTTAAAGCAAATTTTACTGTAATGAAATGTTGAATTTAATTTTGCGCCCAAATGTATGCAACAAAAATGTGCTTTAAGCACGTATTGCACTATTAAATCATTGTGGAGCTCAATTTCGTTCTACTTGGAATTGCTTTCATTTTTTTTCTTTTTTTTTTGTTGCTAATTTCCGTCCGTTTTGCTTCACTACACAGCCAGAGCCAACTTTAGTGCGTCTCCTATTACCCATTACCCATGTTTAAGGGCGCAAAAACGTGAGGTTAAAAGCCGCCATTCACTCACTCACTAAGGCCACATATAAACACACACACACACACACACACATACACATACACGCGATTGTATATTTTACTGTCACAACTATTAGCACAGTCACAGCCATGAAGTCTGGGCCACAGCGTCAAAATTGCCCAGCTACTTCCGCCAAAGTGTCACTCCCTCAGTGGCGGCTCCTCTCATGTTCGTCTCATGCACAAACAATTTCGTACATTTTCGTACCGCTTGGGCTCCTACGCGATGCTCTTCTTTCAACTTCAGTGCTTCCTCTTGTTGCTGTGCTCCCTCAGGGGCACATTGGTGCTGCTGTCTTGGTTGTTCTTTTTGTTGTTGTTGCTGTGTGGCCTTTTTTTGGCACATTCTGGGCGCTTCCGTTGTTTGTTGTAGTTTCACATGCTTCACTGCTCTACCAGCATTTTCCATGTTCTGTGCTATTTCGCAACTTTGATAGCCTACTTTCTGGCGCATTTTTCATACATTTCATAATTTATATATTTTTTTATGTGTGTGTGTGTGTGTGTGTGGCTCGGCATAACAAACAACGCATCCAAACCAAAATGGGCCAATGACTTGAAGCTTTCACAAGCGCGCATCATGCTTAGCATACTTGTGGGCGCCAGCAAGCACAGCTAACAAACGTTTTTGTGTGCGTTCTAGGCAAATAGCAAAAACGTATAAATCCGGAAATGGGCAACTAAAGCACAAAAAAGGCAACCACCAAACCGAGAAGAACAAAACAAATTTGCGCAAAATGTGAGTCCATGTCGGAAATGCTCGAAAGTAAAACAAAAAAAGAAAATTGTGAACAAACAAAAAAAATGCACGCAATCTAAAAAACAAGTCGCCGCACACTAAGACGTCTCGAAAAGAATCACTGGATTATTAATCACAGTCGGGCAGCCAAACGCGCCGCGTCAGCCGGGAATTGCAGGCTGCGGTGTGCGCGCGCGCGCGTAGTGAAGCGTAAGTGGGCAATATTTGTCAGACTCTAATTTCGCGCTGCTCAACTTATCACGGCGCATTAAAAAGGGCCACCGAGCAGCGACACCGAAGACGCTAAGCAAAAACTACACACCGGCCGCACGAGACGAGAAAAAAACTCCAACAATTTCAGCGCATTTCTTGCGCACTTTTGGCCAAACGAACAACAGTCAACGCCTTCGAGAGTCTTGCAACAGTCGAGACGGCGCTAAGCAGCAGCCTCACCGCGCTTGTCCGCCAGTGGATTATGTTAATTAGGTAATTTTTGCTTTGATTGTGCTTTCGTTTTTTTTGTGTTTTAGCCACTGTCCACTGCAGACCGCATTCGAAAGCAGTGCTTGTGTAATGTTATGCAAATTCTTGGCGCTTTTCGCCACATTTTTGCTGTTGGAAATTTCTTCTTAATCATTTTTTTGTAGCATTTTAATTGGTAAGCAATTTCGGTGCATAATTAAAAATCGCATTAATATGCACAGCAATGCATAGTCTGCCTTGTTCTAATAAGGCAGAAGGACGAGTGGATCGAGTGGCAAAGGGGGCCAAGGCGAACAAAACTGAAAAGCAAACAATTGTTCGCGCAGACTTTTTGCTCATTAATTTTTTAATACACAAATATTAAGTTCCTTGATTACAGTTTAAATTAGCTTTGAATATTAAATGAGGCGCAACGTGCTGAAAGATGGATACGATTAAAGTTGGTTGTTTGCTTTTTGGTTGCAAAAGAATGAGTAAACTTAACATTTTACAGAGCAATGTTGCTGAAATGTGTTACAGGATGATTTGTTGTAAAGTTCCAGGGTGAAAGAATAGTTGAAAAATGTTCAGGAAAAAGTGCTGAAAGACTAATCACAGAAAGAACTAAAGGAGGAACTGCAATTCCATCAGGTCTTTGAAAATTAAGTTTGAGTTTCGAATATAAATGGGAAAATAAATTAAAATAAAATAAAATAAATAAAATAAAATAAAATAAAATAAAATAAAATAAAATAAATTAAAATAAAATAAAATAAAATAAAAAAAATAAAAATAAAATACAATAAAATAAAATAAAATAAAATAAAATAAAATAACATAAAATAAAATAAAATAAAATAAAATAAATTAAAATAAAATAAAATAAAATAAAATAAAATAAAATCAAATAAAATAAAATAAAATAAAATAATATAAAATAAAAAAATTAAATAAATTAAAATAAAATAAAATAAAATAAAATAAAATTAAATTAATTAAATACAAATAAAATAAAATAAAACAAAACAAAAAAAAATAAAATAAAATAAAATAAAATAAAATAAAATACAATAAAATACAATAAAATAAAATAAAATAAAATAAAATAAAATAAAATAAAATAAAATAAAATAAAATAAAATAAAATAAAATAAAATAAAATAAAATAAAATAAAATAAAATAAAATAAAATAAAATAAAATAAAATAAAATAAATTAATAAATTAAAATATAATAAAATAAAATTAAATTAAATTAATTAACTACAAATAAAATAAAATAAAATAAAACAAAACAAAAATAAAATAAAATAAAATGAAATACAATAAAATAAAATAAAAATAAAATAAAATAAAATAAAATAAAATAAAATAAAATAAAATAAAATAAAATAAAATAAAATGAAATAAAATAAAACAAAATAAAATAAATTTAAACAAAATAACATAAAATAATTAAAATAAAATAAATAAAAAGAAAATAAAATAAAATACAATAAAATAAAATAAACAAAATACAATAAAATAAAACAGAAAAAAATAAAATAAAAAATAAATTAAAATAAAATAAAATAAAAAAACAAAATATATAAAATAAATGCCATGTCCGTCTACAAAAGTTCGTTGTGTGACCATTACTGATCTCTTTTTTAGTCAATGACAAACCACGTTTAAAATGGTTGAAAAAGTAAAGATATTTTTTTGAGATTACTGAAATTAAAGCGTCAGAGAGCAGGTAATGCCTTCAATTTAGCAAAGCATTTCATTGGTTCTGAGATTTCATTGGTAACAGAGATTTCAAGAACCTCTTTTAAAGCATCGACATGAACCCAAGAAAATTATAGATTCAAAGGAACATTTTTGCAGTGAGACCTTTGCACAATTTTGCCAGAAAAAAAATATATATTTGTAATACATAGTCAAACATTCTATCAACGAATTTTTCGGGCAGTGATTGCTCATCTGGTGACAAAATATCGAAAGAAATTCTAGAAAGATCTGCAAAATAAAGTTACGCATGTTTCGACGTTTGGCTCCTTGGACTACGACGTTTCGTTGTTTCAAAGGGCCAACCACACAATTTTGAACACGAGAAGTTTAAAATTCACTTTCGACGTTGGTATGAGGAAGTTTCAAATGGGTTTTGAATGGTTTGAAGTTCTTGCCGACAACTTGGAACGCAATTGAGAAGTTCAAAGTCAGTTTTTGCAGCCAACAAGTACTGGTTTAACTGCACTTTATAATTCAAGGACTCAATAGAACTGGTCTTGCTGTACCCAAGAAATTGTATCATGGGATTTGTTATTCGTTTGAGAAGAAAAACTTGTCTGAGTTCTAGATTTTTGGCCCAAAGAGTCAATAAAACTGGCCCTACTGTTCCAAAAAACCCTTATTGCAGAACTTTAAATACGATTGAGAAGCTTTAAATGAGTTGTTGCCGCCTACAGGTGCGGGAAAACTTTATTTTTGATCCAAGGAATCAATAGAGCTGACCCTACTGTCCCAAAAAAAGATTAGTCACACGACTTGTACAGCTATGAAGAAGCTCCAGAAGACCTTTTTCGACATATAAGTTCGAGTTGAACTCCATTTTTGATCCAAGGACTCAACATAGCTGACCCTACTGCCCCAAAAAAGGTTTGTCACATAACTTGTACAGCTATAAAGAAGCTCCAAAAGACCTTTTTTGATATATAAGTGAAGTTTAACTCCATTTTTGATTCAAAGACTCAACAGAGCTGACCCTACTGTCCCAAAATAAATTTGTCACACGACTTGTATGTTACAACTATAAAGAAGTTCAAAAATTCCTTTTTCGACATATAAGTTCAAGTTTAACTGCATTTTTGATTTAAAGACTCAATAGAGCTGGCCCCACTGTCCTAAAAAGGATTTGTCACACGACTTCTACAGCTATGAAGAAGCTCCAAAAGACCTTTTTCGACATATAAGTTCGAGTTGAACTCCATTTTTGATTCAAAGACTCAATAGAGGTGACTCTACTGTCCTAAAAAAGATTTGTCACACGACTTGTACAGCTATGAACAGGCTCCAAAAGACCTTTTTCGACATATAAGTTCAAGTTGAATTCCATTTTTGATCCAATTACTCGACATAGTTAGCCTACTTAAAAAGATCTGTCACACTGTTGGAAGCACAATGAAGAAGGTCCAAATGACATTTTTCGGCCTATAGGTTCGAGTTGAATTATATTTTTGATTCAAAGACTCAACAGAGCTGACCTGCCGTCCCAAAAAAGATTAGTCACACAATTTGAACAGCTATGAAGAAGCTCCAAAAGACCGTTTTCGACATATAAGTTCAAAAACTCTATTTTTGATCCAAGTACTCAACATGTTCGAAAAAAGATTTGTCACACTATTTGGAACACAATGAAGAAGGTCCAAATGATATTTTTCACAAATTGGACTATATTTTTGGTCCAAGATTTCTCACATGACTTGGACTACTACGTCAAATCAAATATATAAGTTCGAGTTGAATTGTAGTATTGATCCAACAATTGACTCAACAAAGCTAGCCCAATGTCCCAAAAGAGATTCGTTCGACGATTTGGAACACAATGGAGAAGCTACATGTTACTTTTTTCAAGCTCACTGGCTCTATTTTCCTCAAAAAACTTTGTTAAATAACTTTAAAAACCATAAAGAAGCTGTAAATAACTTCTTCCTATCTACAAATGCGAGTTTAACTCAATTTTTGGTCAAATTTGTGGGTCAGCAGTTCGAGTTCTATGTGTAAATTTGTACCCGAGTGAAAGGTGTCGATAATTTTTACTGCTTCCGAACGAGAAGTTGGGAGCCTTTTTGCAGAAACTTCAAGTCTGAAAGGCAACTTAGAACAGGAACCAAATGTTGGCTTTTTCGGTGGATAAATTGTAAGTTAAACTCCTTTTTTAAACGATAGAGTCCGTAAAGCTGTATCTACAGAAAGCTTTTTGTAGATCACATGAAAACAAGTTAAAAAGGCTCAAAATGGCTTTTTGTGGCCACAAATACAAATTAAACTCCCTTTTTGGTCGAATCTTTGTACATTCATTGCCCCACAGTGAGATAAAGAGCCAACTTTTCAAATCGATTTACATCAGTTGGAGTTCCATGTATAATTTTGTGAACGAATGAAAAATACTAACAATTTAATGCCACTTTCGAACAAAAAGTTGGAAGTCTTTTCATAGGCAATTTAAGTCTCAAAGGTAGCCAACGAATGAAAACATTTGTTGTTCTTTATGTAAATGTTAACTGCGACAGGAAATCAAACTAACCATTGTACAATCGCCATAAATTATTCATCATCATGCAAACTGTATGCTCGCCATGTATGTATGAAGTACCGTTATTTGCCTGATGTAATCAAACAGTTAAATTAAATTACAATAAAACAAATTAAGCGCAAATTGACTGCTGCAACATCAACAATGTTGCTTGATTAAAAATTGCTTTGCATAAATTTGCAGCACATAACAAAATTCAATATAATTAAACTATAATTGATCAACACTGTTCGATACTTGGACCATAGCATGGAATGTATAATTCAGACAAAATAAAAAATTACAATAACAATTAATTAATTGAAAGTAAACAAGTCGATGCGAGCTGCGGGTGATTGCCCTTAATTTTCACATTCGATTTCTAATTTGCTTTATTAAAACAACTCGAGGCAAAATGGCTGCCAATCGTATGAGCGAAAGAATGTCTGTGACTGTGTGTGTGTGGGAGTGTGTGGGTGTGAGTTATGTCTGTGGCAAAGTTGAGTTGAAAGTTGGGAGAAATATGAGAAATATGCAATGAAGTTTGTTCAAGTTGAATGCCACTATTGATATTTTAAAAGCACAGGTGTAGCTATGAAGGTGTTGTATGTACAAATGTGTGCGTGGTTGTGTGTGCGTGTGTGTTAAAAATACTTCTTGCTGTGTAGGTGTGTTTTGCTGTGTTTTGAATGTTTAAATTGAAGGCAATTTTAAAGCACATCTGTAGCAAAACTCAAGGATTTAGAAATTGCCAGCCTAAAAGTATGCTACAAATAAATAGAACTCACGTTAATACTGAACAAATGTTTTGAATGCGCATAAATAGTTTGAGCATACTTTTAGGCGCTCATTTATGATTAAAACACATAGCAAAGTTTTCGAAACGAAGTTGGAACGGTTCGTAAGCCAATTTAAAAGGATGTGAGCCTACTTTGTCAGGCAAAAGGAGCAAAATAAGATAAAATAATATCCTTCAGTTATCCTATAGTTAATTATCTCATACATATAGTTATAGTTCTAATTGAAAATGTTTACCTATATCTTTAATAATTATATGGTGATCAATAAGGATAATAGAAAATCACCTTACCTTTACCTTTTAAGGATTATCGATCCAAACGTTAGCGTTGGACCACATGTATGTCCTTTTAACAGGGATAGAAATGTACCAGCCGGATTTTTAGTTATGCCTGATTCCTGTCTCACTATTCGATTATGAATTTACCGTAAAGTCATATTTTTGGTTGACTTCTTTTAATCATAGTTCGGAGGAATGTTAGAACAGAGTTTAGGTAATGATGATGAAATTATTTGACGATTAGATATGTTTATCTGAAGTTGAGAGCTTTAACACTACAATGCTCAGGGGTGTCAAAATTAGTTCATTCAGTTCTTTAATGATTTTACTGCATTGCTGTTTGAAGCAAGATCTTTCGCGACTTTCACTAAGTTCAAAAGCTTAATAAGATTGTTGAGATGGAAAGAGAGAGGAGATGATGATGATCATAATGATGATAAGAGAAATTGATACGAGATGAATTAAGATAAGAAGAGGTATTTATGAGATGAGATGATGAGATGAGGTGAGATGAGATCAAATGTTGATGATGCTCAGATGATGATGAGATGAGATAGGATGAGATGAGATGAGATGAGATGAGATGAGATGAGATAAGCTGATATAAGATACGATGAAATGATGATGTTGAGATGATGAGATACACATAATATGAGATGAGATGCAATGAGATGATGTGGGATGAGATGAAGTGAGATGAGATAAGATGATATGATGATGATGTTCCAATAATAATGAGACAGGATAATGATCTTATACAAGTGATATGAGATTGGAAGAGAGTTTGAGACAAGATGAGATGAGAATAGATGTTGATAATGAAATGAGATGATAACGTAATGAAAAATGAGAGGTTGAGATAAGATGAGATGAGATAAGATGATAATATGAGATGAGGTATGACGATTATGTTGATATGAGATAATATGAGATAGGCTGAGATAAGAAGATGAGATGAGATAGAATGAGATGATGAGATGAGATGACATGAGTTGTTCATAATGACATGAGATGATAAGGTTAGGAAAAATTAGGGATGAGATAAGATGAGATGAGTTTATAAGACGAGTTAGGATGATGACGATGAGTTGAGATGAGATGAGATGAGATGAGATGAGATGAGATGAGATGAGATGAGATGAGATGAGATGAGATGATATGATATGAGATGAGATGAGATGAGACGAGACGACATTGGATAAAATGACGATGATGTTGATATGAGATAATATGAGATGATTTGAGATAAGATGTTAATTCGATTGGATGATTAGCTGAAGAAAAATGAGAATATGATATGAGTTTATGAGATCAGGCAGGATGATGATGAGATGAGATGACATAGGATAAAATGATGATAATGTTGATATGAGACAATATGATGGGGTGAAGAAAAATGAGGATATGATATGAGATGAGGTAGGATGATGATGAGATGAGATGTGATGACATAGGATGAGATGTTGATATAAGATAATTCGAGATGAGATAGGATGATGAGATGAGATGTTGATATAAGATAATTCGAGATGAGATAGGATGATGAGATGAGATGTTGATATAAGATGAGTTAGTATGACATGAAATGATGATGATGTTGATATGAGACAATATGAAGTGACATAGGATGAGGTGAGATAAGAGGAGATTATGTAATCAGATAGGATGACGATAAGAGATGAGATAAGATAACATGAAATTATGATGACGTTGATACGAGATGAGATAGGATGAGATGATGAGATATCTCATGATGAGATGATGAGACGAGATAAGAAAAGAAGAATTAATTAATTAAGATGTTGATTATGAAAAGATGATAAGATGAGGAAAAATGAGAAGATGAGATAAGATGAAATGAGAGTATGAGATCAGGTAGGATGATGATGATGAAATGGGATGAGATGGGATAACACGACTTTAAGATGAGATGAGCGATGAGGTGAGGTTGTGAGGTGATTAGATGAAGTGATAAGATGAGATAAAATTAAATTATGATGATGATGCGATAGAATGTGATGTGATGAGATGATAAGATAATATAGAATGACATGTGATAACATCAGATAATGATATTTATGAAAGAAGAAAAGATACAAAAATTGTAAAATGGTGTAAAAATTATACTCCTACTTTGTTACAAGTCTTCATATGGCTTTTAATGAAATAAAATTGGCTGCGCAATAGGGTGGAGTGAAAAAATTGATTTTAAAATTTTAAGAAGCTAGTATATTGGAAATGTGCCAAATGTCCATGGTACCAATCCTGCAAAATTATATTAGTTTCTAACAACTCCTTGATCGCCCATCACCTAATTGAAATAATTTTTTTTAATACTTTTTTCACTTTCGTCGAAAGAAGTGAAAGTCGTAATTTCAACTCAGTTAAGGATTCAAAATAAATCTCAGTAGCCTTTGCTTTAGGTTTGCAGGTTTTAAGTTATTTATTGTAGCAGTCCTGTTTGAGCGAATAAAATATTACAAATTACAATTCGTGTTTTAATCGTTGGAATGTGGCAAACCCCGCTAGTTTAATTCTGTTTATGATTGTTGAATGTTCACGATTTCCTTGTGAAGTGACCGATTCGAAATAAACTTGTGACGTTACATCTGATTTAATTAAAAAAAAACAAAAAAAAGGTGAGTACCTGAACTTGTGCGCAAAAAGGTAGGGCAGTGAAGGATTACTAGTTATTTCTTTATATTTTTAAAGAGATGACAGTTACAAGAGACAAAGTTTCGTGCGTGATATTTGGCGCTCCACGAAACCTGCCGACCAATACTCTGCCGACCTACACCGATCTCATGAAGAAATATATTCAACTTCGACAAGACCTGAAGACGGGCAATGGTAAATACCCATCATTTTTTGACATATCTCACAAACTGTGCTATGAAGTTGAAGAGATATGGCAAAGGGCCTCACTTCCAACAGTAACGCATGCACAAGCGATAGAAAAACTTAGATCGTTCCACGACAAATACAACACAATGCTAAAGGTCAACAAAGGTAAAAAGAAGCAACCAAACTACCAACGAAGATTATCGGACTTTCGTGACAAAGCTAACACTCTGTTTGATCTCAGCAAATGCAAGTGCTCCGATATGGTGGCCAATTGCAAATGTGCGAAACACAACAAAATTCCGGCAAACGAACGGCAGTTCCTTCAAGACCAGAGAGGACCAAGAAAGATGATAATCGGTGGTACAGATCAAGTGGTAACATCAAAATTGAAGAGAAAAGCTGAAAGAGAGGAAGCAAATCTCAAACGAATGAAGATTAAGAAGATCGATGACGATGCGAGCAAAAGTCAACCCTATTCTGCCGAAAGTTCCGAATACGACACGGACTCGTTTGACAGTGCCACTGTCGATAATTACATCCCAGATAGAGAATCACTCAAAACTAAGCCAAATCAGGATCGCGAGTGCCAAAATATGACTATCTCTCTACCTTCCCTCGCTATAGCTTGCGATCGGACCGGAGTTTTGGACAGATCGGCTGCTGTATTAGCAACATCAGTTCTGCATGATCTTGGTCTCGTATCACCCAACGACCGATCCAAAGTAATCGACCGAAGCAAAATCCGTCGAGAACGCAGTAAACTTCGAAAGGAACTGAGGCAGAATGAAGACGACCACACTCACAAGGGCATAGATGGACTATTTTTTGATGGCCGCAAGGATAAAACTTTAACACAAGTCCTCGCCGTCGACAACAAGTACCACAGAAAAACCATATCGGAAGAACACATAACCATCGTCGCAGAGCCGGGTTCTTCGTACTTCAACCATACGTCTCCGCCATCAGGCTGCAGCAAAGACATAGCTGAGTCATTAGTCGCTAGTTTCAAAGAGCGAAATGCGAAGACAGATAATATTAAAGTTGTCGGGTGTGACGGCACAAACGTAAACACGGGACAAAAATCGGGCGTTATCCGGCGACTGGAAGAAACACTGGAGAGACCGCTGCAGTGGCTGATATGTCTACTCCATGCCAATGAGCTGCCCTTGCGTAATCTATTCCAGTCACTCGATGGCGGGACGACAGGCCCACACGGATTCTCTGGATCTATCGGAAAGCGGCTAATGACATGTAGCGAACAGCCTGTCTCCTCATTTCAGCCAGTAAAACTGACCGAACAACTCTCCAATGTGAACCCAAATGAGTTGAGCACAGATCAGCGGTATCTTCTGGAAATATGCAATAGCATCAGCAAAGGTGAATGTAGCCTCGATCTGGCAGTGCGGAACCCTGGGTGCCTGAATCATTCACGATGGCTAACGACGGCCAATCGAATCCTCCGATTGTATGTCAGCGACAAGAAACCGTCCAGGAATCTGAAGACTTTGGTAACGTTTATCATTCGCGTGTATGCTCCGATGTGGTTTAGCATAAAATCCCAGCCATCATGCAAAGAGGGAGCTAGGCACATTCACCAGATGCTCGTCAAGTCACGTTACCTCAGCTCCAAACTCAAGGGAATCGTTGACCCCGTTATTCACCGTAACGCGTACTTTGCTCACCCGGAGAATGTGCTCCTGGCCATGATGACGGACCATCGACCACATATACGTGAACTGGGCTTACGACGAGTGATGAAGGCCAGAGCTACAGCAGTCCCCAGTGGACAAATACGGAGGTTCAAGGTTCCTGCAAAACTTAACTTCGACGCCGTGGAATACTTCGACATGATTGACTGGGCAGTCTGCCCTATTTCGGAACCTACCGTCATCAAAGCCATGACAGACGCTGAGCTCACGGATCTCATCACGACAGACGTGACTCCAACTGTCATCTTTCCAAAGTTCCCCTACCACACACAAGCAGTTGAAAGACACGTAAAGCTGGTGACCGAGGCGGCGATAGCGGTCTGTGGACAAAAATCGCGAGATGGGTTCATCCGTGCACGCATTGCTTCTCGTCAGCAAATGCCGGCGTTCGAGTCGAAACGTGATTTTTGTCACTTCACCCTGTAACCATGTATTTATAACTTTGACATCATTAAATATTGTAATTAAAAGCGTATTTGATTTTTAATTGAATTTTAAGATGACTATCTTTAATGTCGCGTAATACTGTGAAATTAAATGCTGCGATGGGAGATCAAAAAATTGTTTAATTTCTTTTTAATTTTTACACAGCTTTATATTGATGTATTGGCACATTTTGAGATATCTAGCTAATTGATATTCCAAAAAAAATTTTTTTTTGCCATTTTCACTCCAGCCTACTGCGCAAGCCCAAAAAATATGATAAAAATATCTGTCAATTGGTCACATTAAAGATGTTGTGATGAATATGGATCGATTGATTGTACGAAATTTCTCAAAGGCATCAAATTGTATAAACAATTTATTTCAAAATTAAATCTAATATAATATTAAATTTGAGATATGGCGATATTTTTTTCAAAAGCATCAAATTGTACAGAAAAATTATTTAAAAAGAAATTGCACCAGGTTTTTCATAAAAATACTGCAAAATTTAAAATAAATATTTATATGTTTAACTTCAAAACCAACTCAACGACTCTGACTATCAGATCTCAAGGCAACACTGATTTCAAAGAAAATTTAAATGGCAAAAGTTGCATTTTCCTCGAATCAAGAGTTCATCATATTCAGCAGAAGTCAATTTACATTTCCTTTAAGTTTGAAAGAGTTAATGAGAAATGCTTGGTCAAGGAAATGTTGAAATTGTTCAGCCTAAAGCAATAACTGAGAAAAGGATATTAAGTTTTGATCAATTTAGCTTCAATTGACCAACACACACATAGCTATGTACGAATTTTTGCTGCAAATGTGAGCATAAGGCTCAATCAAATATTTTCTACGGTTGAGCAAATAGTTGGCAAACTATTCACACACACACACATAGTGAACAAACAGTGTTTATATATTTACATATAAAATTTTGCCATAGAGGTTCTCACTATAAAGTGCCATATTACGTAAACAAAGTTGTAGCATTGGTGAAAATTTAATTTCAAAATACAGTTAAATGCACAAACACACACACACACACAAATACACATTGGACAACAACTCAATTCCACATATAAATGCGAGCAAGCAGACATCGAAATACTGTTGCGGTCTTGCGGGTAAACTTGTGCGCAATATGCTTCTACAACTACAACAATAACAATCAAGTATTCTCCAGCCATCTTTGCCACACCCAGTTTTTGGCGGCCCCCTCCTCTCCACTCTCTGTTCTCTCGTCGCATATTGTATTTATTGGCAGCTCCTACAGCAGCCGCATGCCGAAAAATATGTCGGGCTCGCCTCTCGACGAAGAAAATGAAAACGAACGTTACGGCTTTGTTGTTTGATGTGGTTTTTGCTTGCATATTTTTAGGAGCTCCAGCGTTTGCGGTGCTATAAATTGCAAGCGCCACTGATTGTGCTCAACGGCGATAAGAATACAACAATAACAATAACAACAACAACAACAACTAGCAAAATATGCCAATAATGATGTTCAAGAGGATAATGATGACGTTGAGGCGCATAAAGTCGATGATTGCCTATAAAGTTGTGCGCAATGATTATGAGAAGACAACAATAAAAATAACTAGTTGGTTGTTGTTGCTGTTGTTGTTATGTTTTTTGGAACTTTATTTTATTAAAACCGAATGAGCGATTCCAATGCAACGATTTACATATTCATTGAATTTCTTGTGCGGTTGTATGTGTGTGTGTTGGTTTCGGGATACATTTCAGGTTGGCTCGCTGCAAAGTATGCAACGTTTATAACTTTTTAATGAAAATGCCTATAGTGGTTTTTTAGACCGCACAATGAATGTGCTGGATTTATTCGTCGACGATTACGATTCCTTTGTGCTGGTGGCGAATGTAAACATTTATTTGTGGGCAATGCTGTGTGTGTGTGTGTGTGTTGAGTTTATTTTGTTGGTAAGAGTTAAAATTTTAATAAAATAAAGTACTTTCAGTGAGCTTGGCTGTGGCTGTGGCTGCCCACTGAGTGTTTCCGGTAACAAGAAAATACAAAATTGAATGCCTAAAAGTATGCAATGGAAATTGAGATTAAAATGCAATACGGCTTACGGACAATTTTTTTATTATTATTTGAATGTTTTATTAAATAACTTGAAGGAAAATGCTCAAAACGAGAATATTTTTTAAGTTAAGGTAGGTTTTCTTGATTTGTAATTCATAGAGAAAAACTTAAAGGACGAAGCTTCAACTGTCACTATAAGTAATTGAAAGACTTAGAAAATGTGTGGAAAAGATTTAGCAGCTGGAGATTATAAAGAACTTTGGTTTTGAGGGCCAATTTCCGGATTGCTATGAATTGATTGAGCTTCAATGCAACGGTAAGCAATTCAACTTATGTTGTCAGTACCTTTAACTGAAAATGATGGATACAGACTAATCGAAACTATAAGCAATTCAACTCTACTGTCAGTCAGTTTCAGTACCTTTTACTCAGATTTTAAACAACGAGGTGAGAGCTCAACTTATTGAGTAACAATTTAAACAAAAAGAAATATTACTGACCAATAACACTTGGAAGGCTCACTTCTTCCTTCAAGATGGTACGAAATTTTGTTCGATTTCTCAGTTAATGCAATCAACACCATAAAAATTAGCCAGAAACATGCTAAACTTATACTCAAACTTTCAACCGACAATGCTGTAAGTTCCGTACTGCAGATAGTGTAATTTTCTTAGCATACTTTTATGCGTTAGTTTTTAGTTAAGTTAGGCAGGTAGGTAGAATTGGTTGACCCAAGGCGGAGATTACTTTAGCCAGGCTTAGGCACAATTAACCACTTGTTCATTGAACTACAAGACCAGAACAGCGGGTAATGTAATTTTCTTAGCATACTTTTGTGCACAAGATTTTATTAGACGTGTACAGGTAGAAAGGACTGGCCCCAAGCGCCACGCCAGAGCCCCTCAGTCCATAAAGGCCCATTATGATACCACAATCAATCGAATTTAAGTCCACTCAGTCAATGAACCAGTTTGAACTCTGTAGATCTCGCTCGTTAGATCCTCTAGATTGTGAAAAAAGAAGTTACCCAGGTGAGTCTTCCGTCTCTTTTCTGAGGCCCTGAAGAACTGTATTCTCTGGTAGTGAGACTGTAAATTGATTCTCTAGGTTGTCGAAGAAAAGGTTGCCCAGGTGAGATTCCTCTTCTAGTCTGACCGTTTTACGAAGTCAAGTAAGCTTTGAATAGTCCTACCAGCTAGATCGTTTAGATTGTCGAAGAAGTTGCCCACTTAAGTCTTCTGTGTTCAGTTTGAGGTGCTGACGAACTCTACTCTCTTGTAGAATACTGAGGCCCTGCCGAACTCTACTTTATTTTAGTAGACTGTGAATAGATTCTCTAGATTGTTGAAGAAGAAGTTGCCTAGGTGAGTCTTCCCTCTCCAGTTTGAGCTCCTTACGAAGTAAAGTAGACCGTGAATAGTCCTTTCTGCTAGATTGTTGAAAAAAAATCACCCAGATGAGTCTTCCGTATTTAGTTTGAGGTCCCGACGAGCTCTAGTGACTGTGAATAGATTGTCTACATTGCTGAAGAAGAAGTTGCTTAGGTGAGTCTTCTCTTTCCAGTTTGAGCTCTTAACGGAGCCTAGTAGACTTTGAATAGTCCTATTAAAGCCGGAGAAAAAGCTGCCCAAGTGAGCTCTCTCCAGTTTGAGCTCCTTACGAAGTTTAGTAGTCTTTAAACAGTCCTACTTGTTAGATCCTCTAATTGTAGGAAAGAAGAAGTTGCCCAAGCGAGTTTTCATTCTAAGGTTTGAGGTCCTGACGAACTCTATTAGACTGTGAATAGTTCTTCTCGCTAGCTTCTCTACTTCTAGGGAAGAAAATGTTGGCCAGGTGAGTCCCCCATCTCCAGTTTGAGGTCCTAACAAATTCTAGTAGACTGTGAATAGTCCTATCCGCTAGATACCCTAGATTGTCGAAGAAAACGTTACCCTGGTGAGTCTTTCCTCTCCAGTTAGAGCTCTTTACGAAGCCTAGGATCCTATCCTCCTACTTGCTATAACCTCTAATTGTAGGGAAGAATAAGTTGTTCAGGTGAGTCTCTCGTCTCCAGTTTAGCTCCTTATGAGCTTAGTAGACTGTCAATAGTTCTATCGGCTAGATGCCCAGATTGTCGAAGAAGAAGTTGCTCACGGATCCTTATCCTTCTTCTAGATAATGCGAGATAAGCACCTTCTTTTTCCTTCCCATCGATACGATTACAAGAGAAGTCCTTAGAAAGCAAGCAAATCATTCATTGGCCGGTCGAAACACCAATCACGGTTCTCTTCTGGTGCCTTTTCAGTCAGAGAAGTTCTCTAGAATGACGATATTCTAAAATTGGCCAGTGTTTAAGGCTTTAGCCTAACTTAGGTTAGGTTTTTGTATGACCACGAAGCATACACGTACTAAAATATATACCGAGCGCTGTCCAATCTTGACGTAACTGTTCAGTCGTACTCTTCCGAGCGAGCTGGTTTGCTCTACAGTTCACTGGAATGTCTGAAAACCCATATAGATGAATAAGAAGTCGCTAAAATATTTTATTTTTAGGTTTAGTTTTTAAGCAAATTTTTTTTATATATATAAATATTAAATGTATTGATTTTTATTACTAATTAAATATTTCGTTATATGCGGAGCCAAAAATCAAATAATTTCTGTAAATGAACATTTAACATTTAACAGATGAAAAGATTAAAAAAGATTGTCACAAAGTCATTTCAGTTCACAGTCACTCAAGTCATTCCAGTTCAGTGCTCAATTGAGCGAAATTAATGTGTCATCAAGCAACAACAATTATACGACATGAAATGCACATTAAATTCCCATTCCACTGTCACATATTCGACTACAAAGCCACCACTAAGTGTAACTCGTAAACCAAAAGAGTTGCCAAGCGCTGACAACAATCACCCCCAATGTCCAACTGGCAATTAGACGCAATTTCACTACTAATTAACACAAGAATGCCGTAACAAAATCACTGCATAACGTGCAGTCGATGGGGGAGGGGAGAGAAGGAGGGCGAAGCAATGCAAAGATAAAAGACCAAATGTAAAGAGGGTTGATAACGGATGCAGATCGCCGCAACCGAACGAGAGTGAAATTCAAATCAAAACTCAATTAAGCGAACGACGGTAAGTGGTTGGCAATGATAGGGAGGGGGGGAAGAGAATCAGCAAGCAACCATTACTGGTACATGAAATGCTACAAAGCAGACAGGTGAACACAATACACAACAGCAGACAGTGGCTTGTTTAATGTTTAGTGGTTGTTGTTGAGCGCATTTACCGCAGACAACAACAATCGACAGCAACAAAGCAGCCATAACAATAAAAACTCTAAACATCAAGCGAAAGTCATTACACCGGCTGCCGGTTGAATCTATGCCGCTTCGACACCCCGCAATTACAAGCACACACACTCACACACATACACAACATATGTGTGCGTGTATATGTTGGAGAATTTTGGTGAAATTCTCATAAATTCCTTTGGTTGTTATGCGTGAGTTTGCTGCATTTTCTGCAGCTACAACTAATGCGAACCTTACACTTTGCTTCCGCTCGCACTCACACACACTTACACACTCACACTCACACTCACACGCACTCGCACCCTCGCACTGTGCATTGCATTCCAAGCAATCCCAGCCGCAAACAATCTTCTGCCTCCCCACACCCCTGCGACGCATATGGCGTTCGTAATCCTGGTTTGCTGCTATTTTACTTTTATCATATTTGCTTTGTTGTTGCTGCATGCGTAATTGTACAATTCGGCAGCAGCGGCAGCAGGCAACAGGCTTGCAGCAGACAATGCTGTCGGTTGCGAGGGGTGATTGCTCGGTCGTCTGAGCGGACAGGGAGGGGCGAGTACGTGTGCGTTGGCCGTGCAGAATCGTCCTGGCACGCTTAACGTATGCCATGGATTTTGCTCAAATTAAATTTACGAGCTCATACAATTTCACTGGTGTCGGAGGAATACTGCGATTGCGATTGCGTGCTTCGCAGTTTAGAGTTTCGCATATTTTGTGTAATCTTAATTTAAGAGCTGACTGGCATTTGAGTTGCATTACACAAAAAGCGATAGAATGCATTTCCAGCTCATGCGAATCATTTTCAAGTTTGCTCACTTGGTTGGAAAATTAACTTGTAGAACTTTTAGAATTTTCGCTTTAGTTTTTCGTAGTCTTGAAAATTTCTTGAAAGTAAGTGAGATATGAAAGAGCAGATATCGAATTAGGAGTATTCACAATGATCTAGTTGGCTCATTAGTTTATCACTAGATGGATAAATAGACTAGATGAATAGACTAGATAGATAGATAGACTAGACTAGACTAGATTAGACTAGATTAGACTAGATTAGACTAGATTAGACTAGATTAGACTAGATTAGACTAGATTAGACTAGATTAGACTAGATTAGACTAGATTAGACTAGATTAGACTAGACTAGACTAGACTAGACTAGACTAGACTAGACTAGACTAGACTAGACTAGACTAGACTAGACTAGACTAGACTAGACTAGACTAGACTAGACTAGACTAGACTAGACTAGACTAGACTAGACTAGACTAGACTAGACTAGACTAGACTAGACTAGATAGACTAGATAGACTAGATAGATAGATAAATAGATAGATAGATAAATAGATAGATAGATAGATAGATAGATAGATAGATAGATAGATAGATAGATAGATAGATAGATAGATAGATAGATAGATAGATAGATAGATAGATAGATAGATAGATAGATAGATAGATAGATAGATAGATAGATAGATAGATAGATAGATAGATAGATAGATAGATAGATAGATAGATAGATAGATAAATAGATAGATAGATAGATAGATAGATAGATAGATAGATAGATAGGTATAGATAGAGATATATATGACACATTTTATAAATTTAAATATTAGAAAATTTTGTCTCTTTCATTTTGTCTTTTACGAAAATCTTCCTTACTCGAAAAATCGTTGCCATGTCGCACAAAAAATTGACGTTTACATTTAATTTAATACATTGTCTTCCTCACTGTTTATGAATTCTATGTTGTTGTTGGAATTTCAATTGAATTTTTTTATTTCATTCCTCAACTAATATTGCAACATGTCCTCAGACATCATCAGTCGAAGTCGAAGTTGAAGTTGAAGCGAACGCGCGCCTCAAAACTGCACACAGGCCTTTGCACTGCCCCGCCCCTGGGCACTTTAGGCAAATCAGCACAGATTACCCGTTTTATGCTAAATCTAAAAATCCTTTGTGCCTGCGCCTTACAAGTGCTGCTGCTGGTCGCTGTTGCCTTCCTCACCACTTGCAGTCGAACGCTTTTTCCGTTGTGCGCCAATTCATTTATGCCAGCAGACACTTATATGTGTATGTGTGTGTGTGTGTGCTGGCATTTTGTGACTTTTATTTGCATGTACCTAGTTGCTAGTAGAACGTACTACTGCCTTCACTACTTCAATTCCGAGGCAAATTGCCTCAAAGACGGCAGCGAGTGGCAGCCAAAGCTGTAAAAGCAAAGCAAGACGCGCCGCCAATTGTTCTTCATAAATATGCAAATTCCGGCTCAGCTACTTATTTGTAGCCAAAGTAGCGGTATTTCGTATGTAGTAAGCAACAAAAACAACAACAACAACTACATGCAAATCACAATCTTTTCAGTGACGTTTAGGTCCTTGAAAAATGTACACAAGCATTGCGCACTTGAAGTTTGCTTGCTTCGGTTTGTTCAGTTGAATAATATGGAAATTAGAACGAACCCAACCCGAGCGACCGACCGACCGTCCGACCGAGCGGCTCCTGCAATAAAGCGTGACAAACCGTGCTGGAGTCTTCGTTGTTGGCGCGCTGATTTGGGCCAAGTTATTTGAATTTTTGTCTGTTTTCCTTCTACTTTATTGCATATTCACCAAAATTCGACGAGCACTTGCCAGAAGTATTGTTTTTTTGTTGTCGCATAGAATGTTAAATCTGCAACGTGGGATTTATTGAAATTTTAAATTAGTTTCGTCAGAGATTTCGGGAATTCGTAATTATGTTGACACAATTCGTAATCAGTGCGAAGTGGAGTTTTAAAGTTTGGTTTTTTTTTTCATTATTTCTCTGGTCTATTAGTGGATTTACTCGTTGTGAGTTTGTGAGAATTTTTAATTTAATACCAATTAATTTCAAAGCATAGGTTTGTTTATAATCTCCTAAGCTTCGTAATCTCCTAAGGCTATCTATCTATCTGGTGTAGGTTAGGTTAGGTTAGGTTAAAGAAGGGGAGTGTGCATTTTGCACTTCCACTCGGAGGCCCTGTTGGGTCGATTGTGATACCCTTCATTTTTAATATACCGGTGCCTTTCCCTATCTGTTCGGTTCCCTGTAGATCCAGACAGGATCTTTTGGGAACCGTTTGGTCTTCGCGAGGAAGTTGTGTAGGTCAGTGATCTGTGCATTCGCTATCTTCACAAGTTCATCGAAGAACCTTACCCCAAGGGTTTGGAGCCGACGGTTCTGTAGTGATGAACAGTGGCAAAGGAGGCGCTCGATCGATTCCACTGCCTCCTCGTCTCCACAGCGTCTGTGGCATAGAGCGGTGGTAGCAACGTGTCGACCGCCTCACTGGCAGTCATCGCTGACCCTTCGTCCGCATTGCCTTATGTTGACCAGTGCGCTTCGGCAGTCCAGCACTACCTTCGACTTGACCACAGCATATTCAATTGCTTTTAAAGCAGCTTGGCTGTCCACACAAATGACAAATGACGGCCTCATTGAGTGTGGAGTTTTTGATATGGTCGGCTGCTTTCATGACGGTAAAAACCTCTGATTGAAAGACGCTGCAATAGTCCGGCAGCCTGTATGACCAGTGGACCTGCTGCGTTCTACAATAAATACCGGCATCAGTACCCTCCTCTGTCTTCGAGTCGTCCGTAAAGTAGACCGCTGACGCATCATTAACTTCGGGCTCTTGCCTGTAATCCCTGGAGGGATACTCGATGGGTATCTTCCAATCGAAGTCATTTCGCTTTACCAGGTAATCAGTGGCCTTGTCAAGAAGGCCTTGTGTGGTCTCGCTAATTGCAAGGGCGTTCAGTAAGCTAGAGCGTCCAGGCCACTTATGCCTGTTTCAGCTGGTTAGACTCCCTCAGTCTAAGGATTGTCTTTTCTGCACTACCCTTCATGAATAGTTCCACCGGAGAAAAGTGTAGAAAAACCTCCAAGGCCATCCGCGTAGCGCTTTTCGCTGCACCTGTGATTGCCAGGGTAGCAAGTTTTTAAACTTTCTCCAGATTGCCTCGATTGCTCTTTTTATCCATGGCTGGCCATCATACGTGAGAACCGTAGGTAATAATGGGTCTCACTATGGCCGTGTACATCCAGTGGATTATATACGGCTTTAGACCCCACTTTTTACCGAAAGCTCTCTTGCAGGCATACAGCGCGTTTAGTCCTTTTTTCATTGTTTCCTCAATGTTCCGCTTCCACGAAAGTTTTGAGTCCAGAATGATGCCCAGATACTTGGCCTCCCTGGACAGTTTCAGGGGGTACCCATCAATACAGGGAAGAACAAAGTCCTGAAGCTTGGTCTTCTTCGTGAACAACTCTAGTTCGGTCTTCTTCCAATAGCCACAAAATAGTTGATAGCACTCCTCCCTGAGGAGTTCCTCTTGTGACTCTCCTTCTGATGGAAGCTGGTCCTATCGATTATCCTGTCACGCAGCATGGATGGATGGATGGATGGATGTGAGTGTGGGCAGGAAGGCTACAGGCCTTCCATAGCACTCACTCCATTTAAGACCATTGTATAGGGTGTTTTTTTAGAGGTATAGAACTTCGAATTGAAATAAAACACAAGAAAATCGTTTTAATGTCCATCAATTTGGCTTTATTGGAAGGATAATTTTATGCCATTAATGTTTAAATATGATTTCGGTCATGTGGCCGCCGCGGCTGGCTCGAATAAAGCCAATTCTACAGGTCCAATTTTCAACCAGCTCCAATTGCTGTGCACGATGGCGAATCGATTCATTCGGGTCCTCTTCAACATTTTGCTCTACAGCGGCAATTGTTTCTTCAGTGCGCACTGTTCGACGTCTCTGCGGATGCGTATTATCACATAGAGTAAACGTAGTGCGAAAACGACCCATGGTTAACCGAATTAATTGCTCTGATGGACGATTATGTCGACCATAAAATGGACGGAGCTTGCGGTAAACTTCGCGAACTGAACCATTATTTTCGAAATAAATTTGCACGATTTGCAAGCGTTGTTCTTTTGTCAACCTGTTCATGATGAAATGGCAAACCAAACTGAACATAAATGACATTAGAGTTGCCAGATTTGACCACAAAAACAAACCTCTAAAAAAAACACCCTATACTATGAGTAATATCTCATATTTCACCTGTTTTTTTAGATTAGATTAGATTAGATTAGATTAGATTAGATTAGATTAGATTAGATTAGATTAGATTTGATTAGACTAGATTAGTAAGATTTTGTTGATACTTATTAAAGCAAGAATGCTTTATGTTTTCCTATGCTGAGTTTTACTATCACTTAATAAATTCTTTCAAATTCAATTCCTATATTTTCAACTTTGAACTAGAAACAATCTCTCTCTCCAGTTTAGAACAAAGATGGCGATTGTTCACCTCTGTTCTCCGTTCATTTACATTTCACCTGCACTACTCTGTGCCATGTCTTGGATAATCCTCTGCAATTTATTCAAGCGCCGAATGGCTGAATTGCCTAGCAATCAAAAACTCAAGACGCTCGTCTAAGCAGCGAATTTTCAAATTACACTAATAAATCTACAGTTTTAATCCTAAATGCCCAACTTGGCACTAGGCGCGCCGTCATTAACCTCTGCTGTCGCGCATCGCATTTCGAAGTCTAAGCACTGCAGGAGGATGCTTTCGAATCATGCGGATCAGCAAATTTTCAAACTCGAAATCCTTGCACGCACATTTAAGCAATTAAAACGCTTACGTATGCGTCTCCGGTTGCAACAAACTCCATCGTGCGCGCAAAACTTTCAAACGACTTACGAAACAACAAAAAAAGCAACAACAGCGCTTTAAAATGCCATCTCGAGGAAAATGGCGCATATGTGTGAGTGTGTGTGTGCGGCAATTTGAAAGCCGTGGCCCGGTGTCGCGGCGCTGTTTCTCATTTTTATGGCATTTTCGATGAATACAAATGCTTAATTAAATGTCGTTGAAGCGGCGGCGACGACGGCGATGACGGTGACGGCTGGTGTGCGGCGCTGATATGTGCTGAATATGCGCTGAATGTGCGCCGACAACATACGGTAATTTATACAATTTTCGTGGCGGCACCGTATGGGTTTTATTTTATTTTATTTTTCATTCGCATACAAAACGGCTGAGATGGAAATGAGCCGGTCGGCGCGGCGTGGGCGCATCGTAAATCGTGGCAAAAATACGCAGCCCAAAATTGTATGTCGCGTCAGCACGCCCGCTGTCGGTTCATAGTAATATTTTCATTTTTTTTTTTTTGTTTTTGCTTTTTACGTTGTCTGCAACGACGAAACGACAAGCGAACGCGTCGTTCTAGGCACAAATGATGATCCCAGACGAATTAAGGATTTTGTGTGATTATTTGCAGCACACGAGGGGGCACACACACATATACGGACAGAGACATACATAGACACATTTGGTGGATGTTATTTGAGGCGTTGAAAAAAGACGAATGACGTGCTGAAGTGCTTTAATGGTGGGATTAAGGTGCGATTTGGAGTTATAGCGACTGCCACAGCGTCGGAGCAAATAGCTGTGTGCAGCTGAATTGCGCTGAATGCTGCTGAATTGCGCTGAATGTTGCTGAATTGCGCTGAATACTGCTGAATTGCGCTGAATACTGCTGAATTGAGCTGAATATGATGCGGCACAGCAGTTGAACTGAAAATTGGGGAATTTGATAAGTGGAAAAATATTTGATGTCCAAAAAATTTTATATTTTCCCTAAAGCTATTTTATTTGGTTGGAAATATTCAACAAAGGGTTAACAAAGTAAGATATAAGCAGTTTAGATCAGAATTGTGATAACTGTTTTGCCATTTTGAAGATAAATTCACTATGTTTCTGTCATAGAAACCATTGTTCCTATTGGAAAATTGAAAAATTCAGCTCTCACAAGCATCTTTTGAGGCACAATTTTCAGCAGTCATAGACAGAACTAGCTGAAAATCACTTGGTGCCCGGTCTGGACCATAAGATAGATACAAAAGAACCTCCCAACTCAGCTTCCGGAACTTATAGTCAATCACTATCGAATTGCGTGACCCGGCTTTGTTCTGACGGAACAAAATTTCGCTTCTATTGGCCAAAGCTGGCCGCTTCTGGGCGATTGATTTCTTCAGACAATCCAACTGTTGACAGTACAGGTTCGAATAAAAAGTTTAGCCGCAGGAGAACAGTTGGCATAGCTCCCCGCTAATGCCACCAAACCCACAGAAGAATCTTCGTGATCGTCAATCCTGGCTTGACCACCGTTCCTGCTGACTCACAGCGATTCGACAACGAATGTTTTTGCTCGACGGAGTCGTAAGAGATTCACTTTTCATTAGCAGTTACCATCTGCTTCAGAAATGAGTTGATTTTTTTTCAATTCAGCAGCGATTTGCAAATTGAAACTCGGGCCATGAGGTTCTTTGTGGTACAAACATTGATCCTTTTTTTGTATTCAGCCTTATTCAAGTGGTTCTGAATGTATTTTTTGTCAATGTTTAACTTCTGGTCAATCGAAACATTACTTACAAGACGATCAAACTCACGCATTTTCCTGATTTTATGGACATTTTCGACACTTGGTCTTCCAGAGCGAGGTGCATTTTCAACTTCAAACTAGTGAAATGGAATCGTCGAAAATTGTGCTTGATTGGCTAGATGGTCATAGTATCAGATCTATCAGACACTATTTATATTTTCAGTCTTCCGTCTTTTATTCTGATCCTTACGCGAAGAAACACTGTCAAATATTGCATACTTTCTTTTTGTTGATGTCCACCTTCGATTTGCAATTAATCTAAACTGACTCAAGTAACCATAAAACTGTCTGAGAAGTTTTTTTAGTTCGAAATCTTATCTCTCTAACGTCATCTAGTGACTTTACTCTTTATTGATGTCTGTATTTGCCGCAAGCTCAGACAAAACTGAATGATATAATGAATTTTCTCCTTGTTGGTTTCAATTTTTGCGGTCAAGTCATCATAAAACTGTCTGAAAAAATTTCTTATTACGAAATCTTATCTTTATAGCGTCATCTAGTGACTTTACCCCTTTTGTCCATATTTGATGCGCCATGAAACAAAACTGAGTCAAGCAATCATAAAATTGGCTGAAAAGTTTCTTTAGTACGAAATCTTATCTTCCTAACACAATCTAGCGAATTTTCTCTTTTTTGGTGTCCTTCTTTGCCGCGAGCTCAAACAGAACTGAGTCGGGCAATCACAAAACTGTCTGAAAAGTTGTCTTAGTACGAAATCTTATCTTTCTAGCGTCACACAGCTTATTTTCTCTTTGCTGGTATCCAAATTTGAAGCGCGATCACACAAAACTGTGTCAAACTATCACGAAATTGGCTGAGAAGTTTCTTTTTAGTACAAAATCGATTCTTTTTAAAGACATCCAGCGTGTTTTCTCTTTACTGATGTAAATATTTTACTCGCGCTCAAACAAAACTTGGCCAAGCAAGCACAAATATGTCTGAAAAATTTCTTTAGTACGATATTTTATCTTTCTAGAGTTATTTAGCTTATTTTCTCTTTATTGGTGACCATCTCTGATATGCACAATCGAACAAAACTGAGTCAATCAATTCCAAAACTGTCTGAGAAGTTTCCTTAGTTCGAAATCGTATCCCTCTAGCGTCATCTAGTGACTTCACTCTTTACTGATGTCCATATTTACCGCGAGCTCAGACAAAACTGAGTCGAGCAATCACAAAACTGTCTGAAAAGTTTTTTTAGTACGAAACCGTATCTTTCTAACGTTATCTAGTGACTTTTCTCCTTGTTGATATCCATCTTTGATACGATTTGAAACAAAACTGAGTCAAACAATCACAAACCTGTCTGAAAAGTTTCTTTAGCACCAAATCTTATCTTTCTAATGCCATCTAGTGTATTTTCTCTATGATGTCTGAGTCGAAACTAAGTCGCACAATCACAAAACTGTCTGAATTTAATATTTTTTAACTAAATTTATAACTAAATTCTGAGAATAAAATAAAAATAGGAAAGCATGAAACAACACTTAACACAATTGGGCCGTAAATTTAATACAATTTCTTAACCCCAAAAAAGATAAAACTATTTTCAATCCATTGCATGGCAAAGTAAAAGCAACAAGAAAATTTAATCGAATTTATTTTCACATGCTGTTCCTGTCGTTGTTGTTTTTGTCGTTGTTGTTGGGTAAACTTAAAGCCGCTTTAATACAGTGGCGCAACTTTTTGGGCCAATGCCATAATAAAGCAACAACAATAACAATAAGTACACGTGCGTCTGTGTGTGGCACTTTCGAGCAGTTCTACTCCAACTCACACATACACATAGAGACGAGTTGAGTGCCTGGAACACGCACACACACACGCGCACATCACCCACTCAGCACCAGTCAGCACAGTGGCACACATGTGTGCGCGTCTCTGCATTTGTTTGTGTGTGTGTTTGTATATAATTGTGTGCTTGTGTGTGTATGTAGACATTGTTATGCTGTCAGTTATGTAATGTCGCACAAAAGTGGAATTACAACATGACACCAGCAATAAACATTTTGCGTTTGGCCCGCAACCGACTTGGCGAGAACATCGTGCAACACCCACACAGTCACTCGAACTTGCTCACTTTCGCCGCGTTCTTTCGTCGCCATGAACGTCGTGGTGTGTGGGCGCCGAAATGCCAAAGTGGCAGTCAGCGCAAAAGTTGTACATAAATCCCCGCCACGCTGACCTTAGCGTTGCTGCGTTGCATATCAACTACGTTCATAGACCCGCACAACAACAACCCACAGTCGCCAACGAAAATCTCCCTTAAATTTCGACTAGTGTGTGAAATTTTCAAAGCACCACCTCCCCCCGCCCCCCAAAAAAAAGCAATAAAATGAAAAATGCAAAGAAACTAGTTTTGAATACGAAATTACGCTGTCACCTTCATTTCAGCGAAGCATTTGCGGGCCTCTTAAATTTTTGCGCTTTTACTTTTTTCAAATTTATTTTGCTTTGTTTTTTGGGGCAACGCACATAGCCGAACGCTGCGAGAATTGAATTTAAGCGACTGCACGTAGCGACGTTGCGTCACTTGAATGTGTGTCACCTGATGACAGGCGAAGCCAGCAAACAGAAACAAAATTCAATGGCGCCGATGGTTGTGCGTATGTGATGGTTTTTGTTGTTGTTGTTATAGTTGCAGCTTATACTGTGAGGAGTGTAGCCATGAAGGTTGGATTAAGAGGATGTTTGCAATTTTGAAATAAATTGTATAACCTGGATTTCATTTGGAATTTTAAATGCGTGCAGAGGCTCAGGCAACGCTTTGGGGGCTGATGGCTCTGTTGCGTTGTCTTTAAGTGGTTTGGTTCCACTGTTGCGTGATCAGGCCCACGGTTCTCTATAACTCGACTACAACAACAACCACTACAATAAATCTCTCCTCCACATGTTGAGTCCAACTTATCCAATCCAACCAACCGAACCGACTACAATCCAAACGAATCCAAAGTAATCCAATGCAAAGCAGTCTAAACAATTCTTATGCAATTTAATCCAATCAACCGAATCCAAATCAATTCAATCCAATGCAATTCGATTCTATCCAATCTAATCTAATCAAATTCCAAATGCAACCCATTCAACTAATCTAATTGAATCAAATGTACTCCAATTAAATTAATCGAATCAAACCGAATGCAATCTTATTCAATCCAGTCTTTTCTCTTTGCTGATGTCCATCTTTGATTTGCGATCAAACAAAACTGTATCAATCAATCACAAAACTGTCTGAGAAGTTTCTTTGGTACGAAATTGTATCTTTCTAACTTTTCTCTTTGTTGATGTCCATCTTTGAAGAGCGATCAAGCAAAACGGTTTCGAGCAATCGCAACACTGTCTGAGAAGTTTCTTAAGTATCAAAGTTTTTTTTCCTACCGCGAATTTTGTTTTTTGTAAGTCCATCTTTGCCGCGAACTAAGACAAAATTTAGTCGATCAATCACAAAACTGTCTGAAAAGTTTTTTAGCACGAAATCTTATCTTTCTAGCGTTATCCAGCTTATTTTCTCTTAATCGGTGGCCAACTTTGACCTGCGCTTAAACAAAACTGAGTCAAGCAATCAAAGATGTGTCTGAAAAATTTCTTTAGTACCAAACCTTATCTTATTAATGTCATCTATTGTATTTTATCTTTTCCGACGCCCATTTTTTGAACTCGCTCAAGCCTTCCGATTCTTTCAAATCTAAAATAATCCAATTTAAAGCCATTCAACTAATCGATTGGAATCCAATGCACTCCAATTAAATTAATCGAGTCAAATCCACTGCAATCTAATTCAATCCAATCAAACTAATCACACTGAATCAAATCTAATGGAATTTAATTCTATCTAATCTAACCTATTCAAACCATTCGAACAGGATTCAATTCAATGCAATTTGATTCTATCAAATCTAATCCAATCCAATATAATCCCATTCAACTAATCAAATGGAATCCAATGCAATCCAATTATATTAATCGAATCAAATTCAATGGATTCTAACTTAATCCAATTGAACTAATCAAACTGAATGCAATCCAATGGAATTCAATTCCGTCAAATCTAATTCAGTCAAACTATTTGAACCGAATTCAATTCAATGCAATCCGATACTATTGAATCTAATCCAATCCATTCTAATCTCATTCAACCAATCGAATCGAATGCAATGCATTCGAATTCAATCCAATCAAACTAATTAGACTGAATCCAATCCGATGGAATCCAATTCTATCAAACCCAATCCGTTCAAACTTTCAAACCGAATTAATTCAATGAAATCCGATTCTATTAAATATAATCCAATCCAATCTAATCCCATTCAACTAATCGAATGGAATCCAATGCAATCTAATTATATTAATCGAATCAAATTCAATGAATTCTAATTTAATCCAATCAAACTAATCAAACTGAATGCAATCCAGTGGAATCCAATTCTGTCAAACTATTTGAACCGAATTCAATTCAATGCAATCCGATTCTATTGAATCCAATCCAATGCAATCTAATTGAATTCAATCCAACCAGTCTAATCCAATCCAATCCAACTTACCAAGCCGAATTCAATCTAATGCAAACCAATTCTTTCATATCTAATTCAATCCAAACTACTCAAACCAATCGAATCGAATCGAGACCAAGGCAATATGATCCCACCCAGTCTAATCTAATTTTACCCATCGAATCGAATCCAATGCAATCTAGTTCAATCAAACTAGTCCAATGCGATCTAATTCAATCTAATCCAGCAAATTGAATCGTATTCAATTCAAATTAATCCAATCCAATTCAACCAATAAAATCGAATTCAATGGAATGCATTCCAGTTCTATTAAATCAACCCATTCCAAACCAATCCAATCTAATTGAATGCAATTCAACCAATCGAATCCAGCTTAATACAATCCAATTAAACTGATGAAATAGAATCCAATGCAATCTCATTTAATTCAGTCAAACTACTCTAACGCAATCTAACCCAATCCGTTCAAACTAGTCGACCAAAATTCAATCCAATGAAATCCAATTCTATCAAATCTGATTCAATCAATCCATTCGAACCGAATCCAACCCAACGCTTTCAGTGCTATCAAATCTATTCCAATCCAAACCAATGCAATCAAATTGAATTCATTCCAATAAAGTCCACTATAGTTCAACCTAATCCAATTCAATCAATCTAATCTAAGCGAATCCAATCAAATGCAATCCAATCTAATTCAATATAACCTAATGCAACCAAACGAAACCAATACAATCCAATTCAACTAATCGAATCGAGTCTAATCCAATTCAAACGAATTCAATAAAATCTAATCCAATTCAATCAAACCAATCGAACCGAATCCAATCCAGTAAGATCCAATACAATCTAATCCCATGCAACCAATAGAACACAATTCAATTCAATCCACTCTAACCAATCGAATGAAATCCAATTCCAAGCCATCCAATTAAATTGGTTTGAATTGGATTGCGATGGATTCGATACAAATGGTTTGAATTTAATTGCATTGGATTGATTCGATTCGATTGGTTTGAATGGATTGCATTGGATTGGATTAAAGTGATTTGGTTTATTTCAATTAGACTGAATTATATTGGATTAGTTTGAATTGAATTGGATTAGATTTGATTGAATTGGTTTGAATTGGTATTGGATTTTATTCGATTGGTTGGATTGGATTAGATTGTATTGGTTTCAGTTAGTTTTTTCGGATTAGATTGTATTGGGTTGTACTGGATTGGATTCGGTTCGATTGGTTTGATTGAATTGGATTAGATTTTATTGAATTATCAGGTGTACAACTTTGCTTCCGCCGTTTTTTTCCAAAATTAAAAGCTTTATTGCGAAAAAGTGCTTACAGATGTATTATTCAAAGTATTGTACGTCGCTAGCGACAACTTTCTCCCATCTTTCCGGCAATTTTCGGATCCCGGCTCGAAAAAGGGAGTCCTCTTTTGACGCTATCCATGAAGCAATCCATTTTTCCAATTCTTCGAAGGATTGAAAATGTTGATCTGCCAGGCCGTGTGCCATCGAACGGAATAGGTGGAAGTCAGAAGGGGCGACATCTGGGGAATACGGCGGGTGGGGCAAGACTTCCCATTTCAGCGTTTCCAGGTACTTTTTGACCACTTTTGCGACGTGAGGCCGAGCATTGTCGTGTTGGAGGATGACTTTGTCATGTCGCTCTTCCATTTTTAAAACGTTGAAACCACTCCCGACACGTTCTTTCACTCAGAGCAGCATCACCGTAAGTTTCTGAGAGCATTCGATGCGCTTCAGCTGCATTTTTTTTTCGAATTGTAACAGAAAAGTAAAACTTCCCGCAAATGGCGAGAATTGGGCACATAAACGGACATTTTCGAGCGTGAATAATACGAAAACAAGAACAACTGTCACTGAAACGGCGATGACAATTCGTTAGGCACTGTCCACACTCACTTTAAAGGCATTACCATCTATGTATTTCAACCAGCCTCAGCCGGTACAGCCACCTATCGGAAAACGGCGGAAGCAAAGTTGTACACCTGATAGTTATCAAATCTACTCCAAAAAAATCAAAACCAATCCACCTAGCCACATCAATTCCAATGTAATCTAATCTATGATTAGTTAATCTTCTGATGTCTTCTATGAGGCAACAGAGACCAGTGATATCTCACATTATTGCAACTTGAATATACGAAAGTCTTATGGACTTTTCTGCATACTTTGGGGTCTTAAAATCTGATCTTAAGTTTGGTTAGTTAAAAATTTGTTTAGTTTACAATTTTTTTACTTTTGCTGTGGTTTATCACTTCATAGGAAGAGATTTCCAGTTAGAATCTAATCAACTAAAAGTTCCCTCAGTTTTATTTGTCTCGCACTTGACATCACTTTTGAAACTTCTTTAAATATTCACCACTTATGACACCACACCCACACATCATAATTGGTGATTACATTTCCGCGCGTATTACAACAACAACAGCAACAAACAACCCCCAGAAAAAACAAAAACCAGAACACAAAAAAAATTGTACAAGCAGTAAAATTTAGGCGACGGCAGCCAACAGTAACTCGAGAAAAATGAACCAAACGCACGCGGATGGAAATGCAAAAAAATGGAGCAAAACGAAAGACGAACACGCAGTACGTGATTTAGCTAACTAATAAGTAAGGAAACTAACGAAGCGCCATTGTTGGCACAAAGCGCCAAATCAACCACCGACCGCAACACTCGCTCGCTCGCCCACTCGTTGCGGCTTCGGCGTCCGACAGCTGTTAATTTGCAGCAACGCAAAACAGTCACTTTTCGATGTTCGCCACATTTCGCCACGTACACAACAATAACAATAATGTTGGCACTAAATTGCGGCCCACTCATAATTTCTTTAGGGCGAACATTTTGTTTTTTTTTTTTGTTCTAATAACTTTTTAAACTGCTATTTGGGCAGCAACAACAACAAAGCAAGTTAACATTTTTGTTCCAAATAATGGAGGAAAAATATGAAAAGCATAAAAGCAAAATACAAATGTGACAAAAGTTCTTCGACAGTTGCGGCAAACTGCAACACTTTTCGCTTACGCACACTTTGGGCCAATTCTCTCAGTCTCTGCTTTGCCTTTGTTTTCTTTTTGTCATTCGTCGTTTATGTTGGGGAGAAAAATCCTAAACGAATTTCGCTTTAAAACTCATAAAAAATTATAAAGTTGTTCAATTTTTGTAACGTTTAACTGCATCTTCAAAGTCTGTCGTCAACAAAAAAGTGGGGCAGCAACAGCGGCCAATAAATGCCAACAGCAACAACAGAGTTTGTACTAATGAAAATTTCTGGCCAAGTGTAGCGCAACTTCAGCCTCATCAGTGGTCAGAAAGTTTTTTGTTTTAATAATATGCATTGTTGTTGTTGTTGCCGACCAAAATGTTTTGGCTCAAAACTGTTTGTTGGCCGCGTTGTCTGGCATCGAAAGCGGCTGCTTTCGTTAAGCAAAAATATGCAAAGCATTTCTCCGCGTTGCTTGTTGTCGTTGCGCCGAAAAGTAGGCAAGCACCAAAATTGTTCAAAACATTAAACAGATGCAAATATTTTTTTTTTGCTATTTTTATATTTTTTTTTTTTGGTGTTGGCATTAAGAAACAAAAGCACTACACAAATTTTTTATGCATGAAATGGCAACAACGAGTGCGCCATAAACATTTTACCTTAAAAAACAAAAAAAGGAATTTTTCCCGCTGTCCACAACCTCAAATCATCACCAGCAAACGCACAGCGTACAGCAGTGACAGTGAAAATGTTCTCTGTGTGTATGTGTGTGTCTGTGTGTGTACCGATCTCAGCGTTATTCAACCCATGGCAATAGCACAACAAAAGCAACAACAATAACCAAAGCAGCAGCAACATTTCGCTGCGTGGGCTGTGCGTACAAAATGGAGCGTCAAGCAGCAGCAGCAAAAGATGGCCTTTAAAATTTATGCCAGTGCTGTAATTTCCGCAGCATTAATTTTTGAACGCTACATGTTCTACGTGCAGGCATATTGATTCGCAAGATTACAAAAAAATATTTTAACTGCCTATAAAAAATACAAAGAAAAGATATATTAAATGCTTTAAAATACAAAAACAAAATGTACGCCTAAAATTATGCTAACAAAATGCACGCTTAAAAGTATACTAACAAAATATGTATCCAGAAGTATGCTAACGAAATGTGTGCCTAAAAGTATACTAAAAATTGTTTGCCCTAAAGTATCACATGAAGGTTTATGCCTAAAAGTATGCTAACAAAAATAGGTTTACAAGTATGTTAACAGTAATCTTCTAACAAAAATATTGCCCAGAAATTATACTATGATAACTAAATACAAAACCTACATGTATACTAAAAACTTATAAGCCTAAAAGTATACTAACAAATTGCAAGCCTAAACGAATACAATCACAATGTGTGCTTACAAATACAATAACAAAATTTGGTGTCAAAAAGTACGCAAAAGAATTTATGCCTAAAAGTATCCCAAAAAAATATATTTTACTCAAAAATGTGTGTCTAAAAGTAGACTAACAAATTGTATGCCTTAAAGTACAGAAAGAAAAAGAAAACACTAAAAGTACAACTTTTACTGATTCATATACCTAAAGATATGCTTCTGACAATAGGTTTTCTAACTAACTGTATGCCTAAAAGTATACTAACTAAATGAAAACCTAAACGTATACCAACAAATTAGAAGCCTAAAAGTATACTAACAAATTATAAGCTCAAAAGCATACAATTAGAAAGTGCTTAAAACTACGTTACCACGATGTGCGCCCAAAAGTATGCTAAAAATTGTATGCCTAAAGCATCCAATCAAAATGTATGCCTATACTAACGATATATAACCCTCAAAGTATGCTATCAATAGAATTTCTAACCAAATATATACCTAAAAGTATTCAATTAAATGAAAACCTTCAATCAAACAAACAAATTGTAAGCCTAAAAGTATACTTATGAATTATAAGCCTCAAAAGTATATTAATAAATTACAAGCCTAAAAGTATACTAATAAATTATACGCTCAATAGTTTACAAGCAAAATGTGCGCTTTAAAGTATATCAACAAAATGTTCAAGTATGCCTAAAAATATACTAAGACAATGCCTTCTAAATACCAAAGTCCTGACCTAAGAATTCACATTAAGTTCGTTGTTGCGTATAACGAAAACCATCTAGATTTGTTTTTTAAACAGGCTGGACTAAAGTGAGTCCTGAGAGTTTCTAAATTTAGTGGATTCTTCAGACTCACTGTAGACAGTTGTGCTTTAAAGACTCGAATTTAAGATTTACTGAAGTATGAAGCAGTTTACAAGCGGAGCACTAAAACAAGACGCAAAGCTTGGCAAAGCTGATCAGTTAGATTTTGAATTGTAATCTGTATATAAGCCTATAGTGTAGTCCATAGTTTATTCTGTCTAGACTGATATCTGGAGTCTTCTTCCCAGCTACTTAGTTCCACCGCCTTCCCTCCTGGACCTATTCCTTACCTTTCTTCCTACCTACCTTCTCCCCCTAGACCTATTTATACCTTTCTTCCTACCTATTACCATACGACAGTAAAACTAGCAAAATATTAAAATTAATTTAAATTTAGCTGGTACCAGTTGCTGTGCTTTGAAGACTAGAATTTAGACTTTACTGAAGCATGGCACAGTAGATCAGTCAGATTTTGAATCAATGTGCTTATAGGCTGATATCATAATCTATAGTAGTCTATAGTGTAATCCGTAGTCTGCTCTGTCTAGACTGATGTGGAACGTAAGTGTTTGAAATACTTTGCATTCAAAGAACTAGAAGGAGGTCAAAGTAATCGAAAGTTCAAACTAGCAAATGATCCTTAAAAGAGATTTAGTCATCAGAAGTTGAACCAAGTGTCTGCTACAACTGGCTTTTATATTAAGAAACTCATTGATGTATTGGAGGTAGAAGAGTAGGTAGGAGTTGCTGCTCTAAAGGAAAGTAGGAGCACCTAATGAGAACGTAAAGCATGAAAAAATTGATCCATCAGACTTTGAATCAATATTCAGTTGACTGATATTGTAGTCTACAGTATAGTCTCTCGTCTATTCTGTCTAGACTGATGTAAAACATAGGCAATCGAAATGTTTTATACCCAAAGAACTAGAAAGAGTTCAATGTTCTCACAAGTTCAAAGTAACAAATGAGCTTGAAAAGCAGAGCCATAGTGTTGAGATGGTAAACAAAATTGTCTGCTACACCTACATAGCTTCCATATTAAGAAACTCAAGGATGCATAGATAGGGAGGTCTTGCCGGTACAGCGGAAAGCTCACTTAAGCCTGATTAATCAATCGAACTTAAGTTCGCAAATTCACTGAAATGTGTTTGAGCTTCTTATGAAGTCTTGTAGAATATGAATAGTCCTAAAGGCTAGAATCTCTAGTTCGACGAAGAAGAAGTTGCTTAGGTGAGTTTTCATTTTCGAGTTTGAGGTCCTTACGAAATCTAGTAGACTTAAGTCCTATCAGCTAGATTGTCGAAGAAGAAATGGTCCAGATGAGTTTTCCTTCTCCTCTTTGAGGTCCCTAGTAGACTTTGGTTCTAACCGCTAGATCCTCAAGATTGTCAAAAAGAAGTCTCTTAGGTGAATTTTCCTTCTTGAATTTGATCTCCTTACGAAGCCTAGTAGACTGTTTATAGGACTATCGGCTGGATTCCCTAGTTTGCCGAAAAATAAGTTAGTTGTCCTTCTATACTTTGAGGTCCCTAGGAAGCCTAGTAAACTGTTTAGAGTACCATTGGCTAGATTCTTTAGTTTGTCGAACATGAAGTTAGTATTCCTTCTCCAGTTTGAGCACCTTGCGTACCCTGCTAGACTTTGATCCTAACCGCTAGATCCTCAAGATTGTCGAAGAAAAAGTCCCTGAGGTGCATTTTTCTTTTTCAATTTGAGGTTCTTACGAAGACTGGTAGACTATTATAGGTCTTTTGGCTAAATTCCCTAGTTTGTCGAAGAAGTTAGCTTTTCTTCTACAGTTTGAGCTCCTTTTGAACCCTAGTAGACTTTGAATGGTCGTGTTGGCTAGATTCAATAGTTTGTCAAACAAGAAATTGGCCAGATGAGTCTTTCTTCTCCACTTTGAGCTCTTTACGAAGCCTTATGGACTTTTAATAATCCTATCGCCTAAATTTTCGAGTTTGTTGAAGAGAAAGTGGCCCAGGTTACTCTTCCTTCACCACTTTGAGCTCCTTACGAAGTCTAGTAATAACCCTATCGACTAGGTTTTTTAGAAGTTGACCAGGTGAGTCTTCCTTCTCCAGCTTGAGTTTATTAGGAACCTTAGTCGACTTAAGTCCTATCCGCTAGATCCTAAATATTGTCGAAGTAGAAGTTGCCTGGATCAGTTTTCCTTCTCCACTTTGAGCCTAGTAAACTGTGAATAGTCCTATTGGTTAGGTTATAGAGTTTGTCGAAAAAAAGTGGCCCAGGTGACTTTTCCTTCTCCAATCCTTCTATTCTTCTTCTTCTCTTCTTCTATTCCTTACGAAGTTTACTAGACTTTCGTCGATGTCTACTGGACTTTGGACAGGAATATTCTCATCGGCAAAATCTCCTACATTGTCAAAGAAAAATTCACCCAAATGCGTCTTTCTTCTTCTAGATAGAAAACGGGACAAGTTTAAGATTAAATGCGTTTTCTTCCTCTTTTTTCCTCATAAAGTCTCGATAGAAGTCATTAGAAAGCAAATCTAACCTTTAAACCCTTAACCTGTGACCTGCCGGAACATCAATCTTTGTTTTTATCTGCTATTTTTTGTTTTTTTTATATCAGTTCTCCAGAAAGACATAAGTTTAAGGTACACAATCGATACAAAATTGTTCCAAATAAGTTTAGAAAAAATTGTCCTTGTGCTTGTCTGGGCCCAAAGGTGACATTTGAATGCTTGTAAGCTGCCTTTAGACGCCATAAATTTAGACATAATTATGCGAACTTAATCGATTTTTTTTCATTCGCTCAATTCAACTTTACTTGAACGAATTTTCAATTGTTTTTGACGCATCGAAGCAGTCGCATAAATTCAAATATATACGAACCCACCCACACACACACAAACACAATTACACAGCAGCCAAATCAGTCTGGCGCTCTTAATCGAGTGGCAATTTCGTTGCAAATTTTCGGCGTATAATTTTCTTATTGTTGTTGTTGTCATATTGAAAACTCAATGGGACACAGTTAAAACGGAATATTAAACTCAATAAGGGACGAGTGCCTGCATGCAACACAGGCCACTTTGCCCCACCAGCCAAAAGGGTACGAAGAGACGAACAATGCGCCCAACTCTGGTCTGGCGACATTGTTGCTGCAGATTATGTCGTAAAATTTTAATATTCGCCACTTGGTGCGTTTACGAGGCATTTCGAGGCTGGCTGGCAAAATCGAGGAAGAATCGAGACGATGAAGGGGTCGTGGGGGGTAAATGTGCGTGAATGCAAATGAGGCTTATTAGTGACAAGTGGCCGTAAGATGGCATAAAAATTTAGGCGGCAGAAATTTTCTTAATTTAGCAAAATCTGCCCTCGTGTTGTTGTTCGTTGATATCTTTAGCGAGTTTATAAGAATTGATAAAACAAAAAGTAAACAAAAAAAAACAATAAACTGCCATGGAAAGTTAAGCAAAAGCAAAGCAAAGACAAAGAGCTGATTAAAATATTAAGTAGAATTTTGTTTGAATTTATAATTAATTTTTTTAATTTCTTTTGTTTTGTTGAATTAAATTCTATGAGAATCAATTGCAACTTGTTGTTGCTCTTTAAATCATTCAACGTGTAGGCTTTGTCAAAGAAATTTTCCAGACAATCGGATCGAAGGCGCACAACTTGAACTCAACACACACGTCGAGTGGCATCAGCGCTGCCACTTGAACACACACACACACACACACACATACATCAAAATCAGTTTCAAGTGTGTTGCTCACCATTCCACTGTTACTTTCATCCAACTTTGTCTTGTGGACATTGCCGAAATATGAGACCAATTCAAGCGTTGATTTGCCGCTTTGGCACCCAGCAACAGCGTCGACTGGCAGCGGTTGTCTATTTTCAACGTCTGCACGGGACAGAAAACGAAACGCGCGCACCAACGACGCCTCGAGTTGTCAAAGCACTCGAAAAAGCTCAACTCGACTGTGACGCGTTTCGTTTGCTTTTTCAAGCAGTTTTTTTGTTTTTGTTTTTATAATTTCTTGTTAAAAGAATTTTCGTTGTTTGTTAAATTGTTCATCGTTGCAACAACAGTTGGAACTTAAGCCGTTTTGCTGCCATGACAAACGCTGTGCTGTGTGCTCGGGTTGTTGTCCGATATCGGCCCAGGAATTCAATAGTCATTTGAGCACAAAAGCTGCTCCAAGTGTATCGTTTCGGGCAAAAGTGTAAATATTGATTGACTGATTCGTTGACAATTCAATTGAGTAATTTGATTTGATCAATCAGTGTGAGTTCAGTGCAGCACTGAGAATTCAAAAAGAGTCAAAGGTAAACAACTAGAGGGGGAATTGAAAGGATATGGACGAGTCAGATATTTGTTAATATTTTCACTATAAGCAAAAATATAGAAAGAGTTAATGGTTGATTTAGTAGACAATTTTGAAGGCATTTGAGTGTTTCGAGCATTAAAGCGAAGGCACAAACCGTGCATCCACCGCGCCAACCGTTTTCAACGTCCAACGCGTTGTCGCGTTCTTCGCGGCAACTTTCACACCAAACAGTAGACGAAAGTAATCCGTTCCTCCAAGGAATACATTGGAGGCACCTAATTTTCATTCGGCTCTGTATCTGATTGAAACAGCATAATCCTTCTTCTTGGGCGATATTCTGCTTCAAATATAAAGCCTGAAGTGCTTCTTAACAATTTGTATTTTTAGTTGAATAATCCCTCTAATTTTGCAATGTTAATTGCATGAATTCTATTACTTGGTTTAAATAAATACATCAAATCCAGCCACCTCACATATCACATACACCAACCCAGCCAACTCGAACCACTAAACCAAATTTCTCCTCATAAAATCTCTAAACTTCACTGTCACGAAATCCCTAAAATAATTACAAACGAAGACGTTACTTTGCTTACTACACTGACGGCAATTTCAACCAACGTTGAAGCAGCAACAAATTCTGGGCACTTGTAGCAATCAGTACCAATCGCCAACTGCAATCGCACCAGTTTCGAGGTAATTTACGCAATTCAAATAGAATAAACATTTGCACGTTGATTGTACAGCGATCTAAGCTTCGACTATGCAAAGAGTCAAGTCGAGCTGAGATGACGACGGCATTAAGGCCAAAGCAGCTGTCAACTGTCAGAGCAACATTTAAATCTCACTGTGCGTTCACAACAATGCAAACTGTGTTTGCAGTCATGCGTGCAATTTATACATTTTCCAAGTGTCGGTGCAATTAAACTGAATTAAATTTACCAACGATAGACAGCTGAAATCATCATAACAACAACAACAATAACAATTACAAGAATTACAACAACAGACAACAGCAGACAGCGTAAACAGGATTCGAAGTCGCAGTCAGAGTCGAAAACTATGCAAACAGAATAGCAAAATCTAATTTTAACACTTTCGCATTGTTGACAAAAGTCAACAATGAAAACTTTTCATGGCACCAACAACAACATACAACTTTTGCCAATTTAAAACAAACTTCATTTGAAATGTGATTTTTATTTGTGGCTGTGACAAAACAATTGAAAATATCACAAACAAGCAATGACACTGGATGCTGTCTTTCACAGTCTTTCAGAAATGCCATAATTTAAAAAAATAATATTTTGCTGAAAGTACTTTAATTAAGTTAAAGCAGAAATTTAAAGAAAATAACATAGAAGTTCCTAAATTAAGCTTTAACAGTTTTGAAAAAAATAATTTCTATACAAATGCAAATTTACAATTTGCATTATTTTTTTGTTTTCACTTTTGAGTTCAATATTTCAAAATAAATTACACTGAACAACAGTATCAAATTTTTTCCATAATAAAAAGGTTCTGACAACGATTTCTGGCAGACGGAGCCAAAAAACAATACACGTGTATTGGCGTTTTTAAAGTCTACATATGAATTTTTTTTTATTTTAGGAAGTGCCATTGTTTTCCTCCTTTTACACATTTTAATGGTGAATGGACACACGAAGACTGTGTAATCTTACATTTCAGGTTTATGATGTGTTCAGCAATTTGGTGTAAAATACAACGACGAAAATTTTTGTCAAACATTTTAACCCTCTCAGTCCCATGTTTAAGGGTCAAATAGACCCTTTTTCCAAGAATGCCAATAAATATTCATTAAAACAGCACTTTTTAGAAAAAAATTTAAAACGAAAATATTTGCCATAAAATTCTACTATAGATCTCTGAATACACCAAAACTCTAAATTTAACTTGAACGCCAGAAAGTTAGTAGAAATCCAAAAGTTATCAACCACACAACTTTGTGTATATGAGAGGCGCACTCTGGTGGTGATTTTTGGAACTTTAATCAATTTTGTATTTTTTGCACTTAAGAATATTGTCGATTGTTGCATAAATCATTCAAATCGGTTTAGTGGTTTCTGAGATACGACTACATTCAACTACTAAATTTACAAATGAGCCAAATCCATTAAAATATCGGTATTGTATGGCAACTCCCTTAAGAGTTGGAGATAGTTGGTATATAAGGCAAAAACATTTGCAAGAGGAAAAAATGGGGGTCTGTGTTAGTTTGGGGGATACTTGGGAGTAATGGGAGCCCATTATATAAAAACGATCATTTTGTATGAGAAACTTATTAAGGGTTGTAGGTTGGGGGTAATTATGTTCCAAAGAAGTATTCAGAAGGACAAAATAGTTGGGGTCCCTCACAGATTTTAACCCTCTAAGAGCTACTTGTAAGAAGCTGGAAATGAATTATTTAAAATTTAATGATCATTTCATATGGGAACCTCAAGGGTTAATATTCAGAAAGAAAAATTAGTGGGGTCAGTCATAGACTTTAACCCTCTAAGCGCAACTTCTGAGAAGCTGTGGAGCAATTAGTCAAGTTAAATTATCATTTTATATGGGAACCTTATTAAGGGTTGGAAATGGGGGGGTAAGTTTGTTAAGAAGAAATATTCAGACGGAAAAATTAGTAGGGATCAAGCATAGATTTTAATCCTCTAAGAGCAATTTCTGAGAAGCTGTGGAGCAATTAGTCAAACTTAAATGATTATTTTGTATGGGAGCCTCATTAAGGGTTGAAGATAGGGGGTAAGTATGTTTGAAAGAAATGTTCAGAAGGAAAAATTAGTAGGGGTCAGTCTTAGATTTTAACCCTCTCAGAGCAACTTTTGAGCAGCTGTAAAGCCATTAGTCGAGTAAAATTATCATTTCGTATGGGAACCTTATTAAGGGTTGGAGATGGGGGTAAGTAGATTCGAAAGAAATGTTCAGAAGGAAAAATTAGTAGGGGTCAGTCATGGATTTTAACTCTCTAAGAACAACTTCTGAGAAGCTGTGGAGCAATTAGTCAAACTTAAATGATCATTTCGTATGGGAGCCTCATTAAGGGTTGGAGATGAGGGGTAAATATGTTCGAAAGAAATGTTCAGAAGGAAAAATTAGTAGGGGTCAGTCATAGACTTTAACCCTTTAAGAACAACTTCTGAGAAGTTGTAAAACAATTAGTGGAGTTAAATGATCATTTCGTATGGGAACCTTATTAAGGGTTGGAGATGGGGGTAAGTAGGTTCGAAAGAAATCTTCAGAACGAAAATTTGTTGGGGTCAGTTATAGATTTTAACTCTCTAAGAACAACTTCTGAGAAGCTGTGGAGCAATTAGTCAAACTTAAATGATCATTTTGTGTGGGAGCCTCATTAAGGGTTGGAGATGAGGGGTAAATATGTTCGAAAGAAATGTTCAGAAGGAAAAATTAGTAGGGGTCAGTCATAGATTTTAACCCTCTAAGAACAACTTCTGAGAAGTTGTAAAGCAATAAGTCAAATTTTAATGATCGTTTCGTATGGGAGCCTCACTAAGGGCTGGCGATGGGGGGTAAATATGTTCGAAAGAAATGTTCAGAAGGGAAAATTAGTAGGGGTCAGTCATAGATTTTAACCCCCTAAGAACAACTTCTGAGAAGTTGTAAAACAATTAGAGGAGTTAAATGAACATTTCGTATGAGAACCTTATTAAGGGTTGGAGATGAGGGTAAGTAGGTTCGAAAGAAATGTTCAAAAGGAAAAATTAGTGAAGGTCTGTCATGGAATTTAACCCTCTAAGAGCTATTTGTGAGCATCTGTAAATGAATTAGACAAACTTTAATGATCATTTTATATGGGAACCTCACTAAGGGTTGGAGGTAGGGGGTAAGTTTATTTGAAAGAAATATTCACAAAGAAAATTAGTGGGTTCAGTAATAGATTTTAACCCTCTGAGAGCAGCTTATGAGCAGTTATGGAGAAATTAGATCAACATAAATGATCATTTCGTATGGGAACCTGAGTAAGGGTTGGAGGTAGGGGGTAAGAATGTTCGAGAAAAATATTCAGAAGGAAAAATTAGTAGGGGGAGTCATAGATTTTAACCCTCTAAGAGCAGCTTCTGAGAAGCTGTAAAACAATTAGTCGAGTTAAATGATCATTTCGTATGGGAACCTCATTAAGGGTTGGAGGTAGGGGGTAAGCATGTTCGAGATAAATAATGAGACGAAAACATTAGTAGAGGTCAGTCACAGATTTTAACCCTCTAAGAGCAACTTCTGAGCAGTTGTGAAGCAATTTGTGGAATTTTTAATTTCGATTACTTTCGGAGTGATCGAATTTTATCTATGCACACATTTATAAATATATTTATATTAAATTTCAAATGTAATGAACGTGGCTTTTGTAACCAAAGATAATTCTCAGTGTTAATATGAAGTTTTTCAAACATAGTTGCATGGAAAGCGGTTGTAATTTTGCTCAGATTTCATTGAAAATTCTGCCCAGATTTCTTTACTCCAGCAATAACTGCCTACGAAATTTGATTTATCTACAACTACTCTTTCAATTTTCGTTACTCTGCTATCTGAACTCGCAACACTGTGAAGCCTGTCAACAGTAAAGTGTAAATTTTATATATTTCTTGGAGATTTTTAAAAGTTTTGTGGAAACTTTCACCATAAATTTTGCGATACAAAAATCAAAGCAATCTTTGTTGAGTGTGAAAATGTGCAAATGAAATGATGTAATGAATGTAAAATTAGCACTCAAGTGTTAATTATGATATTTGGTTCCTTTAAAGCCTTCAAAGCTAATCTCAAAGCATCACTTTCAGACCATATGCAACACAACTACTTACATGACACACGAGTTATAGCCAATTTTCGAACGCATTCATGTTCGCAGCGAGTTGGACAAAGACGACACAACAAAGCGATTATAATCATTTCAATGCAAATAAATGCACAGCAGACATAACCTCAAATACACCCCAGGACATGTATGAAATATTCATATTTTTAATATGTGTTCGGCTAGTGGACAATGATTGCGACGAGTGCAAGGAGTGAAGGCAGAAGGAAGCAGCATGAAAAACCCCAAAGGACTATTTGGCAAAGTTTTTGACAGCACGTTGCTGAAGAGGACAGTAGATCAATGAAGGGAGGCGAGGGGGAGCCAGGACCACACAAAATGTATGTACGCACGAGTCGCATGTGTGTCGGTTGCTACAGCGGCGGATGTGGCTACTCGTTTATTGTGTTACTGGTGCGTGTTGTTGTTGTTGTCATAGCTGGGAGCTGCGCTGCCATGTCCAATGCCGGGTGGCGCAATGCCCTTGTCACATGCAGCCACGTTCGTAGCAAAACACATTTCATGCGTATGTGTGTATGTGTGTGTGTCATAGATAGAACATAAATAGACACACGCACGCAGTCATAGCAAGCTGCCGCATATTTAATGGTCAACCAAAGGCAATTTAGCAAATTATTAGAAAATCATTGTGGTACTTGATGCCCAACGCACATACACAAAGAGACACATATAAACTGACACGAACACACACACACTAAATAAAGGATATCTACAAAAACGCGCACAGCAACAACATCGACAGCACTGACCTTTCATGCAGGCGCCCCAAATGACTTTGTGGCCTAAACGCAGCAGTGACACTGAAAAGGCACAATTACGATTTGTGTGTGTGTGCGGCGCTGTGTCAGCAACGGGAAAATAACGAAGCTGCCAGCAAAATGGAACAAAATAATATTTCACAAATTTGATTGTGGCGCTAAAGCGACATTTGGCGAGGTTTGCGGGCTCGTCAACGCGCCGTCAAATTCGTCCTTGCACCCGACGAATTTTCATAATCGCAGCGAAACTTCGAGCAGCGGCAAATGATGTAATCAACCAAATTCCAACCGAACATGGCATGGGAGCAAAGTCGTTTATGCTGCATGCTGTGTGCTGATTTCGCGATTAGTTTTATGGGCAAATATGGGAAAAGTTCTTGAGAGCTTCGGGTAGTTGTTAGCTAACAAGTTCAAGGACGAACAAGTAACTTTTAACATAATTAAAAAAACCTTTCCTAGAGCATAAAAAACTCTGTTAAGCATAAAACTATTCGGTTGCATAACACAAAAGTTTTCAAAAGTTTGGTTTTGTTACGAAAAAATTGCTGTTAAAACTTCTGAGGAGTTTTGTGAATTACACAGAAATTTGTGAAGTGGTTCAGTTTAGTGTTTCATGGTGATTTCTTCTATTAGCTTGATTAACAAACCATTTCAAATTCGCTCTTGGAGCAAAGATTTGGTTGAGAAATTGTTTAATATTATTTTTTCAGTAGAATGCTTTAGTAATTTGTATCTCGCACTCTCGTAAAAGCGCCATCGAGTTACGATAGATGAGCTAGAAAGATAAAATTTTGAACTAAGACCACTTCTCACACAGTTTTGTGTTTGCTTGACTCAGTTTTGTTTGACCACGTGTCAAACTTGGACACCAGCGAGATGATGCTAGAAAGATGGGATTTGATACTAAAAAACTTCTCATATAGTTTTGTGATTGGGACACCTGTAACAAAAAATAAGCTGGATGGCGTTGGAAGCATAAAACTTCGTATTAAGGATAGTTTTCAGACAGTTTTGCAAATGCTTGACACAATTTTGTTTGATCGCGCATCAAACATGGACACCAATTAGGAAAAATTACGCTGGATGGCGTCAAAATTATAAGATTTCGTACTAAGAAAACTTTTCAGACAGTTTTGTGATTGCTTGACTCAGTTTTGTTTGATCGCACATCAAACATGGACACGAAAAAATGATAATTTCGCTGAATGGCGTACTTTTCAGACAGTTTTGTGATTGCTTGACTCAGTTTTGTTTGATCGCACATCAAACATTGATACGAAAAAATGAAAATCACGCTGAATGGCGACAAAATTTTAAAACTTCGTACTAAGAAAACTTTTCAGACAGTTTTGTTATTACTTGACTCAGTTTTGTTTGATCGCACATCAAACATGGACACTAAAAAAGAACATTTACACGAGCTGGCGACAAAATGATAAGACTTCGTACTAAGAAAACTTTTCATCCAGTTTTGTGATTGCTTGACTCAGTTTTGTTTGATCACGCATCAACACAGATAGACACCAACCAAGAAAAATTACACTGAGTTGCATCAATATGATAAGATTTTCGACTAAGGAAACTTTTCAGACAACTATGTCAACGCTTGACTCAGTTTTGTTTGATCGCACATCAAAAATGGACACGAAACAATAAGAATTTCGCTGAATGGCGTCAAAATGATAAAATTTCGTACTAAGAAAACTTTTCAGACAGTTTTGTTATTGCTTGACTCAATTTTGTTTGATCGCACATCAAAAATAGACATCAACAAAGGGAAATTACACCAGATGGTGTCAAAATGATAAGATTTCGTACTTAGAAAACTTTTCAGACACTTTTGTGATTGCTTGACTCAGTTTAGTTTGATTGCGCCTCAAAGATGGATACCCAGAAAGAGAAAATATGCCCTATTTGACAGTTTTTTTTCGAGTTAAGATCAAAACACAAGACCGAAGACTGAAAATGTAAACAGTATCAATGGATCTGATACCGCAACATTCAATGAAGCACAATTTTGGACGATTCCGTTCCAGTAATTTGATGTCGATATTGAACTTCGCTCTGGAAGGCCAACTGTCAAAAATGTCCATAAAATCAAGTAAATTGTCGAGTCCAACAGTCATGTTAGTACTGTTTCGATTCTTCAAGAGCCAAACATTGCAGTAGAAAACGTTGGGAACCACTTGATTGATGTTGAATGCACAAATTTTCAATCAGCAAATCGTTACTGATTCTAAAATATCTGTACATTTCTAAAGCGAATGTCGATTTCTGATGAAAAGTGAATCCTTTCTCCACTGTGAAATGAAAATTGTTTTAGTGGAATCGCAGTGGACCGTCGCAAACCGTGGTCAAGCCAGGATTCATGGTCAGAAAGGCTTTGCTGTGTGTTTGGTTGGATTGGCAGGGAATCATCTAGTATGATTTGCTCCTAAACACTCAATTCGAATTTGTACTGTCAACAATTGAACCGATGAAAGAAGAAGAAGTGAATTTCATGAAAACACTATTTTGATCTATTTTTAATACATCTGTCACTTTCAAACTTGTTACTGCCTGATGTCAATCTTTATACAAAAATTATGCTACAAATGCCTAATTTTAGTAAAACAAAGTTTACCTTGTGGTAAACTTTAATTTTCAAGGCATACTTTTAGGATGATTAATATTTAATTGTGACATTGATTGATTGATCCATTCAGTTTGAAGTGAAATATGCACACACAAAAATTATTTGTCATATGTTTCAATGAATTTTACATAGAAACATTTTAAATGAAATAGAAAAACTTGAAATTGTCTGCCATTTTAAATGTGTCTAAAACTTGAAACGAATAACTACCTCAGCTGCTGCTGTGCTCTGTAGTGCAATTTGCTTGATTCGATTTGAAAATTTTGAACTTTTGCAATCAAAACTTTTGCACTTCTCGACCATTTTCTATTATAGTGCTTATTGTTGTTGATACGTATGGTTTTTGTTGTTGTTGTAGTAGTTAGTGTCAACTTTCTCAAATGTGCTGCGAAAGTATTATAGAATGTTTGATTGTTATTTTCTTGCGAAAGTGCAAATCGTGCGCACACCTACACTGACACAAACACACACACTCAAACACACTAAACTGACATATGTGTCGAATCTTGTATTTGCCATTTCTTATTATTTTGTTGATTGTGTGTGTTCTGTAAACCCTTGAGATGCCTTTAGTGTTTGACCCAAATAAAAAATCATTTTTCACAAACAACAGCAACCAGCCGTTCACAAAAAAAGGAGCAGCAGACAAAAGGCCAAAGGATCGGGGCGCATCGTTTTGTCGACGAAATGAAAGCAAAGCGAACGCAAACACACACACACACACACACACACAAACAAGGCCAAAGAAAACAAAAAAATCATAACTGCGCTCATATGTAAACTTTTGATTTCTAACCACCGCCGCCGTCGCCCACAACTGCCGCTGGCCTCATGGCACAAACGTTGTCATCGTCGAGTGAAACAAAAAAAAAACGCTCGCTAATGCTCGTATGTAGATGAACTACAACAACAAAAACCTGAAACAAGAACAATTTGCAAATGAAACATGCGCCAAAGAAGACAAGTGAGCCAAAGGCCGAGACAGACAGAAAGACAGACAGACAGATAGCGAGCAGCAAACGAGTTGTTGTAGGCGCTGGCGGAAAAACAAACATTTTATTGAAAAAGTTTTTCAATTTTGCGAAAAGCTTTCATCTCTAATAGTTTTCCTTTGCAAGCGCAACCAATTCGTTCGTTCGTTCGGCTGGCGCGGCGCTTTGTCTGTGTGTGTGTGTGTGTCTGTGTGTTTTGCATGAAATCCCTCAGCACAAACACTGCCTAAGCAAATACGCACAGCGAACTGTGGGAATTTGTAATGAGGAGGGCCCACGCATACATAACTGTGTGCGAGCATTTAATAACTGTTTGTTGAATCAAAAAAGAGGAAGAAGAAGACGATGAAACTAAAAACACCAGAAAGGACAGTGCAAAGTCATTGAGTCCTTAGCCAGCGGCAAAATTCGACATGTGACAGTGGGTGAGTGTATGTGTGTGTGTGTGTGTTTGTATGTGAGAGCGTGTGTGTGTTCTACCAATTCAAGCGGCAATCCTTGCTGACCGGTCAAACAGCCGCACAAGCCACCAGTCAACCAACAATACATAAAAACAACAACAACAACCAATTGGCCATGAAAAACAAACAAAATGACCCGACGAAAAAAATCAAACAAGCTGAAATAGTGAAGCGATAATGAAGCGTCGAAGAAGCTTAAAAAAGAAATATTGAGAAAACAAAAACAAAAACACAATGGCTAAAACAGACTCAAGTATGATGCCGGCAGAGTATAGATTCCAATCGAATACAACAACAAAATAATAATAAAAATAAAGAAACAACTCTATGAGTTCGAAAGCATTTCGCACACAATTTGCTCGCAGCATTAATAAAGTCATATCGGCAGCATTAGTGTGTGAGTCTATGTGTGTTTGTGTGTGTATATTTTATTTGTGAGTGTGTGTGTGTGTGTGTGAATCGCTGACCATCTCTGTTATTGGTAGCAACACTAAATCGCCACACGCGTTCCTACTTATGTTCTGTTGTTGTTGTTGTTCTTTGCTTGTAGCTAAAATTCTGGCAACGCTGGCCACCCACCACTTCTGCTGCACCTTTTGACATCTTGATGGATTGACGCGCATAAACTTTTGAATTCAACGCACAAATAAGAACATTGCGCGTGTCAGCCTTCAGTCGAGAACTCATCACTCAATTGTAGAGGAAAATAAAACGGCGCCTTTTAATTGAAATTATTAAGTATTTGCCAAGTTTGTGATGGGATTTGATATGAGAAAGTTTGTAAACAAAATAAAAACAATTTCAACTTCTGATCATTCTTATCGGATCTCATCGCACACACAAAGTTTTCTTCCATCTTTTCTGAAAAAAATAAATTTGTAAGCCCCAGATTGAAGCTGTTTTGAACCGGAGTGGCATGTTTTTTGGCAGTTTGAACTGAATCGAAAATGAATGAATGTTTTTTGGCAGTTTGAACTGAGTCCATATAATTTGAAATACCTATCCTGAACTGAGAATTGAACCAGTACATTTTCAAACCAGTTTGAATCGTTTCGGAACATTTAAACAGTCCACAGTCCATTTTCTCAAACTCTCGTGAGGCAATTTTTTTCTCAGTAAAATCATTCGCCATAAACAGAAACAGGTGGCAAACACTTGGTACCAAGTCCGGATTATAAAGTAAGGACACATAATAATCTCCCAACCGAGGTTTCAAACCTTTTAATGGGTCACTATATCTAAATTTGTGGAACACAATTCCAATTCCGATTGCTTCCTGAGCTTCTGGCGAGTCGCAATGAACGTATGTGGCTTTGTGCTGGTGGAACACAATTCCTTTACTAATGGCCAAAGCTGGCAGCTTCTGAGCGATTACTTGCGTTGTGCTGGTGGAACATAATTCCTCTTCGCTTCTGAGAAACTCCTTCATTCTGACAGTCCAATTGTTGATATTACAGTTCTGCAACGAGAATTTGACTGTAAGGGAGCAACTCATAGCACATGGTTCCCTGTCAATCCCATCAAACACACAGCAAAATCTTTCTGACCGTCAATCCTGGCTTGACCACCGTTTGCGACGGTTCACTGCGATTCCATCACAACCATTTTCGCTTCACAGGGGCGTAAGAGGTACACTTTTCATCAGCAGTCACCATTCGCTTTAGAAATGTAAATTATTTTAGAATCAGTAGCGATTCGCTGATGGAAAATCAATCCATGAGATTTATCAGCATTAAATCGAATGGCATCCATCGAGCTTCTTTTGGTATCCAGCCTCAGCCAAGTGGTTCCAAACGATTTCTAGTGCAACCTTTTACTTCTGGGCAATCAAAACAGTGACAATTGGATTCGAAGATTTCCATGATTTTATTGACATTTTCGACAACTGGCTTAACAGCTGGGTGACTCAAAATTGACATAGAATGCAAAGGGAAAGTGGAAACCAAGATTGCCAGCGATTGCCTGTCACAGTAAACACATTTTCAGCGACCCAGCTTGTATTTTCGACTTTACTCCAAGAAAACTTTCAAAATATGGCGTACTTTCTTTTTGTTGATGTCCATCTTTGACCCACGCTCAAACAAACCTTAGTCAAGCAATAACAAACCTGTCTGAAAAGTTTCTTTACTACGAAATCTTATCTTTTTAATGGTATCGATCGCATTTTATCTTTACTGGAGTTTATTTTGTATGTGCTCTCAAACCAATTTTTGGTCAAGCAATCAAAAAAACTGTCTGCAAAGTTTTTTTTTTAGTACAAAATCGTATACTTCAAACGGCACTGGGCATAATTTGACTTTGTTGGTGTGCATCTTTGACGCGCGCTCAAACAAAACTTAGTCAAGCAATAACAAACCTGTCTGAAAAGTTTCTTTAGTACGAAATCTTATCTTTTTCATGGTATCGATCGCACTTTACCTTTACTGGAGTTTATTTTCGATGTGCTTTCAAACCAATTTTTGGTCAAGCAATCAGAAAACTGTTTGAAAAGTTTTTTTCAGTACAAAATCTTATACTTCAAACGCCATTGAGCACAATTTGACTTTGTTGTGGTGTTCATCTTTGACCCGCGCTCAAACAAAACTTAGTCAAGCAATAACAAACCTGTCTCAAAAGTTTTTTTAGTACGGAATCTTATCTTTTTAATGGTATAGATCTCATTTTCCCTTTACTGGAGTTTATTTTTGATTTGGTTTCAAACCAATTTTGGTCAAGCAATCACAAAATTGTCTGACAAATTTTTTTTAGGACAAAATCTTATATTTTAAACGCCATTTAGCGTAATTTTTCTTTGTTGATGTCCATCTTTGACGCACGCTTCACCAAAACTGAGTCAAGCAATCACAGACAAGCTTAGTACAAAATCGTATCTTTCTAACGTCATCGACCATAATTTGTCTGAAAAGTTTTTCTTTTCGTACAAAATCGTATCTTTCAAACACCAGTCATCACCATTTCATTTTGCTGGTGTCAAAATTTGACGCGCACTCCAACAAAACTGAGTCAAACAATCATGGAACAACAACAACAACTTCTCAGAGAAGTTTTCTTAGTATGAAATCTTATCTTTTGAATGATATCCAGCGTATTTTCTCTTTATTGATGTTCAATTTTGCAGCGACCTCAGATAAAACTGAGTTAAGAAAACACAAAACTGTCTGAGAAGTTTTCTTAATTCGAAATCTTATCTTTCTGACACCATCCAGCTTTTTTTTCTTTGCTGGTGTCCAAATTTAAAGCGCACTCAACCCAAACTAAATTAAGCTATCACAAAACTGTCTGAAAAGTTTTGTTTTTAGTACAAAATCGTTACTTTAAAACGCTATTCAGGGTCATTTCTCTTGGTTGGACTCCAAATTTGACGCACGCTTCACCAAAACTGAGTCAAACAATCACAAAACTGTCTGAGAAGTTGTCTTGGTTCGAAATCTTAACATTTTGACGCTATTCAGCGTAATTTCTCTTTGCTGGTGTCCATGTTTGATGCGCGCTCAAACAAAATTGAGTCAAGCAATCACAAAACTGTCTGAAAAGTTTTGTTTTTAGTACAAAATTTTATCTTTCAAACGCCATTCAGTGTCATTTCTCTTTGAAAGTGTCAACATTTGACGCCCGCTCCAACAAAACTGAATCAAACAATCACGGAACTGTCTGAAAAGTTTTTTTAGTATGAAATCTTATTTTTCTAACCCCAACTAGCGTAAAACGATTGCTCTTATATACAGTTAGATACAAATTACTAAAGCCATCTTTCTTTGAAATACAGAATTCTTATTAAATCTTAATTTTAAATTCAATTTTTGTTTACATTTTCACTTTTTCTTTAAAGTCTTGCATTTTGAATTGACAATTACACACTCCATAGCCGCTTTTATCATTTTAAGCTCAAACTTTTGCACTTTGAACAACAAAAATTCCTACTTGTCCACAGAAGTTCATAAACTTGGCTTCCAACTTTAACTGCAAATGAACTTAAACTTAGTAAAGAGAACTTTTCAATCCATAATGCCAGCTTAATAAGCATAAACAACAACAACAACAATAATAAAAACAAATAACAAATATTGCCAGGAGAAATTTTCATGCACATCCACACTGCTGCAGTGCCACCTTTGCCATTTTGCTGCCGTCATTCTAACCGGCAACGTTGCATGTTTTGCATAACCTAAAAGTACTATGCAATGTTTTGTGTTTTGCTCTTCGAGTTGTCTTTTTTTTTCTATTATTATTGTTGTTGTTGCATTTTTATAAATTCAATTCATTGCTATGCGGCGCAGATGCGTTGCGCTGCATCTGCTCAGCTCACACTTTGCTGCTGCCACAATGGCAACATAACAATAACAAGAATGCATTGTATTTTGCGCCAACTCAACACTTTTGGTATTTGCCACAACACTTTTGCAACATTTCTGCGTTCCGCCCACAATAAGTACAAACATCTTCCGCAGCGTCCCACGTTCCACTTTTCACTTTCCATCACACTTGCGCCGCTCGCATTGTTCACATCGACTGTGGTCGTCTCGTCGCAGTATGAATTCTGCTTATCCCATTCATGCTGCTTCGTTGCGTTGACAGTTTATTAAAATTTTTGTCTCTCTCGCCTCGCCTCGCCTCGACTCAACTCAACTCAACTCGACTGCGCCACACTGTGCGCCAGCAACGCTGCAGTTATTATTTGAGGTTATGTCAGCTGGTTACGGTAGCAATATGTGGTAGTTGTTGTTGTTTTTGTTATTGTTGTTGTGCGGTTTAAAGCCACCGCAAAAATAACAATAAGGAAGCAGTTTGGCACTAAAGTGGAGTAAACGTCAACGCTGGCAATATGCATTAAGCGAGAGTGTGTGGGTAAGTGCGAGTGTGCGTGTGTGTGTGTGTATGTGTGTGTGTGTGGATGAGTGAGTGTGTTCGTTCAAATTGCAATTTCGAATGTGAAATTTTCCGCAGCACTGGCATTGAGCGGCACCCAGGTGTGGCAGCCAACTGAGGGAAATATTATTGTCGAGTTGTTGTTGTTGTTGTTGTTGTTAGGTTTTATATTTTTGCATTCGCTGTCAGCTGTGTTGTTGTTGTTGTTAGGTTTTATATTTTTGCATTCGCTGTCAGCTCTAACACTTTCGCATACACTTGTAATGGAATAATTTGTTGAGAGCAACAATTTTTCGTCAAGTTAAATTGAACCACTTACGGTTAGGTTAGGTTGAATTGGAGGTTAGGGACGAAAAATATTTCTTTGTGGGTTAAATTTGCGCATCAAATAAGTTGTGAGCATCTGAGTTCACTTTGACCCATTAATCATCTTGGAGAATAAATAAAAAAATAAATTTTAAAAATATAAAAAAAAAAATTTTAAAAATATAAAAAAAAAAATTTTAATAAAAAAATTACAAATAAAAATAAAAAATACAAAATAAAAAAATTAAATAAAAAAAATAAAAAATAAAGATGTTTGATTCTGATGCACTTGTAATGGAAAAATTTGTTTGGAGCAACCATTTTTCGTCAAGTTTAAGTGAACCACTTCCGGTTAGGTTAAGTTGAATTTGAGGTTAGGGACGAAAAATATTTTTTGTGGACTAAATTTTCACATCAAATAAGTTGTGAGCATCTGAGCCACTCTGACTCATTAATGAGCTTGGAGATTAACCCTTTCAGTCACAATGTCCAATATATTGGACTACAGCCCATACAATTAATACAGCGGGCTGTTATTTTCATGTCGAAAAGGGTTCAATTAAAAAATAAATCTCAAAATTTCAAATTAAAATCAAAAAATTACAAATAAAAAAAAATAAAAACATAACAATAAATAAATTGCAACACTATCTGAGGCTGTAACTTCCAGATGGTTGATGTTAATACCATTGCCACACCAAACTGTATAATAATCTTTCTGCTGACAGGTCCGTCAGGACATTCACATGTCTCTTGTTCTTACTCACTTATCCTACACACATCCAAGGAGAATATTTCTATATGTTTGAGATAAGCAATGCCCTGTTTTGTACTCAGTAAGGATACGAGGATCCTTCCGATTTAGCAAAAGGAGTTTGAGGTCTTTTGTCTGGGACCAGAAACTGTTCAGCCTGACGAAGTCCACTTGTGTTGGATCATTGATGATCAGCGAACTGCTGGTCTACCACTTTCTGTAGCCACTATTGGACGTGTCCTCTTGGAAGTCCACAGAATGAGTGTTTCACCAGCCCGAGCTGGGAATCCAACCTAGAGCTTCTGGTATGAGAAGTCAGCGTATTACCCGCTGGACTATCGAGGACAGCAATGCTAAAAAATAACAGATATTCCAGCAACTTCAAGTAGATTTTTAATATTGTTACGAAAATCCAAGTTTGTTTTCCAAGGTTCGTTTTGATTGTGTTTGAAAATAAAACAACTTCAATTATTCAGCGCAAAACGCAGTCAGAAACTAACAATCACTTTATTTGCAGATTTACACTTCGCTTGTATCTACACTTGTTACCACTTTGCTTGTTTAACACAGACTCGACCCCTTGCGCTGCCACTGCTGCTCTTATACTAGTTTTCTTTTTGCGCCGAAGTTTCTTGCACATTCCAGTTGTACTTTCTATCTCGATTGTTCTTACAAAGCTCATCACCTTTCGCAAACCATCCTCGCCATAACGGAATTATAGCAAGTTTGGCGTACTCCAAAGTGCATGCCTAAAAGTATGCTTGGAAAAGCATTCATTGTTCCAATATCACAGCACAGAGTGACTCTTCGTTTCAATATTATTTTTGTATGCTAGAAGTAGAAAGTTTGGTCTATAAATTGTTCAAATATTTTTTGTTACTAATTCTGTTCTTAAAAAAGATTTGGAACTGTGGGCCAAACAATCTAATACCGTCACAACTCTCATGTATATCAGATTTTCTGGTATATTTGTCTATAAACACAGCTCACACTGGTCTGTAAGCCTGGTTTGTTTTTTTTTTGTTTGACTCGAACAAACGCGCAGGGAATGACCCCTGTTAATGCGAGGCATTGCGTTGGTTCAGGAAGGAAATATAAAGGTTAGGTGATAGGGTTTTGAGAGAAGTGGTTATGGTTGCAGTCTTACAAACCTTTAAGCTGCCTGGACATACTTAACTATTTTAATTTGAGTGAACCCTTACTCTGTGTGTCCTCATAGTTCAATGAACACTCGAAATACAGAAAAAGTATCTGACGAAGAACAAAGAGCAAACTGACAACCGTAATTCAAAGGACCACAAAGTGAGTGGCAAAAACTATCAGCTGACAGAGAAATGCGAACAAACAAAAAGTAGAAAATAAAAACTATGACTCTTTCAAGCATTCCTTGAAATGTGATAATTAGAGAAAGTGCACTGTGCGCTTTAAGGAAATTCAAGCGCGCTTGCAATAAAATATCAACAAAAAAAACACTGACTGAAAGAAAAAAAGAGTGGCAGAGCGCTTCTAGTGTTTGTGCCAACGATACGGCAGTGAGCAACGGTACGGAACGACAACGGCAGCGGGTAATTCTAGCCGAAAACTGCTTTGAATGAATTTTTGAAGCGCAACAGAGGAAGCAAGCAAACACAGCGAAGGATGTGCAGTGGGGGCTTGAGCACTGCGGCGATATGTGAGAGGATACAAAGCGCAAATAAGGCCGACATTGACATAGATGCCAGCCGAGCGATGCTGTGCGGCAGCTACGAGTGTCGAGTCGGGCGTGGAGCAATGCAGCAGTGGCGCTAGAAGTGCGCTGCGCTGGCTATGCTGCAGCCGAGCGAAATGCAGAGAGCGGCAGACTGCCACTTTGCTTAACGCATGGCGAGATAAACCGTGAATGCAAATGACGGAACGGCGCTGGAAGATGGCAAACGGTGCTGTTGCTGTGCGTGCAGCGTTGGAAATTCGCAGATGAACTGCACTGCAATTTGTTGCTTTTGTATATTGCAATTTCAGTTATTTTTTCACATTCTCTAGTTTTTTTTGGTTTTTTTTTTATGATAGCATTTCATTCGTTCCGGCAGCATTGAACTTAAGCGATGCAAGAAAATGTACGTACTTGAATTTGCGCTGCACCAAAAGGCATTTCAAGGACCAAGTTACTCAATAAAATATGAGCGCAACTAGCTGCTGGCGATGACGCTGGTGCCTGGCCTCGCGTTGCACAACGCTGCAGTAAAGGGCACAGTGCAGTTTTGAAGAGGAAGTAAGGGAGCTGTGGTGGGGGGGAAAGTAGAAGCAGCAAAGCAGCTTATGCAGCGCCAACGGCCACAACCATAACGAAAATAGTAGCGAAAATTGTAAGGACAGGCGCGTCCTTGTGGGAGGATATGCCGAAGCGAATGTTGAATGCAGATTGATGGATTTTTGAAAAGCATGAAAATGTGCCAGAAAACATACTGAACTTGAATGGGTTCTTTCAACTTAGTTCAAATTGGTAGCATACTTTTAGGCGGTTTTGACGTATGTGTTAAGTTTGGTATAAAAGTTTCTAAAACACGCCAAAGGAACTCTAGGTATTAGTTTGTGCTTCAATGTATTCTTTCAGTAAGCTCGGATGTTCCTAACGATATATTTTGTAGCATACTTTTAGGCTACTTGCATGCTTTATGTGTTGATTTTAGTAAAAATATTATAAAATATCCAAAAGGAAGTTTAAGTATCGGTTTGCGCTTCAAGGTATGCTGTCAGTAAGCTCGGATGTTCCTAAAATTATAATTGGTAGCATACTTTTAGGCTTCCTTCATGCTTTATGTGTTGGTGTTGGTATACAACTTTCTAAAGCACCCAAAACGAAGGCAAACTATCGGTTTGTACTTGAATGTATTGTCAGTAAGCTCGGATGTTCCTAAAGATATATTTGGTAGCATACTTTTAGGCTACTTCCATGCTTTATGTTTTGATTTAGGAATTGCTAGAGGGCTGAATATTGCTATGAACTTAAGTGATTATTTTTTGACAAACTCAGATGTTCCTAAAGATTTATTTCATAGTATACTTTCAGGCTGCTTTCATACTTTATATGTGCTCATTCTGATTTAAGACTCGCTAGTGGACTGAATTTGAACTTAAATTTGGTTTTAAACCAGCTCAGATGTTCATAAACTTTTAGGCTTCTTTCATATTTTATGTTGATTCTGATTTTGGTATACAACATTATAAAACACCCAAAAGGAAAGCTAGGTATTGGTTTGAACTTGAATGTATTCTTTCAGTAAGCTCGGATGTGCTTAAGTATATATTTGGTAGTATACTTTTAGGCTATCTTGAAGTTTTAAAAGTCAGCTTTAGTGTAAAACTTACTAGAGGGCTAAATATTAGTATGAACCTGAATGTGTGTTTTTAACTAAAACCGAGATGTCCTTTAAGACATATTTGGTAGCATACTTTTAGGCTACTTTCATGCTTTATGTGTTGTTTATGTTTTAAGGCTTGCTTTATGTGTTGTTTTTGTTTTAAGACTTGCTAAATGGTTGAATATTGGTTTTGGTATAAGCTAGAGATGTCTATACAAATATATTTGGTAGCATACTTTTAGGCTTCTTTCATATTTAATGCTTTGTGTTTGGTACAACACTTACCAGAAGGCTGAATATTGTCTTGAATTTGAATGTGTCTTTTCAGCTAAGATCTAGATGACTATAAAGATATATTTCGTAGCATACATCTAGGCTACTTTCATATTTTGTATTGATTTTGGTACAAAACATGCCAAAAAACCCAGAGAAAGGTTAAATAATTCAAATAAGCTCTGATGTTCATACAGTAATATTTCGTAGTATACTTTTAGGCTGACTTTAATATGTTTCTTGTTGTTGATTTTGGTATAAAACTTGTTGAAACACCCAAGGGAGGGCTGAATATCGATATGAACATGAACATGTTCTTCAAGTTAGCTATGATGTTCATTAAGTTATAACTGGTAGTATACTTTTAGGTCACTTTTAAATTTCATGTTTCGTTCGGTATAAAAACTGACAAAAGTACCCAGGTATGGGCTTAATATTGGAATAAATGTGAGCGTGTGCTTTTAAGTAAGCTCAAATGTTTCTGAAGACATACCTTATGGCATACTTTTAGGATGTATTCATGTTTTAAGCTTTGATTTTATTTCTAGGCTTGCTCAAACACCTAGGAGAGGGCTGAGTATTGGTTCAACTTAAATGTGTTCTTTCAAATATGCTAAGGTATTTAAAAGGATGTATTTTGTAGCATACTTTTAGGCTACATTCATTTTTTAGGTGTTGAATGCATAAACAGCGAGGTTCACAAAGACGTATTTAGTAGCATATTTTTAGGCTGGTTTTACGTCTAATGTATTGATTTTGGCATAAAAATGCTTAAACAGCCAAGAGAAAGTTGAGTATTAATTTTAACTTGAAGGTGTATTTGCAAGTAAGTTGGGAAATTCATAAATATATATTTAGTAGCATACTTGCTGTTCAACTTTTGTGTCAGTTTTGGTATAAAACTTCCTAAAATATTCAGCAGAGGGTTGAATAACAGTTTAAACTTAAAGTTAGCTTGAATGTTCTTTAAGATATATTTGGAAGCATACTTTTCGCCTAATTTCAAGTTTTTTATTTAGCCTAATTTCAAGTTTTGATTTTGGTATGTAACATGCTAAATCGCCCAGGAGAGGACTAAATATTGGCTTTAGCTTGAATGTGTCCTTTCAAGTAAGTTCGGAACTTCCAATATATTTATTTGGTAGCATACTTTTGGATGCTTTTCAAATTTTATGTGTCAGTTTTGGTATAAAACTTGCTAAAATATTCATCAGATGGTTGAGTAACAGTTTATACTTGAATATCTGCTTTCAGTTAGCTTGAATGTTCCTTAATATATATTTGGTAGCATACTTTTAGGCTAATTTCAAACACGCTTTAACACACAGGAGATAGTTAGATATAGATTTGAATTTGAAGGTGTTCTTTCAAGTAAGTTCGGAACTTCATATTTATTTATTTGGTAGCATACTTTTAGGCGACGTACAAGTTTTATTGCCAGTTTTTGTCAGCAATAGGGTGAATATCAGTTTAAACTTGAATATATTCTTTCAAGTAAGCTGGCAAGTTCATCCAAACGTAATTGATAGTATACTTTTAGGCTAGTTTCATGTTTTAGTGTTGATTTTTGTTGCTTGCTAAAACACTCAATGGATGGCTGAATATCGATACTGATATGCATATGGTTTTCTAATTAATGTCACTAAGACACCGGTCGGTCCTCAGATTTTTGTTTGTTGCGAGTTGTTTACAGAAAGTGTTTAATATTTAAAATTAGATATTAGACTTCAATGTAGTAAAAACTAAAATAGATTATTTAAGTAAAGATGCACAAAAACGTGCTGCCTCTCGTTGTGTGTTGAAGAAACTTTTGCTTGAAGAAAATTTTTAATGTCGCTATCCAAGAAGCTTAAAGTGGACATAACACAAAGTCTGTGAAGTCATGTCAAGTCCACCATTAAAACTTCTACTACTAAACATTTATAAACCTACGCTCCTGATTTCATTTCATGCATTGCTCTGCTCACTACTGCTGCCCGTTGAAATTATATTTTGTAGAATTGCAGAGAGTTTTAAAAAAAGAATACAAACTAAAAGAAACCTGAAAGCAAAACACAGCACAACGCTAAAAATCCCAAAGCAGACTAAAATGGGATGCCGGCTAGCTGCACGGACAGTGCTGGCTGCCGGAAGAAATGGCACAACGCCATTGTTGCCAAATCTAATTTCGCATCCAATTTTACTCTGTTTTTATTCTGTGGACTTCACTTTTTTCTCTTTTACTCACCTAAAAAAAAACAAACAAATTTGATGATTTTTTCAGAAAAAATTCTGTTGCTCGCAGTCGCATTGTCATTCGCCGTTTTTGCACAGCGTGCAAAGGTTTATTTACTCTTGCGCGATTATTTCAACTTGGCAAATCTGTTGCGTTGCGTTGTTGCTGTAGTTTAGCTTTGACTCGAAACTAATGGCTTAATGGGTTTTGGGCGCTTAAAACACGGCAATGCGCCATACTGGACACACACACAGACACAAAAATGTCCATAAACCAAACTGGCCGCAACATCAAACAGTCCATCAATCATGGCGCGTGTATTTAGTCACATCGCCCAAAAGTATGCTAAACAAGCGCACCGCAGCAACTCTTTCCACCAAAGGCTATGCTAAGCGTATTTATAGACTCTCGAACGTATTGTTGTGCATATTTTCGGCCACCTGACCTGATCTCGTGTTGTCATATGTAAACCGGGTTAAAAAGTGTTGCTTGCTTTGTAGTTGGTATCTCTGCTCGCTCGCCATTATTTACCCATTGCATTGCATGTCAAGTGTGCGCCGCTGCCGCCAACGTACCTTTACGCCTTTTGACTGTGCGCCAACGCACTTAAGCGGCACTGCCTGTCGATTCGGCCGCAAAATAATGCCCTGAATTTATTGTCATTTGGGGTAAAATTTGCTGATGCAAACACTTTGCAACCGCACCGTTGCTGGCCTCATTCACTCGTTTGTTGGGTATGAAAGCTGCCCAACCCAAGCCAGCAAAACACTCACCTGCTGTCGACCCACTTGTGCGGTGGATATCTTTTCATTTTTTACCATATATGTGTATATGTGTGTGTGTGTGTGTGTGTGTGTGTGTGTGTCCCAGAACACATGTAAATACCAAACAGAAACTGTTGTACGTACCTGCAATGAAAACACAAAAAGACGCCGACATGAGTCGAGTTGTCAATAAAGGCCAGCTTTGAATTAGCCGACAACAATAACAAAAACAAATACAAATAAAAAAACACACAATTTTGTTATAAAGCTAAAAAGTTCTAAAGCACTAAAATGAAAGGGCGAGTGAGGCATAGAGTGGGAAAGAATAAAGTAGGGGTAGAGTAGTAGGTTTGTGTGTGTGTGTGTGTGTGTGTGTGTATGCGTGTGAAATTGGGGCAACCCAGCAACTTGGCAACGTGGCATAGACTTAGATAAATTATGCAGCAAGCATAATTGAAAGTGGTTGAACCACGGTGCACAACTAATGGATTTAATGATCGATTAAGGAAGTTGTTCCCGAGTTGTTTAAAGCGACTAAAAGTGGGGGGAGTGGGGTGGGGGTGGGGGCGGGAGTTGAAAGGGAACGCAACGACTGCTGCCAGTTGTTCGCACAGTGTGAGAACATTGTCAGTTCGAGTTTTGAAATAAATAAAGTTTTTTTATCTTAATTAAGCCTAAAAGTATGCCATAAAATGTTGACTTTAAAAGCGATTAAAATTACTTGAAAATTATTTCAATTAATTTGATGGATGTAAATTATTGATCGAGGGCATTTAAGTGTCGTAATGCCCTCGATCAATAAGTTTTTATAGCTAACTCCGAACTTTGACAGCTTATTGCTCTGACATTTTAGGTGGCAACGCTGTCACAGGGAGTTTTGTGATCTAAAATGGGAAACATTTAACAATTTAAAGTTTAAATTACTTATGGGTAGATTCTGGTTGTAGTAAAATGAACAATGTGTAGTATATGGTTCTTGTAAAAATACCAATGATTAGATTTCTCAAAATTACTAATAAATAGTTCGCGAATGTGATAAAATTATCAATGAATAGAGTATGTATGTGGTAAAATTACCAATAGATGAATTATGATTGTTGTAAAAAAACTGGTGCTTAGGTTGTGGAAATGTAAATTTACTGGTGGGTAGACTGTGCTTGTGGTACAATTACTATGGCATAGATTGTGGATATGGTAATATTACCGATGAGTAAATTATGGGTATAGTAAAATGTTTAATGGCTGCGGTAAAATTAGCAGTGACAGTGGCAGAATGTGGTTATGGTAAGATTTTCAATGGTTGGATTGTAGTTGTGGTAAATTTACCAATGGGTATACTGTGTATAAAGTAACCAATGCTACTATCCATTGGTTACTTTGTCGGCGTTAAGTTGCCAATGAGTTATTTGTGAAAATAATCAATAATTCCAGATATGGGTTAATGCTCAATGGGTTCGATGGGTTTGGTATTTGTGTTAAAACTACCAACAAATATTCTAGATTGTCGATTTAAAATAAAAAGTACGGAGATGTTACCATTGGTTAAACTACAAATGGGCGCATTTTGCGGTAAAATAGTCAATAAGTAGATTACGGATATGGTAAAATTACGAATGGGTACCATGGATGTGGTAAATTTACAAATGTATGGGTAACATGTGCTAAATCTGCCAGTGGGTGGATTTTTGGTGTAAACTCGCAAATACGTAGATTGTGGATTTACTAAAATTACTCATGGGAAATTTTTGGGTGTGGTGAAATTACTAATGACTGGATACCAGACGCGGTAAAACACTCAATGGGCAGATTATGGATATAGTAACATTACCAATGTGTAGTATGGATGTGGTAAATTTAAAAATGTATTCTTATGGTGTGTTAAATTCACCAAAGGGTAGAAAGTGCATGTAAAATTACAAGTATGTTATTGTAGAATTGCTAACAATACCATGAGAACATTTTGGGTATGGTAAAATTACCAATGGCTAGACACGAGGTGCGGTAAAAAAGTCATTTGATAGATTATGGATATGGTAAAATTACCTATGGGTAGAATGGATCGGATAAATTACAAGTGTGTGCTTATGATGTGATGTGGATTTTGGGTGTAAAATTACAAGAACGTAGATTGTGGATTTACTAAAATTACTAATGGGAAAATTTTTGGTCTGCTAAAATTACTAATGACTAGATACCAGGAGCGGTAAAACACTCAATAGGCAGATTGTGAGTATGGTAAAAGTACCAATGTGTAGCATAGATGTGGTAAATTTCAAAATATATGGTTATAGTGTGTTAAATTTGCCAAAGAGCAGAATGTGCATGTGAAATTACAAGTACGTAGATTGCAAAACTGGTAACAATACCATGAGAATATTTTGGGTATGGTAGAATTACCAATGACTAGACACCAGGTGTGCTAAAATAGTCAATGGGCAGATTATGAATATGATTAAAGTACCTATGTGGTAAATTTACAAATTTGTGGTTATGGTGTGCTAAATTTACCAATGAGTATATTCTTCTTGTGGTAAAAATACCAATGACTAGACTGTGTTTAATATAACCAATGGTTAGGTTGTGAATGTGTTAAATTTACCAATGAGTAAATTCTGATTGTGGTAAAAATACCAATGACTAGACTGTGTTTAATATTATCAATGGTACAATGGGAATGTATTAAATTTACTAATGAATTCGTTAAAATTACCAATGTGTATTTTGTGGCTGTGACAAGGCCAGTGAGTAGTTTGCGAAAAGTCAATTGGTAGATTATGGATATGGTAAAATTACCTATAGATACAATGAGTCTGGTAGGGGGCACAATAGATCAACTTTGGTCTCAGTGCACATTTCCCCTTTCAAATCTATCTATGAGTCTGGTAAATTTTCATATGTGTGGGTATGGTTTGCTAAATTTACCAATGGGTAGATTCTGTTTGTTGTAAAATTACCAACAAATAAACTGTGTTTAATTATTAGGTTGTGACTGTGTTAAATTTGCCAATAGATACAATGTGAATGTGTTTAATTTACCAATGGGTAAATTATGTTTATTGTAAAATTACAAAAAAAAATAATTCGTTAAATTTACCAATGTGTATTTTGTGGCTGTGAAAAGTTCAGTGAGTAGATTGCGATGCAATTAAATGATCAACGAGTAGATTTGGATACAGATTTTGGATAACCAATGGGTGTGGTAAAATTACCATTGAGTAGATTAGGGATGTGTTAATATTACCAATGGGTGGATTATGGGTGTGGACAAATTTTTAATGGGAAAGTTGTATACCACGAGAGTTTGTGCTGTCGTTTTTTTACCTTGTTCACTCCTCTCTGGAGCCTTCATAAGACTTCGATCTTACTGTCTTTAATAGTATTTAATTGATAGGATTTTATTGACTTCAGTTTCCGCTAACTTAGTTTTTTAATAGCACTTAATCCATCAAGGATTATCTTTCGCATTGACTTAAAATTCCACTAAACAAATTTACGCCGAGAGGAATAGCGAGAGAACGAAGCACTTCTCTCGACAACTCATACAATGAAAGTGAGAATAAGCCACCTGATTATAAAACATTTGAGTCTGCAGCAGCACTAAATTCCCTTTAGCGCATAAAATTCAACGAATAAGTCGCCATGAATCCGCACCTGTTAGCAGAAACCTATTTAAACTGCCAAAACAGAAAGCACAGCCCACTTTACAACGCCATAATTAGCTGGAGGCGCCTTAAAGTATACACCGACAGTTAGATTTAAGGTCGGTTTTACAAGTCGGCTTTACATTTTTGCAAACATTTTAACACTCGTACACGTTTCCTTACAATACACGTAACCCTCATTGCATTGTGATGGCCTCTGCAGTTTACAACACGCCGTAAAGTATGCTACTCAAGGGCGAAAAAGAAAGCAAATAAAAATACTTAAAATCAAACCGAACAAACATCCAACACAGCAGTTTTAATTTTTACAACTCGATGCGAAAAACTTCTCCACTAATTACAACAATTTATTTCACATTTCATTACAGATTGCCAGCAGCAAGAAACGCCCACACGCGAACAGCGCCCGAAGCCAACAACAAAAAACTACTTTTCGCTGCGTAAACATAAAAACGAATACGTGATGGTATGCGAAGCTGCTGCAAGCGCCGCAGTCGCTGCGACGACGAGCTAACGGCGAGTGCCACAACTCACATTGCTGCTTGTAAAACGATGCTTATTTACACAACAGCAACAACAACAACTACGAGCACTTGACATTTTAAAATGTAATCAAGCGTCATTGTAAGTGAAAAGCGCAATAAAAAACCGTGAACACCCCAAAATAGCTGCACGAACAGGACAACAAAAAGCTGAAATGCGAGCGCGAGCGCACAAATAGGCAAAGTGACATTTTTCATAGCCTAAATTTAGGCGGTAAATTTGAAAATTTACACATTTTACGAGCAGTGGACGCGGCCAAATAGGCCAATAACAAATTAACAACAACAACAACAACAATAACAACAACAATAAAAAAAAGATAAAACTATGCGCCGAGCTGGGCATAAAATTTGAATGGGCAGCGCGCGCGCGAAAACGTGCAACATGGCAAATTGTGCGAAAACGGTGGCATACTTTTAGGCGTTCGGGCAAGTTAATTCAATTCAGTAGAGCCGAGTTGGCGGCTCGTTAGCGACACTCGGAGGAACGGTGAGCAAAGCGTTGAAATTTTAAGGCGCGCGACAATGACTGCATTACGCGCGACAGTGGAACAAAAATCGGTTGACAGGCGGTCGCTGTGGGTGTGAGTACGTGACACAAATTTAAAAACACGAAAAAATAAGAAACCGTGAAAAAGAGTATTGTTAGTGTGTTTTTTTTTAAGCTGAAAATTGTCAAACTGCCAGAACAAAATGGCGGCGCGGTAAACAGACGCGTTCTAGGCGTTCGGTGCGCACGTAACGCATAAATTTAAATACTGAAAATTTTAAAACAATCCAACAATATGTCAAATAAACATCAAAGACCACAACAACAACAACAACGCCGCTTCGTTGCCGCCATGGCAGCGACGCAGCGGCAAACGCGCTGTGATCATGTAAATTTTGTAGTATTAGTGAGTGTTGCTACCATATTGCTGCTGCAGCTGGCCGACGCTGCCAAGCTGCAGGATGCGCAGCTCAAGCTGCTCATCAACGACGACGAACTGCTGCTGCAGGAGCCCAAGCCGGCGCCGGCGGCCACCGCACTCGAGGCCGCCCAAGCCGAGCTCGAGCACGGCCTGGCAGCAGTGGGCGACGACCACGAGCGCTACAATCTGTATCGCAGCGAGCTGAAGCGACTCTCGTACGAGACCATACATCGGATATTGCGCGATGAGAACGAACCCATCTACAGGCGCGAGGATGCCGAGCTGCGCTACTACCAGAAGCGTTCGTATCAACCCACACACGAAGTGGTGCGCCGTGCTGCACAAAATCCTGCGCCGCAACACTTTCTCAACTTGGCGCATGCGCAGCTGCAGCACTTCAATGCAACGCACAACTTCAACGGCAATCCGACGTCCATAGTCGAGATCGATCTGAGCTCGAATCGACTGACGCAGGCCAACCTTGGCGCTTTCACCGCGCTGCAAATTGTGAACCTTAGCAACAATTCGCTGCCAACGCTGCCGCACGCCATGCCCAGTTCGGTCGTAGTGCTCAACCTGAATGCAAATCGCATTCGGTCGGGCACTGCGCCACGCAGTGCTCACCTGCGCGAGCTGCATTTGAGCGCCAACCGCATCGACAGTCTGGCCAGCCTCAATCTGTCCCTGCTGAGCGCATTAGAAACGCTGGACTTGTCCTGCAATCGCATCGAGAACCTGGAGACTGCCTTCTTTCCGCAGCGCATGCACAACCTCAAACATTTAAATTTGGCGCACAATCGCCTGGGCAGCATCTACCGCGAGACCTTCTACAACCTGCTCAGCCTCAACACGCTGCTGCTGACGCACAACAACATTGCCGATATCGACTACGAAACATTCCTGGCGCTGCCCAATCTGCAGTACCTCGACTTGTCGCACAACCAGCTTCGTGGCGAATCCATACGCGCGCTGCAGGGCATTCCCGATCTGGTGCGCCTCTCGATTGCCCACAATCCCGAGGTGGGCGCCTCCATGCAGGAGTTTGTCGCCTCGTGGAGCCTCAAGGAGCTGGACGCCAGCGGCACTGGACTCTGTCAGATACCCGCCGCGCTCGCTCAATCGGTGCGCACGCTCAAGCTGACCGACAACTGGCTCAAGGTGAGCGCCGTTTGAAATTAATTTGCATTTCTCCTTTCCTCGAATTCATTGCCTCATCGTTTGTCAAATTGTTCTGGCAAAACTCGCACAAGCGTGAAAACGGCTCCACCTCATAGACTTTCAAGCAGCTCGCAACCCCACAGCCTTTTCCTCTGTTGGGTGTCTTCCAACTCAGAGCTCGAAGCTTAATCGTTCGGAAAATGTTCGAATCGTCTTATTTGTGCTACAATTTAATTTCGTTTTGACTTTGCCAACACGTCGTCAGGCGTCGTTAACCACCATCCCACCCAACGTTCACACGCCCTCTTGCCGTTCACTCACGCTTCACTCATTCGCCCACAAACCACATATTCTTTAAATGAATTTCAAATTGGTTTCTGGCAATTTTGTTGTTGCTTGTTGCACGCTACAATGTGGCATTGTGTGCCATTTGGTTCAAGTTGAACGAAAATTTTAAATCTTAAATGTGAATTAGTTAAAAAGCGCTCTGCTAGTGCATTAATTTCATCAGTTCATCAGTTCAGTTGTTGTTCATTCATTAGAATTTGCATAAATTTTGAGACAATTGTTTCTATTTGAGTCTTTGATGTTCAAAGCTTTTAAGTATACAAACCTGAATGAGTCATTTTTCCTACAAAACCGCTGTTCATGAATCCATTCATCCATTTGTTGCATTAATTCATCTGTGTACATTTAGTGAAACTAAGTACTCTACTTCAGTTTTAATGAAACTTGTATAACCTGTTTGACGTGTACTTTGGAATACAGTTATCTCACTATACATACAACTATTCATTCATCGCTAGTTCATCAGTTCGTCAATTTGGTTGTCATTCATTAGTTATTTCAAAAGACATGAGACAACACATTTTGTTTGCGACTCTGATGCTTAAATCTTCTGAATATCCAAAGATTTATAAGTAATTTTACTCAAACAACTGTTGATCAAAAATCCGTTCATCTATTTTTACATTAATTCATCTGTCAACATTTAATAAAACTGAAGTTCTCTGCTTCAGTATTTATGAAACTTATAGTTACAACCTATGAGACTAGCACTTTGGTATATAGCTATTCGATTTTATATAAAACGATTCATTCATCACTTGTCATTTACTAGTTCATTAATTCATCAGTTCATTTGCATTTCATTCATTATTTGTATCATGCCTTCTGAGACAACAGCTTTTGTTTGCAACTCTAATGTTTAAATCTTCTGAATATCCAAAGCTGAACGAGTAATTATAATTTTTGTTTGTATTCATCCATTTTTACATTAATTCATCTGTGTACATTTGGTGAAACTGAAATTCTTTGCTTTAGTGTTTACGAAACTTATAGTCATAACAGTTAAATCATCACTAGTCATTTACTAATTCATCATACATAAAGCAATTCATAGTTCGTCACTAGTTCATCAATTCATCAGTTTATTTGGACTTAATTAATTATTTTGTTTGTTTACACATTGTGTTTGCGGCTCTGATGTTTAAATCTTCTGGATATCCAAAGCTGAACGAGTCATTTCACTTACACTAATGTTGTTCATAAATGCATTCATCCATTTTTGCATCAATTCATCTGTGTACATTCAGTCAAACTGAGGTTCTCTGCTTCAACCTACCAGACTTACACTTTGGTGGATAAATTTTTGGCTATACATACAACAATTCATAGTTCATCTTTAATTCATCAATTCATCAGTTCATTTGCATTCCATTCAATATTTGTTTCATGTCTTTTGAGACAACACATTTTATTTACGGCTCTACTGTTAAATATTTAATGCTGAATTGGACATTTTCCTCACCCACCTGTTGTTCATAAATGCATTAATCAATTTTTACATTAATTCATCTGTGTACATTTAATCAAACTGAGGTTCTCTGCTTCAAACTACAAGACTTACACTTAGTTGGATAATTATCTGACTATAGATACAACAATTCATAGTTCATCACTTGTTCATTAATTCATCAGTTCATTTGAATTTCATTCATTAGTTGTTTCATCCCTTTTGGGGCAACATATTTTGTTTACGGCTCTGATGTTTAAATCCTCTAAATATCCAAAGCTGAATGAAACATTTTCCTCACCCAACTGTTGTTCTTAAATGCATTCATCCATTTTTGCATTAGTTCATCTGTGTACATTTAATCAAACTGAAGTTTTCTGCCTCATGGTTTTTGAAATCAAGGTACATAATCTGCTAGACTTACATCTCAGTAGAAGGCTCTATGATTATTTTTAGAACTATTTATTCATTTGTGAATCTAAATTCGTCTTCGTCAGTTATTCATCCATTATTACTTAGGCTTGTTTGGTTATCTGTTCAAACACCAAACATTCAACAAATCAAAGTATGATTGTGGTTGTCAGATCGATTTGGTGATTCAGAAAGGATTCTCTCATTGTTTTGTCATATATGTTAAAAAATGACCTTTTTCACAGTCAACTAAGGTTAGTTTCTAGAAGTAGCTGTAACAGAAAAAGTATCATAAGGCAGCTTCTATCGAAGAAGCGCTTTGTAATTTTCATGATTTTCTTGGAGTCACCAAAGTGTTCACTAGCCAGCAATGTACTGATGACTCTACAAAAACCCAATAAGAATCTGGAAAGCGAAAGCGAGTTAGCGAGAAGCAATTTAGCTACCTGCGACATGGCTAGAACCATGAAACACGTTGAGAGACATGCCAGATTTGTGTTATGGCTCCCACGATGAACTGTGAACTGATGAAACTGTCAGTTACTGAATGAAACGAGCGTAGGAAATGACCGGAATGACAGAAACTCTGGAAAACATTCTGTCAAAATCTGCTGAAATCTGCTACATCTCACCTTACATGTCTGGGAGCCCCCAATTTGCCTGGGATGAATAAGATACCTAAGCTTGATATCCTTTCTGAACCAGCGCAATGCCTCGGATTTATAGAGGTATCCCCAACGCAAAAAATCACTGCTTAAATTCGCCAAAAACGCAGACATGCGAGGCAATTATTATTTCACCAGTTTTCATTGTCTAAAAGACTCTATTTAGTGCCGCCAGGACCCAACTGGGTCTCTGCGCAACCAATTAGGCTAACCAGCTTAACCTAAACTTGGAGTGACATAGACCCCGCATGTTGTGTCATTGACACAGTGTCAAGTTAAAGTTTGTGGGCCCAGGTTTGGAATATCCTTTTTCAAATCGATTTTATCGGAACCAAAGATTGGAACTGGTCCTATGAATGGGCTTTCCTCAAGCGTTATGGCTTGAATGTCTGCTATCTCGTTATCGCCCTTTTATGGGTACCTATGGTATTCTGTGGGCACTCTAAAAGGGTGGCACTCTAAAAAGGTTTTAGATGTGTAAGAATAGTTATCCAGAGCTATAAACACAGATGGGATTACTGAAAGTTTTCTAATCTTAGCTGTTTTGGTAGACTTTTTGCCTGTTTCAATAAGCCTCCAGTATCACAAAGAGTAAGTAAAAAAGCCAGGAATACTAACGAGAACTAAATAGATTCATCTATCTGTACATCTACGCATTTGTCGTCCTTTCACTAATTTAGTTTAAGAGATCTTCATAGCTTTCAATAACTATTCAAATCTTAAGTCCATCAGTTCTTTGGTATTTAATAAAAAAATATTTACGGCAAGTAGAGATCAAAAAATATTAGGTACTTTTTGCAGAAATATTTACTCTTCCTTTTTGTGAATATTTAATAATTGTAAATATTTTTTTCTATGCACAAATTAGTGGTTACTTTTTATAGAAATATCTATAAATATTTTTATAAAATATTTATAGATATTTTTATTTTATAAAATATTTATAGACATTTTTATTTATTTTTATAAAATATTTGTTTCTCTGTACATCTAAACCAAGAAAAAGGCAGAAATCGAGTACAACGCAATTCGGTTAGTGCTGACCAAATGTGCTCACTGAAATTTCTTTCATCAATGTTGAATTGTTTGTGTTGAAACGCTGATGTTTCTTTGCTTTCTTTATTTTCATTTTAAGTTTCTTTCACTTTTTCAATTTGGCTGTTTGAGGCAGTTTTGCTCGAGTAATTTCTAGTATGAGCCATGAAATAAGAAACGAAAAATGAAACGAACACGCATCCGTCAAGCGTGTGCAGCCAACGAACTGTGATTTTGACGCTTTTACAGCAATTAATAGCATGTTAGCACACCAATACAGACACACAAACACATAAACATACATGTAGGTGGAAAAAACCGCATGCGCTGAGTTACAGAAACACAGAGTTATATGAAAATATTCAACCAGCATAACGCTGATGTGGCGCGTGCACACATAAACACACCCACACACACACACCCACACACATATACAAATGCAATGATGCGTGCATACAACTGCGCCGCGTACACCAAATGTATAATTAGATTCTTTACATGAAATATTGGCTCGGTTGGACGCTGCTCGCCGCGGCCGCCGCAGCGTCGAGTGCGATTTGCGTTGGTTCTGTGCCATTTTGGTGCGCTGCCGTTGTTATTGTTTCCGATGTTAACATTGTTGTTGTTTTTTCCCTCTAGCCAATGTACCAATGCAAATGATGTCAGTTGTTGTCTGTAGGCTTAGATTTCTGTGAAGCCTGCGGACTCTGGACTGACGTTCGCGTAATGTGCGCGACGTATGCAAACTTACACCAAATTTCGACAAAATGTTGCATTTTTGTTTTTGTTTTTTTGTTGTGCACACACGCGCATTCATTGCATAAAGTGGTTTTTGTTGTTGCTATTGATCGACATCAAATGTGGCATTTTTGGCAGCAATTCGGAATGTTTCACGGCCCAACAAGTGCAAACACAGCATGGTTGGAGTTTTGTTGTTGCGGGGGAGGGTAGAGAAGGTGGAATGGAGGAGAAGAGAAGCGTGAATATTCATTTATTATGTGGAAATGAACGCTTGTTCAAGGTACAACAAATTTTAATTTGCCAGCGAAAATGTCGACAACAATGCGCCAATAAGGCAATGAAATCGATTTTTAAAATTAGCACAAAATTTAAAATTACAACAAAACCTATCGACGATGTGAAATAGAGGAGAGAACGGGAGGTGAGGGGGAAAATTTCACTTTAAATTGTACAACGCAGGTTAGTGAGATTTGTATGGAGAATTTTACATTAGACACAAATGGAATCATTTAGGTTATGCTTTAATATTGAAATTTTGTAGGTTAGGTTAAAACACTGTTGCGGTTGGTAAACATAGAATTAAATTGGTGGTTTGTTTTGTGAAAATAATGTGACACAAGTTGCGGTTTGTTGTCTATGCAAGACAAGGTAAAGTTAGGTTAGATTGAATTAAATAAGTTGAGGTTAGATAAGGAAAGGTTAGGAACCTTCCAGATGAGTTTTGCTTAGGTACAGTTGGGGTACCGGACTTCGGGAAGCTGAATTGTCCGGGAGATTTTTTAATGGGCCAAAGTTAGGTTAGACTTCGATTACTTACTTTGTTTCGATTAGATTAGTTAGATTAGTATTGACTAGAATCGACTAGACAAGACTAGACTAGGCTAGACTAGAATCGACTAGACAAGACTAGACTAGACTAGACTAGACATAGACTAGACTAGACTAGACATAGACTAGACTAGACTAGACTAGACTAGACTAGACTAGACTAGACTAGACTAGACTAGACTAGACTAGACTAGACTAGACTAGACTAGACTAGACTAGACTAGACTAGACTAGACTAGACTAGACTAGACTAGACTAGACTAGACTAGACTAGACTAGACTAGACTAGACTAGACTAGACTAGACTAGACTAGACTAGACTAGACTAGACTAGACTAGACTAGACTAGACTAGACTAGACTAGACTAGACTAGACTAGACTAGACTAGACTAGACTAGACTAGACTAGACTAGACTAGACTAGACTAGATATATCATATCATATCTATCATATCATATCATATCATATCATATCATATCATATCATATCATATCATATCATATCATATCATATCATATCATATCATATCATATCATATCATATCATATCATATCATATCATATCATATCATATCATATCATATCATATCATATCATATCATATCATATCATATCATATCATATCATATCATATCATATCATATCATATCATATCATATCATATCATATCATATCATATCATATCATATCATATCATATCATATCATATCATATCATATCATATCATATCATATCATATCATATCATATCATATCATATCATATCATATCATATCATATCATATCATATCATATCATATCATATCATATCATATCATATCATATCATATCATATCATATCATATCATATCATATCATATCATATCATATCATATCATATCATATCATATCATATCATATCATATCATATCATATCATATCATATCATATCATATCATATCATATCATATCATATCATATCATATCATATCATATCATATCATATCATATCATATCATATCATATCATATCATATCATATCATATCATATCATATCATATCATATCATATCATATCATATCATATCATATCATATCATATCATATCATATCATATCATATCATATCATATCATATCATATCATATCATATCATATCATATCATATCATATCATATCATATCATATCATATCATATCATATCATATCATATCATATCATATCATATCATATCATATCATATCATATCATATCATATCATATCATATCATATCATATCATATCATATCATATCATATCATATCATATCATATCATATCATATCATATCATATCATATCATATCATATCATATCATATCATATCATATCATATCATATCATATCATATCATATCATATCATATCATATCATATCATATCATATCATATCATATCATATCATATCATATCATATCATATCATATCATATCATATCATATCATATCATATCATATCATATCATATCATATCATATCATATCATATCATATCATATCATATCATATCATATCATATCATATCATATCATATCATATCATATCATATCATATCATATCATATCATATCATATCATATCATATCATATCATATCATATCATATCATATCATATCATATCATATCATATCATATCATATCATATCATATCATATCATATCATATCATATCATATCATATCATATCATATCATATCATATCATATCATATCATATCATATCATATCATATCATATCATATCATATCATATCATATCATATCATATCATATCATATCATATCATATCATATCATATCATATCATATATCATATCATATCATATCATATCATATCATATCATATATCATATCATATCATATCATATATCATATCATATCCTATCCTCTCTCAATAAAACTGATGTACTTTCAAATATCCTCTCAACTTTTTCCATCTAACACTGATTAGCTGAAACTTTCCTCATCTCTTTGGTCTCCTCACCTCGAATAATGCTAATCACTTTGAATTCAACTTAAAAAAAAACATCAAGCAAGGAAATTTCATTTTCTCTTAATTCGCAATTGAGTTAAATGTGCAATTATTCGTGCCGGTGTTGTTGTTGTCGTTCGTTCGCATATAAAAACAAACAACCTCTATGCTGGTATCGCTTCTTCAATAGCAGCAACAACAACAAAAACAACGACCTGTCTTCGGTAATCAGTTTGTTTACACAAAGTCAATATAGACGAGACTCATTAAATTAATAAAACAAAAACAACAACAAAACCAACACAAAAGAACTTGTTTCGACCAAAAAGAGGAAAAAAATCGAGGCTTTTCTTCGGTGCTTTTTTTTGCAGATTTATTGCCTCTACCGTACACTGCACAGTGCGCCACGCTTGAGTGGTAAACAAAATTCCCGACGCTTCCCCGCCGCTTCGGCCAACCCGCTGCACGTCGGCGCGAGCGCGAGCACAAACAAGCAGCAGAAATGTTTGGTTACCAAGCGGCCAGAGTGTTCGGATGAGGCCGACAAGCTGTGTGCACTTCAAAGCCGTCACACCAAACAAATACCAATACACAAACACAGCAACAGCCACACACACAAACAGGCCCACACACACACACAGACAAATATGAGGAAGGGCCGCTCGTTGCCAGCAAGCGAGCGCGTAGGCAGACAAATTAAAAAGAAAGCCTCGAGTAGTGACGAGACGGAGCCGCCGCTTTCAGCGTTTATTTCCATACAAGTTAGTGTTGGTGAGAGGGAGATATTAGGTGTGTGGGTGTGTTGTTGTTGTTGTTTTTTGCCGCTTTAGCTTATCGTTATTATCCCTATTCCAATTATGCGGAATTATAAATGCCTGTCTGCTTTAACCGGCGGCGACGGCGACGGCAGGTGGAAAGCTTTTAATATTTTCACCTTCCCGTTGTGGTTGTTTGGCGTCGGTGTTTTTGTTGTTGTTGCGATTTCCGTCACCCAACCAAGTGCTGACGTAGCAGGTTTCCTGCGCAATATCCGCACTGCTGGGTTTCCGACTGCGTCGTATGAAATCACTTCACCGTCGTGCTGCGGCTTAGCATTTTGCTGGAAGCGCCTTGCGTTCGTTTAGTTATTGTTTGTGGCTGCCAATGTCAGCATTCTTCCAAGGATTTATCATGATTGTTTGTATTCAACCAATGTGTGCGCAATGCAAATGAGAGAAGCAAGAAGAAGGCAACAAAAACCATAAAGGTGACAGCAAGTGGCCGCCAAGAATGGTGCAAATTATGTGGTGTAATAATGCGTCTGAGCTTTTGAGGTCAGCCGCCTCGGCAAGTGGCATTAGTCACACTTAGTCAAATTGCCTCTTCAATGCGATTATTTACCTCGCCTGTCTAATCCACTAACCTGTAGCTTGAATTCATTTATGCTCGAATTTAGTGATTTCCTGTTTAGTTGGTTTTCAATTTCCGGTGAACGAGTAGCAAATTATTTGCAGTCAAAAGTCGTTGATGTATAACCAAGTTGTAGTTAATTTGTTCTATCATTGTTTATAAATGGGTTACAAATAAATTATTGACAGTTCTGTGGTATTAATACAAAGAAATAGAAATTTCCAGTCAAATGCATTGGACAACATATTCTCACATCGGCTCTCACATTGCTCAAACGTTGATAAGACAGAGAGCTGTCTTTTTCTCATCTGTTCTCGAATCAACTCACATGGATTTTAATTGTACGAAGATTGTTTGCTGTGTGACTGACAATGACTCTGTAAGCTCCTCTTGTATTTGATTCGGATCTTCATTGAGTAATGGCTGCAACTCTTTGTCTTCGAATGTTATTGACTGAAATCACTACTCTGGATATGTCGAAACCATTCTCTACATGATTTCGTCAATTTGGCTCGTCTCTACTGATCTTTCGATCCTATTACTAAGACCATTCTTTCCTTCTCCATTTGTACTCATGGTTTCCCTATTTTCTCCTTTCCGGTCTCGGCCGTTTGTGTAGTCGAATGTTTATTGTGTAGGTATATCTTTGTCATTCGTCATTCATACGTCAAGGAATAGAGACCCCACAAACCGATCACCACCGCGTTTCATTTACCTTACTCCGCGACGAATTTGTTCACAGTTGGTTGATTGTCACCATAGACTTCCACAAGGATTCGATGTACTTCAGCTGGACCTTTCTTCCGGGGAAAGCAGAAATAAGAATCCTTCCACAAATGTTGTTTGAATAACACTAAGTTGGACATATTTCACACAGTACAGAGAAAAGCGAAGCAATATTAAATGAATGTTTCTCACAGATGTCTAACCTCTCTGAAACCACTGCAATCAGCTGTCATCATGAACCATTCACCATTCAGTCAGAGCCATCTATCGAAAACAGACTGAACTAATTTGTTCTAATTTGTCCCTTTTAGTTCTTACTTGTACTTAAACCTTTTTAATACGTTTTTTAGTACCGAAATTAAGCGCCAATTTCAAACTTCCAGAACAACAAACCAAATCTCTCTACAACTATAACCCATGCTCCACTTTTCCTCTACGCAAAACCCTTCACACGGCCATTAAAATGCATTTGTTTTATTCTTTTACGCATTGCAGATTATCAACTGCGGCGACTTGGACAGCTATCCGCTGCTGCAGTATCTCGACCTCTCGCACAGTCGCATCGAGGACATCGAGGACGATGCACTCGGCCGACTGGAGATACTCGAAGTGCTCTTTCTGGACCACAACAGGCTGCGCAAAGTGCCGGTCAGCCTGCCCACCTCGCTGGAGCATCTCTTTCTGCAGCACAACGCCATCATGGACATACAAGTGCAGTCGTTTCAGGGGCTGAACAGCCTGCAGACGCTGGACCTGTCCGGCAATCAGTTGCTGTATTTGCCGGCGCTGCCGCTGCCCAAATTGCTAACGCTCAACGTGCAGGCAGCGGGTCTGAAGGGCGTCAGCCAGGCCATAGTGCACACGCTGCCGCGACTGCGTGATCTGCTGCTCGAGGAGAATCCGATTAAGTGCAGCGATTTGTTGAGCATTGCCGAATGGGCGAGTCCGTGCCGCATGACGGAGCGCAGCAGCGGCACCAGCAGCAGCAGCAGCAACAACAATGGCGATGGCAACTACATCAACGTCAACGCCAACACAATCGCCACCGATTCGATGGGCGATAATCGGGTGGGCGGCATAATTGCCGCTGCCGATGTGGGTCAGCAGCAACAAAAGGACGAACAGCAGCAGCAACCATTGGCTGAGGCGGCAAAAATCGATTTGAAGCAGAAGTTCGTGCACATGCACAATTTTTTCGAAAAGTTTCAAAGTAATTGCGGCGCGCAAAGACAAATGATGCCAGCAGCAAATGCAATGCCGGCGCCCGAATGCGCCACCGAGCTGGATGCAACGACAGCAAAAGCGACAGAGACGCCTGTAGACAGCGAAGTGGCGCAGCGAACAGAGACGACGACAAAGACGGAAGCGGCAAGTTTCAATTTGCCAACTGAATTACAGCGCAGTGGCAACGCTGGCGCGTGGCAGCAAAGGGCGCCGCGATTCGGCGCAAAAGTTTCCGAGTTTAATCAAAAGAATTTTACAGCTGAAATGGCAAAAAGTTTGCGCGCACAAGCAGCAAACGATGATAAGGCGGCGGCGGCGGCGGCGACACCCGCAACAGCTGCAGCGGCACCGACACAAACGTCGCCAATTAGGCCAATGAACAGCGAAAGAGCAGAGGCGGCAACAACAACAACAGCAACGATTGCAAGTGCAATGTCGGTGGAACGCAGCAGCAACAAAAATCTGACCGCAAAAACTTTGCGGCAAACTGCTGCTGCTGCAAAATCACAAGAAACAGCAAAAACAACAACAACAAAAACCCTTGCTGCCACTGCACATTTATTAAGGCAACAAATCACAGCGTTGCCAGTCGATGCGGCAACAAAAACGACAGCACCAACACGCACAACAGCAGCAACAACAACAACAACAACAACTGACAGCGAACAACAACGCAATCAAGATGAACCCGGCACGACAGCACGGAGCCAAACTTTGACCGACCAACGGCAACATTTAACAGCAACAAAAACCACTTACACAGCAACAACAACAACAACAACTATGACAACAGATAGCAATGTAAAAACAGCAAACGGAGTTGCAGCTGCTGTTGCAATAAATTTCACCCGTGAGCCACCACAACACAAGCAACAACAACAACAAGCAGCACTAAAATGGCCAACAACAACAAGAATGGTGATGCCACAACTAGCATCAACGTCATCATTAAATAATGGCGAAAGAATTTTGCAGCCAGAAAATGTCGATACAGCAAAAAACACTTTCGGCAACAAGCAACCAGCAACCAGCAACAACAACGTTAGCGGTCTCGTGTCTGCAACACAAGCAGCGCAACATGAAACAATTAATGTGCCACGGACAATTTCGGCAACGATAAGATCGAGCAACAATTACAACGTTAGGGCGGCAATAACAGCAACAACAACACCAACAACAATTGGTTTATTAGGCCAAAATGGATTCAAGACGACAGCAACTAGCAAGGCAGCTCCACCAACTGCATACATGACAGCGACAGCAGCATTAGCAACAACAACAACAACAACAACAACGACTCAGAGAACAGCACCAACAGTCGAGCCGGATGCTGTCGGCGAAGCTGAAATGGTAATGGGCTCCCGAGTAGATAAAGATTCAACTCGAAATGACAGCGCCGACAACAATAAAGTGGTTGAAAATAAACTACTACTGCAGCAACAACAACAACACTTCGAGCATAATTTTAAACGAGCAAATACCAACTTTAACGACATTTCCGGAGTGTGGCGTATGGGCGCAACGCCAGCGGAAAGCACAATTTTGGCACAGCAACATCAAAGCAAATTATTGCCAACAACAACAACAACAATGGGCACCCTACACCAACACCAGCCGCTACAATTGCACATAAAGGACAGACATCTAATTGGAACGCCGCTGCTGATGCACAAAGGCCAAAACATGCTAGTCGAGGCGCAACAGCAGCTGATGTTGCAGACAGTTGCAAAGGCAACAACAACAACAACAACAACAAAACCATCAACCACCACCATGAGAACATTGACTACGCCAACTATGACTGCAAGGAATGTTGAGCTGGCTCAGAGCCAGCGCCAGCATCAACAACAACAACAACTATTAGCAGCGGCCAACAACCCTTTGGTCGAGGCGCCACAGCAAGTTACGGCAGCCATAAACAGTCAGCCAAATGGCAACAATGACGCACTCACCGGTCGTGAAGATAAGCCAACGACAGCAACAACAACAACAACAACAACAAAGACAACCACACACTTGTCAAAGCAGCAAAGTGCGCACAAGAAACACACTGGCAACACTGGCGCCGAAGCGAAGCGCAAACCATCACTGACAATGCGAAAGATGACCATCACGAAGCACTCGAATCCGCAGCAGTCGCAGACCGCCGAACACGCCCACTACACACTCAACACGCCGCGCGAGAACGAGGTCAACGCGCTCGAGGCTAAACAACCCAAGGATCACGCAGCGACAGCAGCTCATGATGACAGCGCACTGACAGCAGCGGCACAGCACAAACACAGCACCGTGAACACACCCATCATGCATGGCCCCCAGCAGCAGCAGCAATCTGAGACGCAGCAACGGCGACCGCTGCAAGCCGAACTCATTAACGAGGCACCGCACTCTGCCACCAGCATCGACGAGCGTCTCTCCCAGTCGGCGCAGTGGCTGGACAGGCGACGCGCCGCCACCACCGGCCATCCGGGCGTTGTCATACTGCTGTCGTTGTCGCTGTTCGTGGTGCTGCTGGTCGGCCTCATGTACGTCTATCGCTGCGACATGCCCTGGCGGCGACATCTGTCACCACAGCAGCGGCCGCATCAGCGCCACTTCAACGACGACGATGCGCACAGCTTTCTCAATTACAACAGCAGCAGTGGCGGCAACGGCCAATCCAACGTGCAGCGCTGGCATCACAGTCTGCGCACGCAGCCGCCGTACAGTTCGCCGCTGCACAATCTGCACGTGCGCGAGCTGCAAAAGACATCGGCAGTCGAGAGCGCCAACAACAGGTCGACGCTGTCACTGACGCGTGGCACACACTATGCGAGCATAGCAACTGCAACTGCAACTGCGACCGGCAGCGATGGCTCGCGCACCAGCAGCAGCCTGAGCAGCTCGCACTCGTCCGCCATTCTCGATGCCGACGATGCATTCTATGTCGAAATGTCGCCCGACGCAGCGCCAACAGTGGCCAGCGATGCGCTGCACGGCGACATGCTGCCCATGGAGCTGCTCAGCGTGTCAGCGGCGAGTCGACGACGCGACAGCGATCGATTGCAGGCAACGTTGGAGCGACGCAGCGCAGCGCAGCCGATCGACAGCAGCAGCAGTGAAGCGCAAAACCACGTAAAGCTGGCCGTATCGTCTACGCGCAAGTTTGATCTGTGGTGACAGTCGATGTTTCAGCGACAGTATTTGCCATTTCAATAAGCGACGCGTCCAGGCCAGCGACGCATTAACCCGTTGATGGCGTCCCCCCTTAAAAAAAATGCGTCGTCGTTGTAATTGTAAGTTAAATGCTAACGAATCAGTTAGTAATAGGCGTGTATGTGTGTGTATAGAGCAAAGTAACAACAACAACAAGCAGAGAGCGAAAAAAAACAATAAAAATTCCCATAAAGGATAATAAAGCAGCGCAGCATAAATAGTAATTAAATAAATCATTGGCATGGTTGGTCCGGCCAACAACTTTGGCCAAGTTGAGCACAGAACACTTGGCGCTCTCCACTCTTCCCCAAACCCTACCTCCCTCCACCCACCCTCCCCTAACCCTACCTCCCTCCACCCACCTCCCTCCCCCCAACCCTACCACCACTCAACACCCCCTCATCAGACAAACACCCGACTTGTGGCCAAGAAGCAAAAACCCACAAGAAAGTAACATCAGAAGCCAAAGTGAGCCATAAAATTATAGGCGCCCCCCTCCCCCCCCTACAGCCTCACTCACTACCAACTGAACGAACCGCACCGCACCGCGCGCGGCACATAAAATGTCCGCTTGACATTGCAAAGTGATTTATAGTTGACTATGCATTCCACGTTCGGCAACAATTTGTCATAAAGTTTTGTCCTCTGGCCGGGAGTTCGTTTGGATTGCCTGGACTTTTATGTTGCTTGGATTTTTGATTTTTTGCCACTGTTGCCGCGTTCGCTATGATGAATTTGATGTTTATGGGTCAGTTTGATGGTCGGCCATCAAAGTTTCATCAGCAGTTTAAATCTTGAACGTTATTAAGTGAGGATTTTGTAGGCTAACGACAATAGTTTTATGTCGCCTTCGGATGATGACGACGATGATGATGATGATGATGATGATTGGTGCGGCACAATTAGGCGCAGAGGCTTTAAAACATATGAACTGAATGCGATTAGGAGGATGAAGAAAGTCACATTTTATGTTTTACTAAGTTTGTTGTAGATTTAGTTGAAACGAATGAACCCACAACGAATTTCGTTCGTTACAGAAATGGAGAAGGAAAAGGAGGCGCTAAGGAAGGAACGTGTGGACACTGCCTTAAGTTCTAAATTAAATATAATTTAATTCAATTTAATTTAATTTAAATTAATTTAATTTTTATTTTATTTTATTTAACTTGGTTCATTGCGGTTCAATAAAATCTAATTCAATTCAACACAATTCAATTTAATTTAGTTGACTTCAATTCAATTAAACTGCAATTAGTTCAAGACAAATGCAACCCAATTTATTTCATTTAAATAAATCTAACTTAAATCAAGACAAATCAAAATGAACGTAATGATGACTAAAATAGTTCAATATATTTTCAATTTAATTTACTTAAATTAGAGCAATTAAAAATAAAATAATTAACTTAACTCGACCCACATCTTTTAAACTTAAATCAGCTCAACTTAGTTCAATTTAAATGAATAAATTATATTCATAATTATAAGCAAATTAATAAATTAAAGTTAAAAAATTAAATTTATTTTTAAATCATTTATAGTTAGTTCATTTCAACTCAATTAACTGAAGTCAATTTTCATTTTTTTCATTCTACTTTTCTTAACTGAAGTCAATTGAATTTAAATCAGTTCAACTTAATTCAATTCAATTCAATTCAATTCAATTCAATTCAATTCAATTTACTTAACTAAAGTTAAATGTAGTTAAAATCTCAATTCAGTTTAATATATTTTCAAATCAATTCAAATCAAATCAATTCAAATTTTTTCAGCTTAACGCAATTTAATTCATTTTTTTATTTTTAATTCAACTAAGCTTAACTGAAGTCAGTCGAATTTTAATCAGTTCAACTCAATTCAATTGAATTTAGTTAAGTCTAGTTAAAATCTCAATTCAGTTTAATATACTTTCAAATCAATTCAAATCAGATCAACTCAAATTATTCAAATTATGCAATTTAATTAAATTTTTTTTCATTTTTTAATTCAACTTAGCTTAACTGAAGTCAAATGAATTTTAATCGGTTCAACTCAATTCAATTTCATTTAGTTAGTCAAAATTTCAATTCAGCTTAATATATTTTCAAATCAATTCAAATTATTTCAACTAAACGCAATTTAATTCATTTTTTCCTTTTTAATTCAACTTAGCTTACTGAAGTCAATTGAATTTTAATCAGTTCAACTCAATTCAATTTCTTTAAGTTGAGTCTAGTTAAAATCTCAATTCATTTTAATATATTTTCAAATCAATTCAAATTATTTCAACTAAACGCAATTTGATTCATTTTTTTAATTTTTTAATTCAACTTAGCTAAACTGAAGTCAATTGAATAGTTATCAGTTCAACTCAATTTAATTTCATTTAGTTAAGTATAGTCTCAATTGAATTTAATATAATTTTAAATCAATTCAAATCAAATCAATTCGAATTATTTCAGCTTAACACAATTTAATTCATTTTCATTCAACTTAGCTTAATTAAGTCAATTGAATTTTAGTCAGTTCACCTCAACTCAACTCAACTCACGTCAATTCAATTTAATTTAATTTAGTTAGATCTAATTCAAATCGATTAAAACCCATTCAGTTCAATATATTTTTCAAATCAATTCAAATCTAACTGAATCCAATCAATTGTATTCAAATTAAATCAATTTTAATCATAATTAATTTAATTTCATGAACTTCAATTTATTTAATTTTCAGATTCAGTTCAATATCTTTTTCAAATCAATTCAAATCTAATCAAATCCAATCAATTCGGATCAACTCAATTCAGTTTAATTCAATTGAATTCAAATTAATTAAATTTTCATCAGTTTAATTCCATTAACTTCAATTTATTGAATTTAGTTAGATCTAATTAAAATCGATTCAGTTCAATATCTTTTTCAAATCAATTCAAATCTAATCGAATCCAATCAATTCGGATCAACTCAATTCAGTTTAACTCAATTGTATTCAAATTATTTCATTTTTAATCAGTTTAATTCAATGAACTTCAATTTATTTAATGTAGTTAGATCTAATTAAAATCGATTCAGTTGAATATCTTTTTCAAATTCAAGCTAATTAAATTTTAATCAGTTTAATTCAATTAACTTCAGTTTATTCAATACAATATAATTCAATATAATTTTGTTTAAATCAAATCGATTCAAAGTTAATTCAATCAAATTTAACTCAATCAAATTCAAATCAATCTAACTCAATGCATTAAGTTTTATTGAAATTCTATTTAGTATAATCTAAAATAATTCAATGCGATTCTGTTACTTTAATTAAGTTAATTTGATTAAAATCAATTCAAAATATAATTCAACTTAATGCAATTCAGTTCAAATCATTTCAACTTAATATAATTCGATTGAATGTTAAGTAATTCAATTTAAATTATTTATAAAATTCAATTAATTTGAATAATAATAAAAAATAATTTGATTTAATTGAATCAATGCAAAATTCATTTAATTACTTTAATTGAGTTTAGTGTTAATTCAAAATGAATTCAATTTGGTTTGATATAATTCAATTCAATTTAATGCAATTTAATTAAAGCTAATTTAATTCTAAGTAATGACTTGACTAAATTCGATTTGATTAAATTTAAATATATATAACACATTTCAAGTTTATGCATTTTAGTTCAAATCACTTAATTATATAAAATTCATTGGAATTTCAGTTAATTCAATTTAAATTATTCATCAAATTAACTTTAATTCAATTCAATTTAATATAACTGAAGCTAATTTCATTTAATTCAATTGAAATTATTCTTCAAATTAACTTTAATTCAATTCAATTTAATATAACTAAAGCCAATTTCACTTAATTCAAGTTAAATTATTCTTCAAATTAACTTTAATTCAATTCAATTTAATATAACTGAAGCTAATTTCACTTAATTCAATTGAAATTATTCTTCAAATTAACTTTAATTCAATTCAATTTAATATAACTAAAGCCAATTTCACTTAATTCAATTTAAATTATTCATCAAATTAACTTTAATTCAATTCAATTTCATATAACTGAAGCCAATTTCACTTAATTCAATTTAAATTATTCATCAAATTAACTTTAATTCAATTCAATTTAATATAACTGAAGCCAATTTCACTTAATTCAATTTAAATTATTCATCAAATTAACTCTTATTCAATTCAATTTAATATAACTGAAGCCAATTTCACTTAATTCAATTAAAATTATTCATCAAATTAACTTTTATTCAATTCAATTTAATATAACTGAAGCCAATTTCACTTAATTCAATTTAAATGGTTAATTAAATTAACTTTAATTCAATTCAGTTTAACATAATTCAAGCCAATTAATTAAACTCAATTCAATATAATTTCATTCAATTTAATTACTTGACTAAACCCAATTTGATAAAATTTATGCTATTGAATCCACTCAACTTTATGCAATTTAAATCAAATCACTTCAATTCAATAAAATTCTATAAAGTATAATGAAATTTTATTGAAATTTTTTATCAAACTAACTTTAAGTCAATTCAGTTCGATATAATTCAATTCAATTTAGTGCAATTCAGTTCAACATAATTTTATACAATTTTAATACTTAATACCACCAAATAATAATTAGTTAATTAAAGTAAATTAGTTATTTAATTCCATTGAGTTTAGTGTTATTCAACTTTAATTATTTACCGAATTAAATTTGACTCAATTTAATAGAATGAAATTTAATTTATTTACTTTATGAAATTCAGCAATTCAATTAAAATCAATTTGATTTAATACAACTCAATCCCATTTACTGAATGAATAGAATGAATCTATAAAATTAAATAAAAAATATCTCACTGGAATCATTTTGACTCCCTTTGACATTCTTCCTTGGATATTCTACGAACTGAAGCATTTATTTCTTAGGTCCTTGTCAAAACAATCCAACTGTAATCCTCCCAATTAAAACAGTGAACAATGTGATATCTCTATCTCAACTCTCATCTATCTCACTTCTTCATGCGTGAAATCTACCGTGATTACAATTTCACTTTTCAGTCTTTGCAAAACCCATTTCTCTTAAACTCCGAAAAACTCCGAAAGTGTTATACAACACAAAGCCAACCACATCCTAACAATTTTGATGGCTCATGCTTTTCAGAAACCTTAAACAACACACACAACAACACAATCCAACTGTAATCCTCCCAATTAAAACAGTGAACAATGTGATATATGTATCTATCTCAACTCTCATTCATCTCACTTCTTCATGCGTCTACCTTGACTACAATTTCACTTTTCAGTCTTTGCAAAACCCATTTCTCTTAAACTCCGAAAAACTCCGAAAGTGTTATACAACACAAAGCTAACCACATCCTAACAATTTTGATGGCTCATGCTTTTCAGAAACCTTTAAACAACACATTAACATTTGTCAGAGAAGCCATAAGCCAAACATTGCGGTGTCATAAATTAAATTAAATACTTAACCGTTAGCATTGTTCGACTTGTCCGAACGCATTAATGGCGCACATACTTCGGGCAGCAATTATCAACCCATTTCGACATTTAGCCGAAATGGTCAAATAATCCGTAAAATTGATGCTCGTGCGTGGCGTAATTTCTGGTATTACAACAACGACGAAACACTAAAGTCGCACATGACGAATAAGCCAGCAAGCAAGCAAGCACAAAGCAACAACACGTAGTGATATTACAATTACATTAATACAAGATAGAAAGTTGGCCAAGAAGCCAAGGCAAAGTTGGACAAAGACCACAACACCCTCCACGACCACGACGACTCGAGTCGAACTAATAAATTGCTGACTTGACCAGCAGCGACCATACACACAGCTACATTTATACGTTGCGGATTTGTAATAAAAATCCTTAACCAGTCAGCAACAACAACAACAACCGCAGTTACAGCAACAATAAGCAGAACAATTGCAGCGTTCGAGGCGTTCAAGCTAAAATTTCAGTGAAGCTAAACATGAACGTTTTGCTATTTTTACCACTACGATGATGACCACAAGCAACAACAACAACAATAACAATAAAAGCACAACGCCATTGTTGAAGCAACGCGCAACTTCGGAGCACAATTAAAACAACACCAACAGCAACAGCAACACAACCTAACCAACGCCTTCACACGCTTTTGCCATTCGGTTTTGTTGGAGTGTGAGTTGGTCTGTGTCTGTGTGTGTGTGAGTGGGCGGCTGACCGGAAGTGCTTCAAATACAAATCTTAATTAAGCAGCCTCGGCTGCTACAAGAACTTTGCGCCTCGACAGCTTCATCAGCGCGCACGTTTCGGCCACTGGCCGCTGGCCGTTCGCCTCGACTACTTTCGACTCCTCCATATATCCTGTTGCCCTTTCGCACAAAGGACGCACATGCCATCTTACGTCACCTGCTTCGTTTGGGCTTGGGCCAGTTTCTTGTTGTGGCGCGTTTTCTTAATTTCCTGCTTTGCTGCGTTCGTTGTCGACTTTGTGCGCTTTGGCCGCGCCAAGCCGAAACTAATCCGAACGCTAATAGTGGCTCGCTGACCGGCTAACTGGAGCAAAATTGCTCATGTCAAATTTAATGAGGGTTCGCCAGACAATTGTACAAATGTCTAATATCTTGCAGAGCGCATTGCCAACAATCAACCGCACAACAACAACGAGAAAGGCAGCCACACTAAATACACAAACACATAGACACACAGTTGAAGAGATTTGGCCGATGCTTCCGCGTTGCTTGGTTGCCTAAGTCGGCTTGTTGTCTGTGTGGATCCTTTGCCGACTATTGTCCAATTTGGCACCCGCTGATAGACCCCTCCGCCTCCCCCCCCCCCACTCCACCCGCCCATTGCATGCGTATTCAAGTAGTTGTCGAACGCATAGTTGGGCCAACTTTTCGGGTCACTCAGTCAAATGATAATAAACTTTCTGCAGTCATTATTTTGCTGCTTAATTGTGCTGCGTTTTGTTGTTGTTCTTATTGTTGTTGTTGTTGTAGTGGTTTTTATAAAGTTGGCACTTTATGCGGCATAATAAAGCGATTACGTTGACCCTTCGAGCTGTTGAGCGAAAGTGGAGCAAATATCTTCATTGGCAGCCAATGAGTGTGGGGCAAGTAAGAAGTGAGGTTAGGTAAAGGCAGGTAAAGGGTTGAGAAAGCATTGGGCAGCTGAAAACAAAATACAGTTGTGTGCCAAACTACAGTTGTGTGCAAAAAAAATAAATGCACTAAGAAAGGTTGGACTTGATGAATCAAGTGGAAATCTAGTAGAAACCATAAAAGATCATTAAAAAACCTAAAACAAATATTACAAAAAAGAAAAGTTACTGCCATTAGTTTCTTACACACAACTGTACTTTATGCACAGCGTTTTCAGTGCAACAAAAACGCATAAAACTTTGCATTGTGTTTGCCTAGAACCAGTAAACATTGTTCGAATACTTCTATGTACCAAAATAACAATAACTACAACAAGAACAACAACAAAATAGCAGCACAAAAGCATTGTGCCAATCGAATGTATGTAAAAAAAACCAAAGTAATAAAAGAATATATTTGATATTTAGTATTTGCAAAAACAGTTCAATAGGCAGACATTAAAAAATAATAATTCAACAAATTTTAGATAAAAATTTTTCAACACATTTTTCTAAATTTTGAAATTTTTTATTTTTTGTTGTTTTAAGAGTTTTTGAAACTTCATTTGTGTTAAAATAATGCAACAATGATTACAAAAATAGTCAAAAATAAAAAAAAAAATTCCAAATTTTTTTTTTTTTATTTAAAGAGTTTTTAAGAAAAATGTTCACGTCATTTGTGTTGAAAAATAACACAATAAATAAAAAAACAGTCAACAAATAAAACAAAAATGTTCAAAAAATTTTTGAAAATTTCTACCTTTTTTCTAGATCTGTTTTTCTTGTTATTTTAAGTTTTTCTAAATTTTTTTTTTTTTATTTAAAGAGTTTTTAAGAAAAATGTTCACGTCATTTGTGTTAAAACAATAACACAATAAATAAAAAACAGTCAATAAATAAAACAAAAATGTTGAAAAACAAAAAAAAATAATTCAACAAATGTTAGATAAAAATTTTTTAAGAAATTTTTCTAATTTTGAAATTTTTTACTTTTTACTTTTTGTTGCTTTGAGAGTTTTTGAAACTTCATTTGTGTTAAAACAATGCAACAATGATTACTAAAATAGTCAAAAAAATTTAAAAAAAAATATTCTAAATTTTTTTTTGTTATTTAAAGAGTTTTTAAGAAAAATGTTCACGTCATTTGTGTTAAAACAATAACACAATAAATAAAAAAACAGTCAACAAATAACACAAAAATATTTAAAGAATTTTTGAAAATTTTACCTTTTTTCCAAATCTCCTTTTTTTTGTTATTTTAAGAGTTTCTCAACAACATTTCAATTCATTTGTGTTAAAACAATAAAATAATTAAAACAAAAACAGTCAACAAATAAAACAACAATTTTTAAATCAATTTTGAAATCAAATTCTTACCTTTTTAAATTTTTGTTTTTACTATTTTAAGAGCTTTTCAGAAACATTTCAATTCATTTTTGTTAGAACCAAAAAAAAAGCAAACAAAAGCAGTCAACAAATATTAAAAACAAATTTTACATCAATTTTGAAATCAATTTCTACTATTCACTAATTTTTTCATTTTTAATGTTTTAAAAAAAAATTTCCAGTAATTTATGTAGAAACAATATAACAATTAATGCAAAAGCAGTCAACACATAATACAAAATTTTTTAAATTAAATTCCTATCTTTTTCTATTTTGTTTTGTTTTTTTAGGAGTTGTTCAAAAATATTTTAAATTGATTGAAATTTCTAAATTTTGTATTATTAAATATATTTTTTTAAATGTGTTAAAATAATAAAACAATTCAAACAAAATCAGTCAACTCATAATACAAAAATTTTGAAATCAAATTTGTACCTTTTCCTAGTTTTTTTTTGTATTTTAAAAGTTTTTCAAAAACAATTTCAGTAATTTGCGTAAAAACAGTAAAACCATTAAACCAAAAGCAATCAACAAGTAATACAAAAAAATTTTAATCAATTTTGAAACCAAATTCATGCAATTTTCTTTTTATTTTTATTTTTTTTATTTTTAGAAAAATAAATTTTTTTATTTTAAAACTTTTTCAAAGCAACGTTGAAGTCATTTTTGTTACAACAATAAAACAATTAATACAAAATCAGTCAACACAAAATATAAAAAGTTTTAAATCAATTTTGAAATCATATTTCTACGTTTTACCAGAAGTCATTTGTGTAAAAACAATAAAACAATTAATGCAAAAATAGTCAAAAAACTAAATAAAAATATTTGAATCAATTTTATTCTTCCAAAAAGTGTTTCAGTCATTTGTGTAAAACAATAAAACAAATAAAACACAAGCAGTCAACAAATAAAACAAAACAATTTAAAATCAATTTTGAAAGAAAATTCTTCCCTTTTCTATTTTTTTTGTTTTTCTTGTTATTTTAAGACTTTTTCAAAAAATTTTTAAAACATTTATTTTGAAACAATTAATACAAAAGTAGTCAAATAATACAAAAAAAATGTTTATCAATTTTGAAAACAAATTTCTGCTTTTTTAAATATTTTTAAAAATGATTTCACGATTTTTTTAATTTTAAAACAATAACATTTTTTTCATAGCAACTTTCAGTTCATTTGTGTTAAAAAAATAAAAAAAATTAATACAAAATAATTAAATTTTTTGACTAATTAAACACAAAACTGTCAAAACCAATTATTCGCAAAAAAAATTTAATTAATTTTTTTTAAATAATTTTTTTAAATTAATTTTTAATTAATTTTTGTCTGTTTTCCACAAAACAAATGATTTTCATTTTTAAATCAAATTCTTACTACCATTGCTATGTATTTTCTAAATTTTTTTTGTTGTTTTTTGTTTGTTTTGTTGTTATTGTAAAAGTTTTTCTGAAATTGTGTTAAAACCATAAAACAATAAACACAAAAGCTTTCAACAAGTTAAACAAACATTTTTAAATCGAGTTCCCACTTTTTCTAAACTTTTTTTGTTACATTTAAACTTTTTTAAAACAACATTGAAGTCATTTGTGTTAAAACAATAAATCTTTGAATACAAAAGCAGCTAACAAATAATACAAAAAATTTTCAATAAATTTGAAAAAACACACAAAAAACAAAAAAATTTAAATTTTTTTAAATTATTTTTTGTTTTTTTTTTCAATACAAATGAAAACACAAATTCCACATTAACGGTATTATTTGTAAATTTGCATTTATTGTGTTGTTCCAACTTTAAATCGAAACATAGTAGAACAGTAAAAAAAACACAAACACATGCGCGCAAAAATGTTTGCATATGGAAAATTTAAAATGGAAAATGTTGCCAAAAACTGTTTGCCATAAGTATTACAACAAAAAAAACAACAAATAAACAAGTCAATATTTACAATATTTAGTTGTAAAACACAAAACATAAATTTTCAAATTCACAAACCAAAAGCTGTTGTGGACACAAAAGAACAAACACAAACACATAGACACATGAAAGCCACACAAAACATGAAAACATGAAAGCCACACAAATAAATTAGGCAAAAAAAAACTGCGATTACGTGGATTTCCAAAAACATGGCAAATACAAATACAAATACAATGCAATCGGGACAGCGTACATGTTTTGTTGGCCACTAATGTTCATGCAAAATCCACAAAATTATACAACAACAAAGATAATGAAAAACAAAAGCCTACATTTGATTAAAACAAATTCAAATGAATACATAATGTGGAAAAATAATACACACACACACATACACAAACATAAACTAACACTTAGGAACAAAAGATAAACAAAAACGCACATACACACAAATACATAAAATTACATTTAAATAGAAACAAAAACACAAATGAAACTTTACATACATTACTACATACAAACAAGTACATAAACACTTAAATACGGTTACGAAAAATTTGCCAACTAGCATTTTGCTTAGAATTTAAGACACTCACAGTTACATAAACACACACATACACACATACATGGAGACATGTGAGACATACAGCACACAGCTACTTATGTACAATTATCTTCAATAAACAATGTATTTACCGATGCATATATGTGCACAATACATACATCAATATATTTGTATGTGTGTATACATACATATGTACTAACTTTTTTTGTTTTCTCCAAACTTTGTGTATATAGATTTGATTGAAAATTAATTGACATGTACATGTAGCAGTGTTGTTGTTCGAATTCAATAGGCAACAAAACAAATCGAAATAACTGCATTTTGCAGATAAAATAAATAAAACATTTCAAACAGTTTAGTACTTAAAGCCAACAAGAAGAAGCACCCGAAGATTAAGAAGAAAGCAGTCTAAGCAAAAACAAAAAAAAACATAATAATAACTTTGGATTAGTGTAGAATATATTTTAAGTGATTTCTCTCGTACAGATTTATCATAGTGACGACAATGGCAAATATTTGCCGCATTTGAAGTATTTTAGATGTAATTACAAGTAATTCTAAGCAAATGCGAGATGGTATGAAGCCCTTCCTCCCCAATACAAAACAAATAAATAACAATAAAAATTTAAGACAAAAAAAAAGAAACATGTATAGTTTAAGAAGCCAGTAAGACGAGTAAATGAAATGAGATGCAAATGGGAAAGTTTAAGCCATACAAATAATAAAGACGAATAATTATTTACATAATTTAGAAAATACAAATAAAAAGTTGGCTGTTTTCTTTTGTGCGAGACTGTTGCAAAGATGATGAAATTTTCATAGTTAAAATTTCATAGATGGGTAAGTAATTGGTTTGGGAATTTGTTAGTTAAAGTGGTGAAAGGAAGTGAAGAAACAAAGTCCGAGCTAAGTTCTTTCATGACGTCTTTGGGGATCCATTTATAGATTTGTTAATTAGTTAAAGTGATGAAAGGAAGTGATGAAAGGAAGTGCTGAAAGGAAGTTCGACCTAAACGATGTATGAAGCCCCCTTTGTGGCTCACATTTTAACCTTAAGTCCAGTTTTTGAGAGGAATTTTAGTATTGAATCTCTGGATCCTAGTGAAGTGATGAAAGAAAGTCCGAGCTAGGAGATCTAATTAACATTCTTTCATGGCCCCTTTGGGATCTCTTTGGGGATTTGTTAGTTAAAGTGATGAAGGGAAGTGGTAAAGGAAGTTTGACCCCTTTGTGGCTCACATTTTGTTTTCAACTCCAGTATCTGAGAAGAAATTCAGTATTGAATCTCTGGATCCTCTAGATGACTATTCAGCATTTTTTATCTGGTTGTGCCCCATATACTTCCTTCAACTATATATAACTACAGGACATTCTCCCAGTCCTTTCATAGTTACTAAAATGGGTAAAAATTGGGTAAATAAATAAATTAGAATTTTTGTAGAATTAGAATTGCAGCTTCCTCCTTTTTTGAATAGTGTTACGAAAATTCCAAGTTCGTTTTGATTGTGTTTGAAAATAAAACAACTTCAATTATTCAGCGCGAAACGCAGTCAGAAACTAACAATCACTTTATTTACAGAATTACACTTTGCTTGTATCTACACTTGTTACCACTTTGCTTATTCAACTAAGACTTGACTCCTTGCGCTGCACACTGTTGCTTTTATACTAGTTTTCTTATCGCGCCGAAGTTTCTTGCACATTCCAGTTGTACTTTCTATCTCGATTGTTCTAGCAAGACCTTTCGCGAACCATCCTTGCCATATTATAGCAAGCGAATTATAGAAAGTTTGGCGTACTCTGAAGTGCATGCCTAAAAGTATGCTTGGAAAAGCATTCATCGTTTCAATATCACAGCACAGAGTGACTCATCGTTTCAGTATGCTTAGAAAAGCATTCATGCACAGCACAGAGTGCCTCATCGTTTCAATAGCTTTCGAACCAATTAAGTTAGAGTAATGAAATTCTGTCACGTGATCAAGGAGATGTTGGGTTTTTACATACTTACTTTTCAAGAAAATTCTATATAAATTTTCAAGGCTATAAAGGATTAATATTTTCAAAGGACCATATCCTTTTTTTACAAACAAATAAAAAATCTAGTTTATTTACATTTTTGAGCCTTTCCTCTTTCATTTGATATACATATCGCCATATTCTAACGAGATTAAGTATTTTTTTTATTTTTTATGCCCTTCAACATTTTTAAGTCCTTTTGAAAGGACAAAAGATGTAGAAATGAGAAACTGAGCACGAAATATTACTTTGTTTGATCTCTAGTTTCACGCCCATATTGATTTTTTCCGGTGTGAAAAATGTTGTCCTATCAGAATACCTAAAAAAAATCCTTAAATTATTCTTTGCTTCATTTCAGAGAGAATCTAAATTGAGTAAGAAAGTACACTTTTTAATTGCATGTATCTCTATCTTAGCGTCACTCTTATTCCTCGAAAACTTTATTAACCCTGGTTAACGATTGAGTTAGTCAGCTGGAGTTATATCTATTTCGTTTGCTTTTGAAAGGAGTCTTTTTGATGCATTCTAATCTCTACCACTGCCCAATGAACTGGCCTGACCTGACTCTGGCCATGTCTGGTCTGTCCGGGTTTCGCTGTTTGGGGATTTAGTCCTATAGCTATTGGGTTTGAACTTGAGCTAATGATATTTGCATAATTTAATTCGAAGTTAAATAAACACTTTGGTCATTATTTTCTAGTACCTAAACCAAGTAAAGATTGAGTAAGGTTAGGGTGGCTGTCCCTGTAGAACAAACACTAAGGTATATAAGACCAAAACAATGACACCTGTTTGAAATAAGTTTATACAACACTAAGTATAAGTATATACAACACTCACACACCCAAATGGGCTGTCAATGCTGAGTTCTTGAAGATAAGTTTGGTTAGGTCAAGTCAAAGTCGCAGCTTTTTTATTAAAACTCACATAAGCAAGAAACCGATGGTTTATTGATACTTGTTTACCACAGAACAATTGGGACTGAATAATTTTTATTTCACTGAGCTGAGGACCACAATGAGTCACTCCCACTCAACTTAACCTAACCCAATAAAAATGTACATAATGGCAAACACATATCAGGACTATTCATTCAATAACTAATAACTGGATATGATACGGTTTTGACCAAAGCCTGCTTATCTCACCTCTCCGATGACTTTTTCTTGTGAATAGAAATTTTAAACCAAAGTTTCTAATAATAATTAATAATTGACTGGCACGACAGCCCGCTTACGCGAGACTAAGGCCTAGCTTCCCGCAACCACCCGTTTTGTGCGTGTGAATTTGTACGCGGGTGGAAGGGACCTACAGTTTTTTATGCCGGTTCCGAACGGCAGGTTGGGAGCTTTTTCATAGGCAATTTTTACTCTCAGAGGTTTGCCATTTCCAGCTGAGAGAACAGCCACCGAAAGAGAAAACGAGTTTCCCGTTATTTTTTTGAGGTGTTACTACAGGGTAGGCCATTTAAAGTGGAAGGGCATTCTTGTTTTTGAAAAAAAGAGGAAAAAAAATGTTTTTTTTTGTTTTCATCTCGATATTCATTTATTTTGTTTCAAGGGGAAATTTTCTAGTTAGTTTTTGAAAATGATATCGCGTAAATGGCCACCATTAGCTTTGGCCGCAAAATGTGCCCTTTTTTCGGCATTTTCCATCACTTTTGCCAGTGTATCGGCCGATATGGCTCTTATTTCGCGGCGTATGTTGGCTCTGAGTTGAGCTAGTGACCTTGGCTTGTTGGTGTATACCTTGGACTTCAAGTAGCCCCATAAAAAATAGTCTGGCGGCATCAAATCGGGTGATCTCGGTGGCCACTCATAATCGCCGTTTGGTTTTCACAATCGAGAAGTTATTCTGAATGTAAAGCTAAACAATTTCAGCACGTTCTTTTGGAGTGTACTGTTCCATGGTATAAATTGTCTTGGAATGACGCTTCCAACGCGCTATGTCATTAGTCGATCTGACAGCTCTGTCAAAAGTTATAGGGTTACCAGATGCTTCCACTTTCAATGGCCTACCCTGTACATGCAGAATTCGAACTTGCGTCGCTCTGCATTCGACTCGCTTGGACCGCGCACTAATCAACTGAGCCACGGCGGCTGCTAAAGTTTCTAATAGTACAAAAAAAAAAACAATTAGTCAAAACATCTTATTTTATGCGGTTGGATAAAAAAGTGCATAAGGCAAAAAAATTGGAGAACTAGAATAGAGTTAAATCACTTTGCGTTGAAGTCAAAGTTCAAAAAAGTGCTGCGAAATTCGACAATTTGCTCTGCAGCTGCTCAGAAGTTGCTCTTAGAGTGTTAAAATCAATGACTGATCCCACTAATTTTTCCATCTGAATATTCCTTTCGAACCTACTTACCCCCTATCTTCAACCCTTAGTGAGGCTCCCATACGAAACGATCGTTTAAGTTTGACAAATTGCTTTCAAACTTCTCAGGAATTGCTCTCAGAGGGTTAAAAGCTATGACTGATCCCAACTAGTTTTTCCTTGTGAACATTTCTTTCGTACCTACTTAACCCCTATCTTCAACCCTTAGTGAGGCAGCCATACAAAATAATCGTTTATGTTTAACAAATTGCTTTACAGCTTCTCAGAAGTTGCTCCTAGAGGGCTAAAATCTATGACTGACGCCAGTATTTTTTCTTTTTCAGTATTTCTTTCGAACATACTTAACTCATATCTCCAACCCTTAGTGAGGCTCCCATACAAAATGATCCTTTAAGTTTGAGTAGTTGCTTTACAGTGGCTCTAAGAGGGTTAAAATATATGACTGACCCTACTAGTTTTTTGTTCTGAACACTTCTTTGGAATATACTTAACCCCTATCTCCAACCCTTAATGAGGCTCCCATACAAAATTATGGTTTTTATAAAATGGGCACCCACTATTCCCAGGTTGCCCGGAGACGTATCAAATGTAAGACAGACACCCATTTATTTTTCATTACGAATGTTTTTTCCATGCATACCAAAGCGATATCTCCAACTCTTAACGGGGTTGTCAAACAAAACTTGTAAATTTGTATGAAATTGTTTATCTGGCTAAACCTACTCTTATATTAGTTTAGGGAAATAAAATAAAAAAATATATTTCATATTTAAAAAAATGCGAATCGTATATTCAAATGTGTAAAAAATCCGCTAATCCTTTCAACAAATATTACACGCACACAACCAAAAATTGTGACCCTGGATACAAACAAAAAAAAAAGAAACAAAATGTTGCAAAATTCTTACTTATTTATTCTTATTTTATGATTTATTTAAATCGGATTGACGGGTTGACATTTACGAAGTGATAAAAATGATTTTTTATATCAGACAAATATGCCAAAAAGCAGCAAAACATTTTAATAAATTGTGATTATTTTAATTGATCGCAACACAAATACAGAACAGACTTGCAAAAATGTCAAGAAAATTTAAGTAATGAAACGGAAAGAGCACTCAAACTCACACATACACAGCGACAGATAGACGTAGAGACAGTGAGAAATATCGGTTAGCATATTTTATGCGACGGAAATGAAGGCGAATGCGTATTGTTCTCGACATCATAACGGCAGAGGACAACACAAATGGCACATAAAATGAACAAATCAATGAAATAACAGTAAAACGCGTGACATGCGACATGTGACATAAAGGACATACATACAAACACACACATATACACATATGCAAGTCGATATGTGGACACAGACAGCGAGAGACAGCGATGGCTGCCATAACGAAATGGAAAATGTTTACTGTGCACCGCAAATGACGCAGGAAAACGGCAACGAAAATTATAAAAGCAAATACACACACAGAGATGTACACAGGTGTATACATATATACATGTATGTATGTATGTATGTATGTATAATATGGAATATATGTGCCAGTGAGGAGTGAAGGAGGCTGGTTGGGTCGAGCCATGGACACAACGGCATTTTTATTCGAAATTCAATTATTTTTCATTGAATTGCAATCAGCAACAGCGAGAGTAAGGCAAACGCAATGCGATAAATGTGCCAACAAAAAAAAAAAGAAATACCATAATAATAATAACATAAAATAAGAGGGAAAGGAATGCCAAAACGACAGCAAGCGAAAAATGGTCGCCTAACCGATGTGTAAGGCTTATGAGCCACAGCGAACATATATGTATATATTTATACATACATATTGAAATACATATATGTAGGTGTATGTACATAGGTATGTAATACGCGAGGCAATGCTAACAATGCTGCCGCTGCGTTGCCAATGTCGCCGTTATATTAAATATTCAATATTTGGCATTAAAGCGCCACGGCATATGAGCAAAAATATAAATAAAACATTTCGCTCAAGCAACAAAAACAAGCTCGGCAGCAACAACAATCAACTAAGGAAATTGCCAGCCGCACCAAATGCGAATGACGTTAAAAACCAAAAAAACAATATGGAAACATCGAATGTCGCTGCAAAGTGGAAATAAAATCGCAAATGTGCAATTCATGTTTATAAATACAACAACAAATACTCATTGTAGTAGTGCACGTGCCAAAGTAGACAACAATGATGGCAAATAAGTGTTGGAAAATTTGCCCTTTTAAGTGTTGCATTGGGATCCATGGACACCGACCGCAGTTGGCAGATGATAATTTTATTTTATTTAATAATGTTGTTGTTGTGCCATTGTGAATCAACCAAAATTAAACCATTTTAAGCGTTATGACCCAACATTGGCAAAATATCACTCATACGCCCTGTTGAACCAACAAGCAGACAAGACAGAGCTGGTAGCTGGTAGAAGGTAAAACGTGAACAAAAGAACGAAATTTGCGCACGCTGTGATGTTTTCTTAAGTGTTATGCTTCAACATTCTAGTTGCTTCAAATCAATATCACGTATACGCCTAGTTGAGTCAACATTTGGAGCACTTACATAGATTGGTGTGTCAAAAAACGCCTGTTCAACTGAAAAGAAGCAATATCACGTATACGCCTAGTTGACTCAACAGTTTGAACACTTGGAGAACATCACTGCATATCTGTGAAAGTGTACAGGAGAACACGTGACAGTCAATTCCTCGCTAGGTAGAAGAATTTGGGCAACTAGGCGAATTTTGCAGCGGCACTGGGGTCTGAATCCGTATGAAGTCCAACTGAACGCAGAAGCTCAAAGTTAATGATCATCTTTTTTTCATTGTTTATTATTCATTGTTCATTGTACATTAATATTGAATACCACTAACATTGTCCACACACCCCCGACTCCCTCAAGTTGCTTCAACTCGCAACTAAAAAAATAAAAAAATCTTATGTATTCGAAATCTCACCACAACTCCACATAAATGCATTTCATACATATGCACCTACTTTCTCTCCCCATTCAAACTACACTTTTTGAGATGTTAGCTGCCATTTTGTACGTTTTAATTTCCCTTCTCGAAAGCGTCAAGCTGAAAGGTCCAACGTGGCTTTGTTATGAAGAACTGCCGCAGAGCAAGTAACTTGTTTTTGCCACAGCACAAAGCAATCAAGAAAAACAAAAACAATGTAAAACGCAGTCAAGTAGCTGAAAATGAAAAGTGCTCGCGCACTTGTAGTTGTGTGCGTGCGTCCAGGAAGCGGAAGTGCACTTACGAATACACACAATTGCGGTTATGAAAAACTTAGCAAGAAATGCACAAAAGTGCAGTGTACGTAAAATATGTCAAATTTTTATTGCTAAAAGTCAAATAAGCGGTTTACACAAAAAACAATACACAAGCAATGCAAAGTGTGTCAAGTGTTGTTGTGTTCTCAATTTTTATATTTCTATATAGTTTTAAGAAAACCGATTGCTTTCGAGGTTGGCTTTTTGCAGAGAGTGAAAATAACATTTTTATGAATCGTTAATTTTTTTTAGTAAAACTTTAATTTGTTGACATCATGGCAAACATTTAAACGTCTCTTATGAGTTACGTAAAAGATTGGTTTACAGCGACTATTTCGAAACCTGGATGAATGAGAAAGAAAAGTAAGACGCACTCTATGATCACCGAAAACTTTATTGAAAATCTTCAAAGTGGATTTAAACACCTTCGAATAATGATTTTTTTTTCTTTAATTGAACTTTTGACCATCGAAAAGTGAGTGCAGGATTCTTCTACACATTTTGACCAACTCGATTTTATCAATGGACACTTGTTACTCTTGTTTTTAGACTACTCTGGCAACATGATACCACAGTGTGCTTCTTGTGGTGTCAGATGCTACCCCTCCAAAGCAGCCCTGACTACTTACTTATGAAAGTTCTGTCACTGGAACTGAGTTACTGCTACTTTTTCTCTATCACCAATTCTCTAACCGACCACAAATTGCTTTAATTTCAAACCACAAACCACATTAAAACTTCAAACCAATACTATTTGCTACTCAAGTTGACCGCCTTCGATCTTCATTTAACGAAAAATACTAATCAAAATGTAATGCATTTATACTAAGTGAAAATTGCATTAGAACTATTCACAATTTGGAGCATTTGAGCAAACTTATGCAATGGCAACAAGTTGCCATCAATTGTGAGATCTCTTTTTTGTTTAGTTTGCAATACGTGTTGCAAAACATTGCACAACTATTGTGAATGCAACTGCAGAGTTTTTGCTAAGAAAAGGACTTTCCGAGCTTTAGTTCGGGAGGTCCTTGGAGATAATTTAGTATCTTATTTATGTTCTCCTCACCCAATTTTTAGTTTAACTCTTCTAGCTTCTGTTTTCTACAGCTGTCAGCTTTGCAATTAGGTATTGCATTGGCATAGTGAATATAAACTGTTTGTTCTAAGTGTTGCATAAGTTTGCAAGGGTCTAGCAAATGCTTCTCTATGTATTTTATTAATGTAGAGTTAAAATATGTTACACCATTTTGCAAGTGCTACGATGCAACACCGTTTGCACAAGATTGTGAATCTAGCTATTGTTTCTACGCATTACATTTCGCTCATTTATTTACTCGATTTTCATTAAGCCTTGGTGCTCAGTCCTTTCAGAGGCTTTTCCGAGCTCTAATTCGGGAGGCCCTTGGAAATAATTTAGTATCCTATTTATGTTCTTCTCACAAATTTTTAATTAAGTATATCTCTTTTAGCTTCTAACTTTAGTTTATCTCTTGTAGCTTCTGTTTTCTACAGCTGTCAGCTTTGCAATTAGGTGTTGCTCTGGCATAGTGAATATAAACTATTCGTTCTAAGTGTTGCATAAGTTTGCAAGGGTCTAGCAAATGCTTCTCTATGTATTTTATGCATGTGGAGTAAAAATATACTACCTTTTTAACAAGTGTAAAGCTGCAAGACCATTTGCACAAACTTGTGATTAGACTATTGGATCTACGCGTTGCATTTCGCTCATTTATTTAATCTATCTTCATAGGGCGTTAGTGCTCAGTCCTTTTAGAAGCCTTTCAGAGCTCTGTTTCAGAAAGTCCTTGGAGATGATTTAGTATCCTATGTATGTTCCCCTCACCCAACTTTTTATTTAATTTATCTCTTTTAACTTCTAACTTTAGTTTATCTCTTGTAGCTTCTGTTTTCTACAGCTGTCAGCTTTGCAATTAGGTGTTGCTCTGGCATAGTAAATATTAACTATGGGTCCTAAGTGTTGCATTAGTTTGCAAGAGTGTAGCAAATACTTCTATGTGTATTTTAATAATGTCTAGTAAAAGTATGCTACACCATTTTGCAAATGCCACGATGGGTTCTGCATTATTGGGTGTTGCATAAATTTGCTAGGGTCTAGCAAATACTTCTCTATGTATTTTATTAATGTCGAATAAAAATATACTCCACCATTTTACAAATGCATAAATGCAAGACCGTTTGCACAAGAATGTGAATCGGGCTATTGTCTCTACGCGTTGCATTTCGCTCATTCATTTACTCAATCTTCATTAAGCGTTGGTTGGTGCATTCGCCGCCTCAGTTGCGCTCGTTTTGGCATTGTAACACTAATCGGTTCGTTGCTGCTGCTGCCTGGCAACAACATTTGCGCAATCAATATTAATTAAGAGTTTAATACAATTGCAAGGAAATTGAATGATGCCAACGCTGCAACTGCTGCTGCTGCCGTTATTGGCAGCAACAGCGACAGCAGCTGTGCGCGTATCGAAAATAAATGATTTTTAATTTTCTGATACTTTGCTGCCATTTTTACCCACCGCTACTTGCTCGCTTTTGCCGCATATTGCCACCAACAAAGTGGGTCAGCATATGCTGCACAAAGTTTGCCAGCAACAACAACATCAGCAGCACATGGCCAATGCATTAAATTCAACACACATACACACTGAGAGAGGAAACGAAATGTTAAAAATGACCGCATGAAAAAGCTGCTTAAATAAGGCGTCGCTTTATAAATGGCAAAGCGTCTTACAGGTGGTTTAATTACAATCGATGGCGCCACATTGAGGCAGCAATTTTAATTATGTCATTGCAAACATGGCAAAATTGCACACATTTTGCTTTTCGATTGCATTCGTTGCACGAGGCAGAATGGAATGTAAAATGTTTGCTTTAAAAAATGAACAAAATCAACACTGGATACTTTGAAATTAAATATTAAGCAACTCGATGCAATGTGCAAACTTGTTAGAGCGAAGCCATAACTGCAGAACGCTGACTTCATTTAAATTAAAAAAACGCAAATGCAAAGAGCATGAAATGCATTTTCACAAACACAAAAACAGTAAATATAAAGTGCAATGCGACACAAGGAAGAGTGCAGTGGGGAAGAAACTGCGGCCGGAAACGCTGCACTTAACCTGTTTGCCGCTAAAGTCGGTGACTGATGCCAGGCGATTGTGATGCCGGAGTGGAAGTGGTTGTGGATGTACAGCGCCTCAGTTGGCAGATAGTGTTACGGTAATCGGCAACCAGTGGGGGAAATGAAAAGCGCACAGGTACCGACAACAAACTGGGAAATTATGCCATCGTTGGTGGCGGGCGAGGCAACGAAACGCAACGCCAGGAACGCAAAACAAAGGCACAGAAAAACCAGCTTTTGTATGCATTCACCCTAAAACTAGGGTAACCAGGATTTGGAGCACGAACTGATGCTGAACAGTTGTGCTTGGTGCACGTCGCAAAGCCCTAACAATCTGGCCTTAATTGCTCAAACTTTAATTTGATATGAAGAAACTTATTTCACAGATTTCAATCAAAGTTCAAATGTAGATAAAGGGGAGCTATAACTTGTTTGTGATAGTTTACTTGTTCACAACTTGGGGCTTGCTTTAAAATATTGTTATGAAAATTTGTTCTGTGGACCAACACAGGCATAGTTCGTTTCACTGGATTGTGCCAAAAAATTAAAAACTAAAATTCTTCAATGCAGTTCAAAACTAGTAGTCATTCTCTTTACAGTTTTACACTCAATTTTACACTCTACTGTTTCACAAGTCATTTTATACCCTCAACTTGTCAAAACCAAACTCTTCTCTTTGTGCTGTACCCGGCTGCCTTTTAGACTTGTTTTCCCGAAGCGCAGTTCGTTCTCGAACTCCCAGTATTGCCTAGACTCACCTCTGTGACTGTTCCATCAACATTACCATGCCCCCTAAAAGTATGCAATGTCATTGGGGCCACGCAATTGTTAAGTGACGGCAAGCATTACTTAACTTAGAAATGCATTACTTGATGTTAGATTCTTGACTAATTTTTGATTCCTTTATGATTCATGAGTTTAAGATTTTTCTTTTTTTCATTCATGACTTTTGATATATAGAATAATTTAACTTTATAACTTGAAAATTTATTTACAATTCATAAATTTTAGAATCGTCCATAGCTTTGGGATAAGTTCCTGATTCATGAGTTAATGTGTTTTATGATTCATGATTGATTTATTTCTGATTTAAATGAGAATGAGACGTTATGACATTTTGATTCACTTATGATTCATGAATCTGTAATTCATCTCTTTCTCATTTATAATTTCTATTTTAACGATTATGTCGATGACGATTTAAACCCATAGTACGTTGATTATTCATGATTTATTTTTTATTCATGAGTCAATGATTCATTTGTGATTCATAACTTATGTACCTATTGCTTCATTTATGACAAACGGGCTACTAATACGTAAATAATTCATAATAATCCTTCATGACTTAATGATTGTGCTAGAGATCTCTAATTTATTAATGATTCATAGCTTTATAGGTTAATTTATGATTCATGAATCAATAATTTATTCATAGTTCACAACGTTATGATTCTAATTCGATTAATTAGCTAATACGTGATGAATAATTCTTCCAAGATTTATTTAAAATGATTACTGATTAATGATTCAGTTATGAATAATAAGCTTCAAAATCGAATAGTTCGAATATATATATATATATATATACTATACAGATGTATTTCAGTTCTATGAGTTAATGAGTTAATTTCCCTCATTTTTAATTTATGACTGCTTACTTTAAGAACCATTTATGATGTGTAACTTAATTATTCATTAAAGATTCATAACTTTATATTATCACAACTCAAAACTTTATGATTCATAAGTTATGATGACTAAATAATTGATTTATCATTTGTCAGGAAGTAGTAAGTTACGAATAGTTCACGACATATTGATTCATTTAAGACACAAGACTTATGGTTTCATGACCAGATGATTCATTTATAATTTAGGAAATAATAATGCACGAATAGTTCATGACATTTTTATTCATTAAAGACACAAGACTTATGGATTTATGACTAAATGATTCCTTTCTTCTTTAAGAAGTGATAAGATACAAATAATTCATGACATATTGATTCATTCAGGACACAAAACTTATGAAGTCATGACTAAACGATTCATTTATTATTTAGAATTTAGTAAAACATGAATAATTCATGACATATTTATTCATTAAAGACACAAGACTTATAGATTCATGACTAAATGATTCATTTACCATTCAAAAAATAATAAGACACGATTAATTCATTACATATTTTCTCACTAAAGTATAATAATTTATCATTTAGTAATAAAACACGAATAGTCCATAACATATTGATTCATTGAAGGCTTATAAATGAATAGTCCATGACATATTGATTCATTAAACACACAAGACTTATAAACGCAAGTTAATGTATGAATAAGTTGGACATATTCGTGTAACTCATAAGTCATGAGGAATTGATTCATTCAAGATTCATAATTTATTCACTCTTTATTCATGAGTAAGTCCTGAATCATGACGTATAACTCAATAATTTTATAATGATTCATAACTTTATATGTTCACCATTCATAACTTCATGATAGGTTTTTGATTCATGAGCTAACGATTGGACAAATAACTAATGACGTAATGATTCAATTATGATTCATGAATTCATGATGTTTTCACTGCTTATTCATGATTTCTGACTTATGATTTAGTTAGTAATTTATAACTAATTGATTTATTTATGAATTATATTTTTATTACACATTCATTGAAGACTTTACGATTCATTATGGTCTCATGAGTAAATGTTTTCATTATGAAAATATATATTCATAAAATGGTTCGTTTTGGTTTAAAGTATTGATTTATCTAAGTCATTGATTCATTTAATGATTTCTTCAGTTCTTATTCATGCCTTCTGACTAATGAATAAACTAGTAATTTATACTTTAAAAATTCATTCATGATTCATACATTTACTAAGCTGTCCTTGTAGACCTAATGATTCATTCTTGACTCATGAGTAAATGTCTTCATTATTTTTTAAGAAACTAGATATTCATGAAATAATTATTCGTTTCGGTTTAAAGTAGCTTTAAATTCTCCACGTTGAGCAAAAGAAATTAAGTGATTTTTATTTATGTGCGAAAATGAAAAAAGGGAAAGAAAATGAGATGAGGAGTTCATGTGCATGAAAAAAGAATTCACAAAAACTTTGTTGTACTCAAACAACTTTGTTCCAGACATTGAATTTTTAGCTCTTTAGGTTTTTATACTTTCTGTGTAAAAGAGGAAACCTTTGTAGGGAAACCTTTGTGTAAACTAAAAACCAAAAACTCAGATGTGCTGAACTTTTACTTTGTTCGATAAAAATCCATAAATCAATAAAAAATCCATATGATGTGATCCTTCAAAAATATACAATGGTCACTCGGTTATACACAAAAATTTTAAAAATGCTGTAATGGTTTATTTATTCAAAATGTCCTTTACTAATTTCCATTAATTAATTCCATTAATTAAAAATTCAGAATTATTTCCAAATATTTAATGAAATCGTATTCAAATCCCAAAGCCAAAATATTAATGTAGATCACACTTTGAGTATATAAAATATTCCATGAAAAAAACTAATTCAAAAGCCATTTTCAAAATAAATGTATTTATGAAAATTTCATAGCCTCTAATCGCCAAATAAAAAATTGAATAACCCACAAGTTGAATAAATACAAATGTGCAGCTGTATACAAGAAAAATGCTTTACAAACCTCGTCACACACGCAAATGTTGCATAATTTGTATAGACTCATTTATTTGTGGCAGCTACGGCACTGGACCGCTTAAGCGCCCCACAGTATGCAACTGTGCATTGGGATTTAAGCGATTTGTGTGAGTCGTGTCAAACTCATCTAAAGCGCGCAAACGTGAATGTACGAACACATAAAACCGCACATAAAGGACACACAAAGTCGCGCGCACACACACACACACACATATGAATTTTGTCTGCATTCATATTTAATGCATTTTTGGCATCTTGACGGCTCGCTGGTTGCAAGTGGCAGTTTTGGCGGTTGCCGTTTGCCATGTTCGTGGCGAAGGACACTCCAGGGACATTTTTTCTGAATTACTAAACAAATACACACAAAGTCACACTCACACAGACGCACCCATGCATGCAGAGAGCAACATGTTTGTGTTTTAAGCAGTTGCTGTGCTTCGCCTTTTGCCCTTTTGCTGGTTTCTTTCAGTCTGTGAGTGTGTGTGTGTATCTGTATGTGTTTGTATTATAAAATGAAATTGTTACAATTTCATTTCATTTCATGGTTTTGCACTTTTTATGCGCATTTGAATTTCTATTTCATATTCGCTGCGTGTTGTTGTTGTTGTAAATTCTGTGCCACTCCACTCCCAGGAGTGCAACGAGCAATGTGACTGCTTGTGTTTTGTTTTTGTACAATAAATTTATTTTAGTTTTTTTTGCAGATTGCAAGTTTGTTAAGGTTTGATAAAGTTGCATGTAAATAAATGTCACTACGACATTTTATGTTAGTTCGTGCAATTTTATAGAACAACAGACTTTAATGAAAAGTATGTCAATTTTAAAAAATATAAAATTTGTTATATGAATAATTTTTCATCAACTAAAAACAAAGAAAAAACGAGGCCTTCTGTAATTTTTTGCACATTTTTGGTTGCATACAAATCGCTCACTCACACGCATACACACTCACAAGTAGCAACAACAACAATCAGCAGACACATACATATAAGCAGACGTTGTGACACACAGCCAAAAGACGCAGTTCGAATTGCTGCACTGGCAGCGCCAAAAAAGGATAACGACCCCCGGCAGCCGGCACTGGCGACACCGTCAACGCCGCCGCCGACGCCACCAGTCGAGCGTAAGTAGTGACACACCAGCGCGTCGTTAAGCTGCAAGTTTATGACTGTTGCTAAACTAATAGGACATTCATTTGCCCTAATGTTGCGCGCCATTTGCCAGCCGCACTGCCTAAAGGTGGACGTCATTGTGTGCAGCGAGAGGAGCCAACAAATGAAGTGAAACGAAATTCGAAACAGGCGCACAGCAACAGTTCGCTAGCGGCGCGCATAACTAACGATAAGAGCCAAACAATAACAACAACAATACAAAAGCAAGTCACAAAAACAACAACAACAATGACACAATAATAACAAAAACAACTGGCACTGAGGCCATTTGTACGTTGAAGTGAAGCGTGGCACAACAAATGTTCGAGCATTTTTATCACATTGCCAGCAACTATGATTCCCACCCTCCCTGCCACCCTCTCACCCATTCTCCCACGCTTTTTTTCACCACTATTTCTGCTTTTACTGGACAACTACAAATTCATTTGGCGGTTTTTTCACTCTCTTTCGGTTTGCTTCTATTTGTTGTGTTGACTCAAAAAAAACAGCAACAGAACCGAAACGAGTTGCCGGCACAATTGTTGCTATTTACTTGCAGCGCTGCCGTTGCGGCTGGTGTTGCCACTTGTTATTATTGTCAGCAGCATTGTTGCTATTCTTGCTTAGTATTCGCTTCACTTTGGCTGCTCACAGCTAAATAGTCAACGAAGAAAAACACCAAATGCGTTGCAGTCCCCGAACGAACGTGAATACAAATTCATTTTTATATCAGTTATGGTCGTTGATATTTGCTGCATTTTTGCGTTCTTCCTTTCACTGTTTCCTTGCATTCTCTGCCACGCGGGAAAATTGCACTCGAGCAGTAAATTATGCTGAGGTAAATTTTCATTGCAATCGCTGAACGGCAAATGTTGTCCAATTAGTGTCGACTTCTGAAGTCTCACACAAACTCAAGTTGTGCTTAACTTATGGAATTAAACAAAATTAGGTAATTTATATGATTTGGTGGAGTTACGAGATTATCAAATCGGTGACCAGAAGTCCAACTCAGATTCATTCTTAGGTCGTTTTTCTTGAAACACATTCCGTTCTGTCCCAAAATGTCCACTAGATTAGATTAGCTACGGCAGTCGAGCAACAACTTCCCGAGACACTGCTTCCACCAACGCTGAACTATTGTATCGAATCCTTTTCCCTTGCTGGAGGAGTTCGTATCTTCCAATGTTATCCAGGAACTCTTTGACTCTCTCAGATCGATTTTAGACAGCGCTTTCCTCTGTATCAGTTCCCTTCTGTATGAAGTCGGAACATTCGGTTACAATACGCACGAAGGTTTCTTCATCTTTCATACAGAATCAGCATACATAGTTCGTTATCTGAGAATCCCAGTTAAGCTTTTTGTGTATTTAGCAGACAGTATCTCCGTCATGAATTTGTGCTCTGATCTGATCAGATCCAGAAGGTACTTAAATTGTCTTACTGAATAAGTCGAATAGAATACCTTAGAATAACACTGTCCCACTGTGTTGGATCAGTCACGGTTTGTCCGATTTATGGATTCCTTTTTGATACAAAGTCGGTAATGAGTCGTGCTGACACCTATGATCCTATGGATCTATCCTATCTTATCCTATCGTATCGTATCGTATCGTATCGTACCGTATTGTACCGTACCGTACCGTACCGTACCGTACCGTATCGTATCGTATCGTATCGTATCGTATGGTATCGTATCGTATCGTATCGCATCGCATCGTATCGTATCGTATCGTATCGTATCGTATCGTATCGTATCGTATCGTATCGTATCGTATCGTATAGTATCGTATCGTATCGTATCGTATCGTATCGTATCGCATCGCATCTTATCGCATTTTATCGCATCGTATCGTATCGTATCGTATCGTATCGTATCGTATCGTATCGTATCGTATCGTATCGTATCGTATCGTATCGTATCGTATCGTATCGCATCGTATCATATCGTATCGTATCGCATCGCATCTTATCGCATTTTATCGCATCGTATCGTATCGTATCGTATCGTATCGCATCGCATCTTATCGCATTTTATCGCATCGTATCGTATCGTATCGTATCGTATCGTATCGTATCGTATCGTATCGTATAGTATTCTATGGACCTATTATCGATAGCATCGTCTTGCGGCACCTTATCTTGGCAATCGGTCTGCTTCCTCATTACGATCGTATCCACAATGCGCCGAAACGCGTTTTATCACTCTTATTTTCCTTTGAAATATCTCGGACAACAGAACAAATGTCATCATGTTCAGGGCCTTCATTGAATTCTGACTGTCGGATCTAATGATCATCCTTTTTCTAACAATAAGAGTCAGTATTTTCGCGGCAGAGGCTTCATCCTGAAAGACCGTGGCACCATATAACCCTGCTCCCTTCCCACCTTCAGTCTTAGACCTATCGGTGTACCAGAAAATAAGTATCATTACCCAAATGTCCACTAAATCACTTCAGAGTCTTTTGTTCGGGCAAACCTGTTAGGTTTATTTATAACACATTTAAGACTCGTGTTTCGAGGTCAGAATCGATGTGCAGAAAATTAAGGATCTCGGCCCAGAACCTTTTTGTGGACTGGGAGCGGAAACTTTATCAATCCTAACAAGGAAAGACGAGATTATCAGCAAGAATAAATACTGGGACAATCAACCAGGTCTGGAACATTCCAAGGCGATTATCGGGTCAATAGTAGGAAAAGATTCGAGGAATGTATGATTTTATCAAAGAATAACCTGAGAATCATTGCAGGTATTATGACAGGGCATTGTAGGTAGAATTATCACCTAACTAAACTAGGAATTCGTACAAACGGACATTGCAGGTTCTGTTCGCAAGAAAATTAAACTGTAATGCATAAACTAGGAGAATGCCCTGTACTTATGCATGATCGGAAAAAGCACATAGGGGAATACCTCGTCAGAAGTGCGAGCTGTAAATCCAGAGGTATAGGAGATATACTAAAGTTGCTCTCGGTAGTTGGGCACACAGAGGAACTGTGAGTCCATGAAGGGGGCACAATAGATAGGTCGCGGTGCACTATCCCTACTAATAATCATAATAATCATTTAAGGATCGATCTATTATATAATCAAAAGATCATAAGGTCATCCAATACATGAGTCAGTTCAAGCTTTTTTTCTTTCAAGAACACATTACAAACTCAGTTTAGAGGTCAAAGTCTATAGCTGCTTAACACTTAATCAATGCCCGGTCGTGAGATATTGTAGGCATGGACCTGTTAGAAACCGTACGGTTCAAAAGGTGCCGCTGAATACAAGTATAACGACACGTATGCTGGCTTGATCATGTCTGCCGTATGGACAATGAAGCTTCGGAGCAAAAGGTGTTCGGTGCGGTAGTAGGAGGTCGACGGCGAAGGGGAAGGCGTTGTAGGCGCGCGCAAAGCAGAGGCGCCTAGAGAGAGCTTTTACGGCAGGCCGTAACCTGGTAACGGGTTCTTATGACCAGTTAAATAAGTAAGTATGCTACGAGATGCAGGCGGCAAATTCAGTTCTTTCAAAAAGACTCTTCCTTTTGCTCTGTAACAGATCAGAAATCCATTCATAAAATTCGCTATAAAGTTTATTGCACTCCCTCTTAAGGAACCCATACGAAGTTAGTGTTATGTGGAAACCTTTGGCCTAGAATCTTCTTCATTCGTACAGAATCTTAGTCTAAGGTGAGAGATGGCAGCATCCAACGCGCGGACAGTTTTTCTTATGCCTAAATCTTCGTGACAAACATGTTCTTTGGACATTTTCACAGCCTCTGCCATCTCTGTAACCTTAATTCGATGGTTATTTTATTTGTTGATCTTATTGTTAGTGTTTGAAGTTTTTGAACGACCCGAACGTTCCTCGTCTAACAAGTTAGTACAGCCACGTTTGAGTTCAGCAGCACAAACTTTTACAAAGGTAAATGACGGTGCAGTGACCTTGTAAACAGTACCCAACTCATCGAAAATAAACTTAATGACTACTCTATACTCGACTTTTTTCCATTTGCTCCAAAACACTCACATGGACTGAATTAAACTATTAACAAGCGCAGTGGTTACTTTCATTCAGCATTCCAATGGCTGAAATTTCGGTGAGTACCTTTCGAAAGGCCAACAAATTCTCTACCTTTTGTTGATGACTGCTGTCATCTCTATGTTGCGTTCGAACACTTTTCAGTAGACCTTCGAATGAGTGGAAATGCCATCTGTGCGGAACAGCGTTTGCCTCTTACTGTCATGTGTCACAATCTACTCAACATTGCTATTTCAAGTATTTCAAATGACAGTCTGGTTGATGTGCAGCGCCGCTAATCTAAGAAGTACCCAGTCGAATGTCAGAAGCCCTAAAATGCTTTCAATGCAAATTTCACTTCGACAGAACTCTATACATATTCAAAGGTTTCTCATAATAAAACTAAATGGATTATAGTTGCCGCAGACGCGCATCAATCTAATCCAATCACACTGCATTGGATCACATATTCATTTCGCTTTCGACAAAGCAACGTACAGTTAACGAAACGAATATGGTAAAACAACAAATATATTCCCTTTCAAAGTGCAATCACCTGACTGGTGCGGATAGTGCAGTGTGTGTCGCGTACTCGTAGTCGCAAAGGTATAATTAAATTTGTTGTAACATGACCTCAGCACAACTGCACACGCCTCCACCTCCACGCCCCACACACCTGTAGACTCGTCGCCACTCGCTTTGAGTGCCGCTTTTCCAACGCACAGCACTCGCCACAAATGAAAACGAATTAATCCGCAACGTAGACTTTTAATTACAGCAACACAATGCAAAAAAAAATAAACCAATACAAATTTCTTACATCACACACACTCATACATACAAATGCACACACAGACATTACACATGCGGTGAGTGATTTTGTGTCGCGTTATTGACACACCGGCCCGACCGTTGGACGTTGGTCAGCAACAGATAAAATAAGAAAAAATCGTGACAGAAAAAATTGTATATAAAAAAAATCAAACATATAAAAAATCACGCTGACAATGACCACAAAATGGAGTTAGCGGTCAGCTTTGCGGCGTTGGCTGTCGGACAACAATGCCGCTGCGATTAAGGACATCGCGCACCTGTGTCAACGCCAACAGAGAGCGACACTTGTCCCATGATAACAACAACAACCACACAAGTGCAGTACTTAAATGGGCCGAATGCTTACACTGGCGTCGGTGCCAGGACGATACCAGATCAATAGCCGAGGACAGAAACGCTCAATGCATTGCTCGATGGTGAGGGTAATTTGGAAGAATTGTAGGACCCCGGCTTGAAGGTGGGTCACCTCAGTTATTTTAATACTTTTATAGCGAGATTGCAACAAAGTGTGATCTGTGAGGGTAGAACGACACAAATAAGCAGAGCAAGCAGCCAACACTTGTGAGGCTTGAATGCAATTCCAGCAATGTGTCAAGGCGCCAGGCAATCAGCTTAACGTTAGTATTGTGGCAATGATTGCTTTCGTTGAAGTTCCCTTCGGCCTTTATAACCTTTAGAAAGACTACTACCGATGCGTACTACTGCGTACAGGCAAGGGTTCTCACCAAAAACCACGATGTGCATATACCATCGAAACAGAAGTGGTATGACCGACCTTAGACAATCCAAGATACAATTAACCGCTTTTCAGACGGCTCCAAGATCGACGGGACAGTAAGAGGTGGCTGAACTAGTGCGTACTGGCAATGGTTCTCACCAAAAACCACGATGGCCCTATACCACCCACATAGGAGGCGATTTCCCTATACCATGCAGACAAGAAAGGTATGACCGACCTTAGAAAATACGAGATGCAATTAACCGCTTTACAGACGGCTCCAAGATCGACGGGAGAGTAAGAGGTGGACGAACTTGTCGACGGAGTACTGCCGGTGCCTACTACTTCGTACCCGCAATGGTTCTCACCAAAAACCACGATGTGCATATACCATCGAAACAGAAGTGGTATGACCGACCTTAGAAAATACAAGATACAATTAACCGCTTTACAGACAGCTCCAAGATCGACGGGACAGTAAGAGGTGGCCGAACTAGTGCGAACTGGCAATGGTTCTTACCAAAAACCACGATGGCCTTATACCATCCACATAGGAGTGGTATGACCGACCTTAGAAAACACAAGATCCAATTAACCACATTACAGATGGCTCTAAAATCGACGAGAGAGTAAGAGGTCCGGGTCTTTTCCCCGGACTTGCTCATGGATATCTCCTTCGGGCTCTTGGAAAGAGAGAGCCCGAAGCAGATATACACACTCTGTAGTCTGTATCAGGCGGAGATTGCCATTTGGATCCTAAACCCTATAACTGGCAGAAGGAAACAAGTATATACCTTCTCGGACAACCAAGCTGCGCTAAAAGATTTGGACTCATGCGTAAACAACACCAAATCTCTTACTGGGTGCCGGGAATCTCTGAACGAACTAGGCCAGTATTTCAGTATTTACCTTAATTGGGTGCCTGAACACCGGTCAGTGTCCTCCGCCCTATGTTGAAGAAAGGCGATCCAACACTATGCGCCATCTAAAGGGGTATCAGGCTACTTCCCATCCCATATAAAGCCCTAACGAGCGTACTATGTGAAAGATTGAAGCCACTCGTGAAAATACTGATTGGACCCTATCAGCGCGGCTTTAGACCTGGTAAGTGGACCATCGACCAGATATTCACTTTACGCCAAATCCTGGAAAAGACCCTTGAAAGTCAAATCGATACCTACAATCTTTTTATCGATTACAAAGCAACATTTTGGATCGTCTATATGCCGCATTGTCTGAACTTTCTATGCCTGTTTACATGCCTGTGGCCGCAGCGGCTAGGGGTTCCCGTCGAGACCGACAGGTATACTTGTGAAGTTGTCAAGGACTTTGTGTACCTTGGCACTGCCAGAAAGAGCAGTAATGATGTTAGCCTGGAGATAAATCGAAGGATTACTCCTACCAATAGGTGTTACTACGGTTTCTGTAGGCAATCAAGTAGCAGGTACCTCTTTCGATCGACAAAACTTGTACTCTATAGAAAGCTCTTGCCAGAAAGATCGCCACCCTTGGGAGTATTCCAGGTGAAGGTATTTCGCAAAATCGACTGTATACGAGCCGTATGAGTGGTTTAAGTACTTCGATGAATCAACATCCAGCGAGTCCGCTGGCTTGGCCATAACTTCCATATGAACTATGAAGCTCCGACGAAAAAGATGTTCGATGCGGTGTTTAAAAGTCAACGACGAAGAGGGACATCGTGACTTCGGTGGAAGTACTAAGTTGAGGACACCCTATTGCCTTATCATCTCTTGGTGTGACCAACGGGTGAAGGTGTTCGCAAAGCAGAGACGACTGGAGAGAACTTTTGCGGGAGACCGTAACCCGGTAAGGGTTGTTATGGCCAATTAAGTAAGTAAGATAGTCCAAAAGGAGCACTTTGAAGACCCTAAGATGCTTCCTTTTCATTTGTGTGACTAACTGGAGAAGCAGAGACGCCTGGAGAGAACTTCTACGACAGGCCGTAACTCAGTAACGAGTTACTATCGCCAGTTAAATAAGTAATGTCACCGGAACATTGAAGCTAACGGCAAAGTGGACGATCTAACAGGGAAAGACACAACCTCACTTATTCTTCCAGAAAAGTAGATGGCAGCAATGCCACTATCCACATTTAAGCATCGCGCCAGAACTCATACAAACTTGATGCTGGTATAATTTCTTCTCATGCGCAACTGCGAGGCTCACATGGCCTCTTTATGTTAGGAAGCGAACATTAGCTATTTTGGTTCTTACAAGGACTGAGATTTATATACTCACTAAGACATTCACTGGACACTGACTAATCGCAGAGCAGTCTAGGTGTTCGACTACTGTCGAAGCTGCGAAGAAAAGGTAGAAAGCGTACAGCATCTCCTCTCACACGGGCCTACGCTCAGTAGAAGAAGAATAGGAAGCTAACAATAGGAGAATTGTTTCTACGAAATCTGGCGGAGAAAACCTATGAAGATGTAAAGGATTTTCATTGTCCCAAATCACAGTGATTCGGTTCCATAGACAAAATTTACAAAAATTAGTCTCAGAACTTAACTAAAACTTCAACGTAAAATTTCAACTAATAAAAACCCGCAAAAATAATATTTATACCCTTTAAACTTTCAACTCTTTGATACAAGTAATTATTTTTATTCTCTTTTTCTTTCTTTATTTCTTTTTTTTAATTTTGTATTTTTTTTCGACTTTAATATTTCGTGCCAAAACCGCGCTTCTGAAATGCTGCGCCGCACAACTCTGCCTGTCTGCGCGCCTCAGTGCGCTACGGTTTGGTCGTCTGTCGCTTCAGCGGATTATGGAAAGTGACGAAGGGCTTTGCGCGCGCTTTCATCTCTTTCGGCGGCATTGCTGTACACATTTCTATTTATGTCGAAATCACTCAACTGCAGCGGCTCACTCAAACCACCTTCCCCAACCACTTCCAAATCCTCCATACTCACACACACACATTTAGCGCCACTTTCGCGTGCGTCTAGGCGTCGATTGTGCGCGACTCTCACGCCTTTATTAAATTCTTTTCGTTCCGCACGCCTCAGCCGTGCAATAAATGAGTGTTGGCGTTTATAATAAAAGTAAAAAATACTAACAAAACCACCACTGAGGTGCACAACGGCGGCCGTTGGCTCAGCACCGACTGGTCGCATCCTGTGCGCCAATGCAACAAAACGCCGCAAATTGTCGCTCGTTGGTTTCTATGTGGCAGCATTGGTTGCGTGCCTATTGAAGAGTAATCAATAATCGCATTTACGCTGCGTTTGGTATCAGTAACAACTCACAGCACGCAGGACTCTCAACACAAATACTGTTACAGTTTTTTAAATTTTACCCAAAACATTTTACTAATTCAAGTTTTTGAGTTTTGCGTGCATTTAAAATTTTTTTATTATATTACAAATGTCAAAGTTAATAAAATAATTTAAAATAATATTAAGAGGGAAAAATTGCAGGGGTTAGGCCACCCCTCTCTTCTACAAGGAAGACGACGGCATTGCAAAAATGGCTGTGAAATGAAACCTACTAGCAAGCAAAGGTAGCCACCGCGAGACTTGGAGAAAGGTCGGTCGATCGTGAGGCTGACCAACTCGGGTTAAGTTGGAAGTAACTGAAACCAGCCACAAAATGCCGAAAGTACTGAACGGCAACAATATATGGTACAATCTGCAGCGACTTTCTGTGAATCCGAGGAAGGCTCCGCTGGTGCTTACCATTTGTAGACGAAATCAGAAGGGTTCTCGACTGTCCTTACTGAGGGGAGTCTCTCTACAACAGTCTGCAGAGTTCAAAAACCTAGGGATAACCATAGATTGTCATGGAAGACGCATGTCGAACAGAGTCGGAGTCGGAGTGTCGTAGGACCTTTGGCTAGACGTGGGTCCTGAGGCCGAAAATAATGCACTGACTGTACACTGCTTTGGTTAGACCAGTTGTCACATGCACTTCGATAGTCTGATGGCAAAAAACATTTGTTAAGTCCAATGCGGGAAGTGTGTATCTTAGGTTATGGTAAGAGTGTACGAGACACACTCGTGGACCTACGTAAGACCGATGATAACACTACAAATTTCAGCCGTTTGAATTGAATATGCAACACTGTTTTCCACAAGGTTTCAAACACACATTTCAAACGGATGCGGGAAGAATAGCGCCAGAAGTAGATAAGTGTTTAACCAGCCCAATCGGAGAATCGAACCTTAGGCCTGTGGTATAAAAAGCCAATGCGCTATCCGGTGGACTATCGACAGGTACCTACGATAACAGGTTCTTTAAACACCACCCCGCGTGAAAACCCAAAAACTACTCACATCGAATGGAAGTTGGCATGACAACTTGGATGTCTATCTTCTACTCATCAAGAAACTGAAGCTGGGTCGGTACCTGGATGAAGGAATCATGTGATAGATGGATGGATGGGTGTGAATGGGAGCCGAGGAAATAACCTTGGGGAGGTCATTGCCTCAAGCCCTCAGACTTTATAGCCCATTGTACTTAAGGCTCAGGAAAAAACTTGATAGAGGAGATGGGAATGGGAAAAGAGAAGAGAAGGTGGGTGGAAAGGGAGAAAGGGTTATAAGTTCTCCTGTGCAAATTTCTCTGACTCATTAATGAATCTCAGGAGATCACACAGGGTAAGCATCTGAACATTTGAAGACATCGTGCACAATCTCGTTCTGGAGAAGGTACAGGTACAGAGGATACTTGCACAGAGAAAATGTTCTGTACTACTGATCTACCTCCTCCAGGCAAGACGTGCAAGTCGGATCTTCGATGATGCCCATGTTGGCGATATGTCGCCTCCATGGATTGTCCAGCGATTCCACGAAATCATGTTCTCATACGCCACAGGGGAGATAGCTACGATCTTTCAAACAGAGGTCTATACCAATCTGAATGTGGACTGCTTGGTCTGGTCTGTGGTCTGAGTCAATAAGTAGAAACTGCGGGTTCTGCATTGACTGTCAACGACTCAAAGATCGTAGCAAAGTTGAGGAGTGTCGCCAAATATAGTCAAATGGGTATGGGTTCCAAGACACTCTGGTGTTTTTGGTAACGAAACAGCCGATAAACTGGGATTAGAGGGAAATCCAATGAGGCAGAACCAACAATTGGCATCAGGGCGGCAGAGGTCCTACAATGGATCAAGAACCATGCGAACACGGCTTACATGGGGAAATAATCCGGAGTGGAATCCTGTAGAGTCGCAAAGTGTGAGAATACCGAGTAAGGAGAGAACAGACATTCGTCTTAAATTAGAGAGGAAAGAGCTACCTAAGGGATAAGATCGGGACAATCATTGGACACAATGGATGCGGCCAAAAGGCAAATCCTCGATTATCTTATATGCAAATCCTGCCTTAAAGACGTGGACACTACAGAACGCTTCATTTGGCACTGTCCAACGTTCTCCAGAAGCAGGAGACGCATATTTGGGCAGACCACCTATCCCCGACCTCCTCAGATTCCTCAAAGAAACCAGGAAGGAAGGGCGAGTGAGGACCCTACAATCTATCTATTCTACAATCCCTTCTCCGCTCCTAATCCTCACTGTGTCCAACCTTCTTGTTTGGCCACAGTACAATGGACTGAAAGGTATGGAAACTTGTAGCCTTCCTTCCCAACCTTACACCACATCACAACAACTGAAATCAGTGACCAATATGTCAATCAATATTGCAGCAATAATGATCAAATTTAAAAATCTGGAAAACTAAGCTGTTTTTCAAAATGTCACAATGTGACATCTGTTTTTGAACTCCTTTCGTTTGCAGTATCTGAGACTTGGGTAACGAATTAACGCCTTAAATTGTCTCTTCCGCCAAGTAGTCAAATATGAAGAGTAGGTAGCAGTTGATGGTTTCGCTAAATTCGCTTAATCAGTATTTGTGTACCGTCTTGTTGCTGCTTCCTCGAGTAGGTCTTCCGTACATGACAGGGAAAACTAAGCATTAGAGTCAACACGGAACGTTAAGATAGAACTTGATGCATGTCCGTACTGTCTCCAACAGATCGGTTAAAGATCCAATTAGACTGTTCCCTAAGGAATCTAGTCTTTGGAACACTAAGGCATGGAATTTATCCTGGAAGTATTTCAATACTTGGAACACAGTTTTCATAACTACAGCTTCTGTAAAAGGAATTGTGGGGAATCCCAATCTAGCCAGTGATCGGTGATCACTGCTGTCAGCTTATATTCGATGTAGTTGTTGAATTATTACTTTTTTCCCATACGTTGAAAAACCTTTCATAGAAACCAATAAGTTAGTGCAAATTGAAATAGCCTTCAAGTATGCTACTAAATTTAGCTTCAAAAGTCACACACGCATACTTGAGCACTTACTTTATTTTAAGACACACACACACTCTCTCTCACACAAACTGAGACATAAAGCGACAATAGAAACGCGCATAAATTCGCCGATAATCTGCCACTGTTGCACACGGCAACCTCACAAGCGACACCTGCAACAAAGTAAAGACAACGACAACCACAAAAATTTTCGGCTATATATTTCAATTCGTCGACTTTGAAAGTTTGTTGCCAAAGTTATGCGCACATAAAATGCGGCTTTAACTGTTGTTTTTTTTTTCCTTCGCACGTAAGTGAAGACTTACAAAATAAAACTTGAACATAATGTACTGCAATGACTGAGAAGCTGGAAAACAAAAGTTTCCATTGTCTAAAAACAGTGACAGAATACAGCAAGAAGCCAGTTAAAGGGACTTGCGAAAATTTCAAAAATTCTAAATAATATAAGAAAAAGACGAGTGTTTTCCTGTTCGGGCCAACTAAACGATGGCATACTTTTAGGCGCTGCAACAACTCAGTTACTAAACTTAATTATGGGCAAATTTGTGGCAAATACGAGTTTAATAAAGCAACAAAAAGAATGAAAATATATTCAAGACACAAACACACACACACGCTTACCACACACACACAGGCACACAGACGTGTGACAAAATTAAAAAGTCATGTTTTAGCCAGCAAAACGCAACACTGCCAGAGGGAGAAAAGAGAATTATGTGGCAAACAAAATATCGAAACGTGCAGGAAATTGCGAGAAAAGTCTGCGCGCATGTAGCGGCATATGTGTTTAGTGGCGGTGCCTGCTTTTAGGCGCAATCGCACCTAGTGGCTTTGCGTAACTTTTATCTATGCGACGCCATCTTTGGCGAAATATGTAGCTTTTTTCTTTGTTGTTTTTTTTTGCTGGCATGTTTTTCGCCTCTTTTGTGACTTTGTTTGGAATTGGCGGAAATTTTTGCCCTTTTGCTTCTGTTTTTTTTTTTCATTCATTCAAATAAAGCGTGGCACATTTCAAGGCGCTTGAAGCTGTTTGCCATATGAGCTGTTCACAAACAAAATCGATTCGTTGCCATTCGGGATTTTCAAAAATTTAATATCCTTTTTAGAACTCAGCAGCTGAATCAGTGACACCTGAATGAAAGTGAAATTTTGAGTCAGTCAAAGTCAGTCGGGAAGTTTCAGACTGTGAATGGGTTAGGTTAGGTCAAGGAAGGGCAGTGTGCGGCATGCACTTTCACCCGGAAACCCATTGAGTCCATTGCGAATGGGTGTCCTTTCCTATCTGTTGGCATCCCTGTAGATCCAGAAGGGATCTTTTGGGAACCATTTGGTCTTGGCGAGGAAATTCAGATTCAGACAGAAGCTTTTTTATTTGAATTGGGACTAATTAATCATTTTTTAATTTTAATTTTTATGATTTTTTCGTAATTTTAATGTTCCAAACAGTCAAAACAGAAAATGTTTTAGCTTTTGAGTTGGTTTCGAAAAATGTTTTTTTTTGTTAAAATTTTTAACAACTCGTTTGAATTTGAATTAATTTTTCTAATTTTTTAATTTTAATTTTTTATGACTTTTTCGTAATTTTAATGTTCGAAACAGTCAAAACAGAAAATTTTTTAGCTTTTGAGTTGGTTTCGAAAATTTTTTTTTTGTTAAAATTTTTAACAACTAGTTTGAATTTGAAATAATTTTTCTAATTTTTTAATTTTAATTTTTTATGACTTTTTCGTAATTTAAATGTTCGAAACAGTCAAAACAGAAAATTGTTTAGCTTTTGAGTTGGTTTCGAAAACTTTTTTTTCTGTTAAAATTTTTAACAACTCGTTGTAGTTGTTTTTTTTCAATTTTAATTAATTTTTCTAATTTTTTAATTTTAATTTTTTATGACTTTTTCGTAATTTTAATGTTCGAAACAGTCAAAACAGAAAATTTTTTAGCTTTTGAGTTGGTTTTGAAAATTTTTTTTTTCTGTTAAAATTTTTAACAACTCGTTTGAATTTGAAATAATTTTTCAAATTTCTTAATTTTAATTTTTTATGACTTTTTCGTAATTTTAATGTTCGAAACAGTCAAAACAGAAAATTTTTTAGCTTTTGAGTCGGTTTCAAAATTTTTTTCTGTCAAAATTTTTAACAATTCGTTGTAGTTGTTTTTGTAATTTTAATGTTTCAAATTTTAAACAACTCGTTGTAGTTGTTTTTGTAATTTTAATGTTCCAATCAGTCAAAACAAACACTTTTTTAGCTTTTGAGTTGGTTTCGTAATTTTTTTTTCTGTTGTAGTTGTTTTTGTAACTTAAATGTTTTAACTTAATGTTTTTAACAACTCTTTGTAGTTGTTTTTGTAATTTTAATGTTCTAAACAGTCAAAACAAACACTTTTTTAGCTTTTGAGTTGGTTTCGCAATTGTTTTTTCTGTTGTAGTTGTTTTTGTAATTTTAATGTTACAAGCAGTCAAAACAGAAAGTTTTTTAGCTTTTAAGTTGGTTTCGCAATTTTTTTCTTTTTTTTTGTTGTTAACATTTTTATGTTGCAGTTTTAATGTTCCAAATAGTCAAAACAAAGCTTTTTCAGCTTTTTGTGATTTTTAAAATTTTTATCAACTTGTTGTTGTTATTACTGTCGTAGTATTGATTTTCTAAATAGCCAAGACTTAAAGCTTTCAAATTTTTCTAATTTAAAAAATTTTTCTTTTTCTTTTCTTTTACTATTTATGGACTTGTAATTGTTTTTGTAATCATAAAAAGGTAAATTTTCAGCTCGTGAACACCTCTCGACGATTTTGTTCAGTAATTTTTCTTTTACATTCTTATCGTTTTCTTGTAGTTGGTTTCGTATTCGTAATGCTGTCTGAATGGGCAAATATTGGCAGCTCGAAAAAAAGATAACCAAAAAAAAAAATTTGTCAGGTAGCAACGTGCGACGTGCAACGAGCCATCGCTTCTAATGTGTCTCGTGACTGTGGCAAACATCGATTTGTTTTCATTTGCCCGTATGCCAAATTTTATTTTTATTGTTGTCATTGTCTGGCTCACACATATCTGCATACAACAACTTATTTGAACTAAATAATGTTTTTGTTGTTTTATATATATAAATGCCAATCGCGCAACGTGTTGTGGCATTTTATTAAATGTAAATATTTGGCTTTATCTTCATTCTTTTTTATCTGAACGTCGTTTATAAATTGAAAATAAAAACACAAAAAAATAACATCACACCAACAAAAACCTGGCATGGCAGACAATGTGCTCATGAATTTGCAAAAATGTTTGCCAAAATTGCCGAAAATTGAGGTTAATGGGTTGTCGGCTTTGTACGTGTCGCAGCGTTTTTTTTTAGTGAAAACTGTTGGTGTTCTGTCAGTGAGCGATAGGCGAGTTGTGGCAAATGACAAAAACATATTGTTTAATTTAAAAAATAAATGTTGACAAATTTTTAATAAATTCATAAAAATAAGTGATGGTCAATTTGTAGTTCTTTGTGTTAATTAAAAATGTTTTTTTGTTGGATTTTTTATTTGACTTTTAAATTCAGTTCATAAATTTTAGGGACTTTGTTAGTGAATTGATTTGTTGGACTCTTTTTATGACATAACAACAGAAAAAATATTTGTTTGATAACCACAGAGTAATCGGAGAGTTCATCATCAACAGCGTAGCAGTCGCAGCTTGGAGTGAGCCAATGTTTCCTTCACAGTCACGTCGCATACATCACAGTTGATTGGTTCGTATCTTCAAGCATTTATGTTGCTCAGGTCTTCTTCTATCTCACCTGACTATCTCTTTGGTCTTTCGAGTTTTCTTTTGTCAATAGTCAGTAGATTTGTTCTTATCTATTCTGAACAAGTTGGACTTGATCGGTGCGATTTTAGATCAAGTAAGTCCACCATTGACCAGATATTCATATTATGTCAAATCCAGGCAAATCCTCCTTAATTAGAAGGCAGCATTTAATAATCCGAAAAGGGATCGCCTACACGCCAGAATGATCTGAATTTGGAGCTCGTAAGACTTTGCTAAGCGATACTAAGCAACACCCGTAACGCCAGCAAGGATGGAAGTGACCTCTACTACCTATTCGAAGCCGTTCGAGGTTTCAGACAAACTGATCCTTTGTCGAGCGACCTCTTCTATCTATACATCGTTTCTGAGAGCGTTCGATAGTCTAAGAAATTATCGCCTAGGTATCCCTGCAAAGTTCGATACCCACAGCTCCATCAAGGTTGAAAGTGAACTCACCCACCCACTCGATACCGTTCGAAGTTTCAGACAATGTGGTCCTTTATCCAGCGACCACTTCCATACTTCCATACCATCTCTGGGAGCATTTGATAACCTGATTAAGGATCGCCTAGAGGCCGCAATTGGCTGTACTTGGTATCCCTGCAAAGCTCGATACCCATAGCTACGTCAAGATTGGAGGTGACCTCTACGACCTATTCGATACCGTTCGAGGTTTCAGACAAAGAGACCCTTTGCTCTGCAACCTCTTCCATTCACATAACATCTTTGGTAGCATTGGATAGTCTAATAAAGGATCGTGTGGAGGCCGCATTTGGCTGTACTTGGTATCCCTGCAAAGCTCGATACCCATAGCTACGTCAAGATTGGAGGTGACCTCTACGACCTATTCGATACCGTTCGAAGCTTCAGACAAGGCGATCCTTTATCGTCCGATCTCTTCCATTCATATATTATTTCTGGGAGAATTCGATAGTCTGAGAAAGTATCGCATATAAGCCACATTGTCTGAACTTGGTATTCCTGCGATCTCTGGGAGCATTCGGCAGCCTAATAAAGAATCGCCTAAAGATACTATACTTGGTATCCCTGCGAAGCTCGATACTCATAGCTACGTCAAGATTGGAAGTGACCTCTGCGACCTATTCGATACCGTGCGAAGCTTCAGACAAAGCGATCGTTTGTCGTGCGATCTCTTCAATACATATACCATCTCTGGGAGCATTCGATAGTCTGATAAAGGATCGCCTAAAGGCTGCAATTGGCTGTACTTAGTATCCCTTGAAAGTTCGATACCCATAGTTTCGTCAAGATCGGAAGTAACCTTTACAACACATTCAATACCGTGCGAAGCTTCAGTCAAGGCGATCCTTTGTCGTGTGCCCTCTTCCATCCATATTCCATCTCTGGGAGCATTCGATAGCCTGATAAAGGATCGCCTAAAGGCCGCTGTATTTGGTATCCCTGTAAAGCTCGATACCCAAAGCCCTGTCAAGGTTGGAAGGAGAAGATGCGACGTCTTCAATTTCACCTTGGAGCGCTTACTGCGCAAAGCCGGTGTTCATCGTAATGGCACTATTTTCAACGAAAGTATCCAGCTTATTGCTTAAGTCAATGACATTGACGTCACTGGGTGTAACAAGCGAGATGTCACCGCTGCCTTTGCGGGAATCGAAAGAGAATCTGCCAAAATTATCAATGTTATCAATTTGCCAAGAAAGTAAATAAAGACTGACTACAGAAATGATCCTGTAAACTATAGTCTTATTTCGGTAGTCAATTTCGGTAAATGACCCATGGTGGTAAATGAGGGCAGCACGAAGTATGTGCAGTCTATAAGTAGGGAGCCGCAGAGACTGGGGCCTCGGATCGATGCTGACGGGTACACTTTTGAAGCTGTCAAGTAATTTGTCTACCTGGGCATCCCCATAGGTTAGGTTAGGTAGGGAAGGGTGTGTGCGTCCCAAGGGCAGCACTTCCACTCGGAGGCCAAAATGGCCCATTGTGAATCCCTTCATGGAAGATTCTGGAGCTAACCATAAACAGTAGCAATGATGTCAATATGGAGTTAGAGCGAAGGATTACTCCTACTAATAGATGTTACTACTATGATCTCGAAAACTTGCATTCTATAGAATGCTTATGCAGCACTTCTTTATGGCACGGAACACTGTCATGGAACGACATTGTGACCCTTAGGGTGTTCGCGAAAAAGGTACAACGAATTAACATCCAGCGGCTCCGCTGACTTGATCATGTCTCCCGTATGGACGATGAAACTCTGGCGGAAAAAATGAAGTAATTGTAAATCGACGATTAAGAAGGATACCGTGTCTCCAATGAAACCCAACTTGAAGATGCCTTCTCATCTGATGATGTGATCAACTAGTCATTTTGTCTGATCTCCGCATAATTTACACTACCTATGTCCGACCAAAAATGGAGTTAAACTCGCCCCGGTGGGCGGAGGCTTCAAACCACTTTTTGAAGCTCCTGGACCGTGTGAAAACCCTGCGATTATGCTTATCAGGGACAGCTCTATTGACTCCTTGGAAGATCGCCGAAACGTGGCATGTGTGGTCTTATTCTACCGTTACTTTTTCGGTAATTGTTCAGAGGATAACGAGCTGTATGAGCTGTATAAGGACATGGACGTAGCGCAGCGAATAAACATCCAGCAGCTACGCTGGCTCGGTTATGTCTGCCGCATGGACGACGAAGCTTCGGCGAAAAAGGTGTTCGATGCGATGGTTGGAGTTCGACGGCGAAGAGGAGGCCATGTCTCCAGTGGAAGGACAAAGTTGAAGAGGCCCTGTCATCTCTTGGTGTTACCAACTGGAGAAGGCACGGGCAAAGCAGAGGCGCCTGGAGAGAAGTTTTGCGGCAGGCTGTAACCCGATAACGGGTTGTTATGGCCAGTTAAGTAAGTAAGTTGAGAGGATATCCGGGTATTTCGTTGAGCATTCCACGTTGAAACAATATTCCAGCGCACTACGCTAAACAGAGAGAGTAGATAACTGGCCCGCACTGCGCGATTGTGGAATCTCCTAACCTATATGTCCTTCCTGAACCAACGAATGCCTCGCACTAGGAGGAGTCATCGTCTGCGCGGTTGCTCAAATTAAAAAAGAACAATGTCTCACACAAAGCAAAGCCGCCTGGACACAATTTTTGAGGCAGACTGGAACCCAAAAACGGATTGTTATGGCCAGTTAAGTAAGAAAGATAGTCCAAGACGTGCTTTCTTTAGACCCTAACACGCTTCCTATTCATTTCTTGGTGTAACCAACTCTGATCGTAACTCGGTGATGGTTTGCTATGGCTAGTTAACATTTCCACTACTGCAAGAACATTGGTGTCCCAAGGATTGTTCAGTTAATACTGCAGCTTCTAATTTGTATTATAAACTTAACCAAAAGAAGTCTTCAAAAAGTCGAACAATCTGTATAAATGCTTTACAAAAATCATCATAAAAGGCTGAAGTAATTATTAGAAAAGATTGCATAGCCAAACTGACTATATACCTTGGGCAGTTCTCAGTAAACTGAAGACTATAAAGAAATAAATAAATAACAAATGAACATTAGTTAACATTTTCAAAATTAACCAATTCAAAGAAACCTTTTTTGTGTCATTAATTTACTCTGAATGCGTACAATTTTTCAGGTGCAATTTTTTTGCTCTTTCAAGTCACTTTTTCCACTTTCAACATTTATAAATGCCACACTTTCAGTCTAAATAAGAGAAGAAAAAATCACAAAAAAAATTGCACTCTAACAATGGACACCACTGCTTGCCGAGCAGCAGCCTTCGTCTTTTTTGCATACTAAATTACGCCAGTAGTCGTCTGTCTTACTGGATGCCACTGAAAATTATTTCGTTTTGCTTTGTTGGTGGCCGGGAATTTTTTGCCGCTTTCTTAGTTGCCTGCTCAGGCATTTTCTTAATTTTAATGAACCGAAACAATTTGTTTGAGATAATTTGTTGCCGTTCATGCCAACGCAGAAAGTGCAGCAACCAATGCTGGAGACCAGTGAAAAGCTGCAGCGCCTTGAAATATGCAACGGTAAAAAATTCACCTACAGCCAAGCAATGCAGCCAAGTTGAATAAGAAAAAAACATGGTGGCAAAATAAAAAAATTTAGAAATGTACATCGCTCTATCTCCTTCTCTATCTCCTTCTCTCTCTTTCTGTCTTGCACTGCTGCTGGCTTTATAAATATTTTTAATAGTGCTCGGAAATGCTCAAGTGGCAGGCGACTAAGACAGATGTGCAGCGCCTGGCGGCACAGCGTTAAGCATTTAAATTGCACGATTTTTATTTTAATTAACGCAGTAATTACGATTTTCTTTCCCTCCCCTCTTTCACGCTGCAACAGTGGCCCAGTTGCAATGTGATAAATAGCAGCCGAAAATTACTGCAGCGCTGTGTATGTGTGTATGTGTGTATGTGTGTATGTGTTGGTAGCACTCACCTGTGGCAATGTTGTGCATGAATATCTCACGTAGCAGCAGCAATTCATCTTCCGGTGCAGCGGAAATTGCACCGAAGACATCATTTTCAGGCCACACTTCTCTGCAATGAAATTAAAAGAACAAATTATAAGAAATGAAATATTAAGTCGAAGGCAAAATGTTAAGACGAAGTAATTAGTATTAAGAAGATAGTAGAAGAGTGCTCGATGTTATGAAAACTGCACACAGCACTATGATCTCAGTGGGTTCAAGTCAAATGTCCATGAATTCTTACTTCGTAACCATGTCTCCTAAGCTTTGTGGCCTTGCGGAACCAACGCAGTAGTTTGTATTAAAGGGCATATCTTCTTATTAAGAAGAAGTACAAACAAACTTAATGAAGGAGGAATAAAATGAGGTATAAATGGTTAGTTACTAATAAATAAACAGAATTGGTTAGTAGTGACCAGAACTTATGTTAGTTTCTAATTAATAAACAGAACTGGTTAGTTGTAACCAAAACTAACCAGAAGTGCTTATGAACTCCATTAGGAGATATCTGGCATTAGGTAGACGAAGCAAAGAAGATGAAAACGTTTTGAGTGTGAAAAGTATGAATATTAATTTTAAACATTAAACTTATTAAAAAAAAGAACTGGTTAGTTGTGACCAAAACTAACCAGAAGTGGTATACGAACTACATAAGGAGATTGATGGCATTGAGAACAATGCGAAACAAAGAAGTTAAAAACGTTTTAAGTGTGAAAAGTTTGAAATTAATCACAAACAATTTAAAATATTAAAAAAAGATCTGGTTAGTTGTGACCAAAACTAACCAAAAATGGTATATGAATTCCAGTAGAAGATATCTGATATTAAGAAGGCGAAACAAAGATGAAAACGTTTAAAAATGTGAAAAGTGTAAATATTTGTTATGACAATTAAAAAAAAAATAAATCAAAAATTAAAAAAAAATAAAAAAAACGGAACCGGTTAGTTGTGACCAAAACTAGAAGTGGTATAATAAATAAATTAGAAGAAATCTGACAGTGAGAAGCAGGCAAGCAAAAAAGATGAAAACGTTTTCAGTGTGAAAAGTATGAATGGAAGTTTTCAGCCCAGCTCACTTTTAGCTGATTAGAGAAAGAATGAAGACAAATCAATCCAACTTCTGGCTATTATGTATGGGGTTCTCTTACAGGGATGGGCAATGTTGAGAGCCAGTGGCGGTTAATTTGTTTTGGCAGCTCCCAGGATAACGATCAAGGATCAAGGTCTTTGCTTAGATTCTGACGAAAGTTTTTTAATCCTGTTCCCGATGTTCCTTACATTAAAAAAAAACAAGCAGTTCTCGCGATAAAACTCCGTCACAAAAGAGTTAAGGTTGCGTTCAACCGCAGACCCGATGCCCTTCAAAGTCGAGTATCCAACGTTCAAGAAACAGTCAACTGACATCTGAACGTTAAGAGAATGTCAAATCGTCAGATCGTTCAATAAGTAACATTGCCGCCATCCGTGAAAATATACAGAAGAACCGGAGGTCGCAAGTTTCGTTCGCTATGCAAAAGAATTCAGTCTCTCAGAGGCTTTAACTTGGCGTTTTTTGCATCAAGACATGGGTCTCTATTCGTCAAGATCCAACAGATGCGAAGTTAAAAGTTAATTACCATAGACAACGTTGTTTTTTTTGCTGACTGGGCTTCGGAGTGTTTGAAAGCGGATTCAAATTTTGATCAAAACCTCATCTTCTATAAAAAGACGCTTTCATTCGAAAAGACGCTTTGTCACTGTCTTTTTGAAAGAAAGGCTAAGTTTATAGGCAAAATTTAGCATAAACCCGTGGTCAGGGGCGGATTAAGAAAAGTATTTTGGAGGGGGTTTAAAAAATTAATTCTTTGATATTCATAAATGTTGATAAAAATTATATTCATAAATGTGGTTTTAAAGTCGACCCTGATATTTCCAGCCACCTCGTCAGGGCGAGCAAAATGGTTATTAGACGATATGGAGAGATATGGTTCCACCAGAATGGCGCTTCGTGCTACACAGCGAACACCACTGTGGACAAATTGCATGAAAGATTTGAAGGTATAGTTTTTTTACGGAGGTGACCTGAATTAGACACGAAGATTGTGCAAATTGACCCTGTCAGAGCGTTTTGTAGGGTCTTTTTGAAATTGCAGAGCTATGCCAACAAGTCGCAATCGATCGAAGGTCACCAAAGTAAACATAACCCGAACCATTGCTCAAAATAAGTCGAATACAGTAGAGTCATTGAAAATTAGACCTCTGAGGAAAAATTTATCACTAGAATTCGCACCATTACTAAAAACCGGGAGGTACATTTGAATGATGTCATATTTCATACATAATGGAAAACATGGGCTTTTAAACTAAAAGATATTACTTCGTCTACAGCTCAAACACAGCTAGGGATAGGACGATACAAGTAAATACAAGTAAAGTATCGATACATTCCCTCGAAAAGTGAGTACTTTTGGTATCGATACAATTTAAAAAAATTGCAAGTATATTTATCGATACCTTCTTTCGATACCATTTTCCAACGTACTGGAAAATATCCAATTTATTGGTAACTTGGGCGCTTATTAAAAAGTAGGCAACACTTCCCAAAACTTACTGGGTCGGCTACATTTGATTGATTGATGATTTTTACGAAATTTCGTGCATATATATATTTGGTAGGTATCAGAATAGGTTGGAAAGTATTCAATATCAAATAAGCCTTTATTAATGAGTTTTGTTTTCTTTATTCCAAAACTACATGCGATACCGAGTAATATCGATACTTTTTGTTCGATACTTACTTGGTACTCGATACCAAGAGCTGAAATTTTAAATGAGTACAAGTATCTATACTCTGAGGTATCGTCCTGTCCCTAAACGCAGATTAATTTATTCTGGTCTAACATTGATTCGTCTTCATTAGAAAACTCTATATAACACAATTTCATAGAATTACACTACTTCCCAGGACATGAGTTACGCGAAGTCAATGAACAAGCTGAGCGCCTTGTTAAGAGAGACTCAGTGCGTCTATGAATGGGGTCCGAATCATTATGTGAATTATACAGAAAATTCGTATATGATTGACTAAGGAAATGGCCTGGGAATACGTCAAACAAAATAAAAAGTTGTTATTCTCAGACAGAGAAGTGTCCAGAAAACTCCTAAAGAAGGAGAACCCTCGCATCTTAACAAAAATTTACAGAGCACTACGACTACGTTAGGCAAAATAGTTCCTAGCATCAGAGAGAGCAGTGTCCAGAAAAGGTCTCATGCTAAAGAAGTGGGACCTTTACTATTTTACTGGATACTGACTGGTGACTTTACGCTCGGGCATCATCTCAATTAAGTGGAAATTTCCTTTTCGTATGTCTATTTCCTTTTCTAAAATGCAATCAAGAATTAGAAACATCGATACTCTGCGATTGGTCTGCACTCAGTAAAAAATTATTTCTCCAGGTTAAACCAAAGCTTGTAGAACAAATCAATACTGTTCGCGGTGCTTAATAGCTTCAAATAATAACAACATTAACCCATCTGAATCTATTAACCCATTGCAGCCGGATGGGGGGAAATTTCACACCCTGGAATGGTAATTTTTCTTTGGCCCCCCTGACTAAATGTGTTATGCGATTTGGTTGAAATTTTGTAGAATGAAATGGAATAGATGCAGGTTTATTTCGTTTTTAATAATATTGAAGAATTGTGACATTAAGTTATCCCGATCCGTGTATAAAGTTGACTAACTTTTTTGTGTACCTTATCGAGAAAATTCTTAAAAATAGTACTTAAATATTGAAAATTCCAGCAGTTTTTTCTGGAGTTCACTGAACTGCATATCTTCTGTGAATTGTTGGTATTGCCTGGTACAATCTACCTGTGTACAATGAATGATTTTCCAGAAAGAGGTGAAATTTCACCCCCTCTATATCTCAGGGGCTATATCAGGTAGATACTTGAATTTTTGTGTATTCCTTACCAACAAATGTAAATTTAGACAAAATTCGCTGCCCAGAACTATGTGCAGGCAGTAATGGGTTAAGCAGTAAACAAAATATAATCCAGACAGCTCATCAAACTTTGTTGAAACTCTATCAGAACAGTGATGGCTGTACTCACGGGACTCTGTCTAGTGGATAGAAAAGCTAAAAGACTTAAGTTGCTAGACAAGGATTTCTGTCATTGTTGTTGTTTTGAAAAAGAAGACGACATAGTCTCAGACTTTATGTATCAATACTCATTTCGGGCTAAAACATATTTAAAAATTTAGGCTTTTCGTTTCTTACTAGTTTAACTAAGGTTTCTACTTTCAACACTTCAACACTTAAGAGATATCAAGGTTTATATTGGATCAATAAAAAATCTATGTTACAACTCCAACAACACAATGGTTGCCTAATAGTTAGAAAAGCTGAATGGTTGTCTTTCTAGAAAAGAAAAGGAAATTGTTCTGCACTTTAAGAGTCAATCTAATCTCTGACGAGAAAAGAGACCCAACATTTTAGGCTTTTCTTTGGGTCTGAGGTTAGGTTAGGTAAGACAGGCGGCTTGCTGGTTCTCAGCAAGTACACTCGGTTCTTTCTTTCTTTGGGTCTTGCTGGACTTACTTTTGCTCTAAATACCAAAGAGATTTTAAGGTTTATAATGAAATCTTAAAAAGAGTAATAATCCTTAAAGAAAAAGAAATAGTCTCATATTTTATGTATCAATGCTCATTCCTGGCTAAGATTTAAAAATGTTGACTTTTCTCTTCTTACTAGTCTAAGGTTTCTACTCTCAACACTTAAGAGATATCAAGGTTTATGTTGGATCAGGTTTATAATGGAATCTTAAAATGAGTAAAAATCCTTAGTCCATTGAAATGTCTTCTTATCATTTCTGAAGTATGTGTGGTTTAGGCTTTTAAGATTACAATCACCAGACCATTGACAGAACCCACTCAAGAACATGAAATATAGATTTGTTCTTGTGAAAAACAGGCAGTTTGAGGTTTATAGAGTCATGATTATCCATAGAATCTTTTAATACTAGAACGACCGGTCAGTCCACCCCATACGGAATTATATTACCACCAGAAGAATCATTCAACTTTCATTCATGGCAGCACGAACTGTGAGCTATTTAATCATCATCAGAGAATCTGGGCCACCATCACAACAGCATCAATGCAACATTTTGTTTAATCTCAAGGACAATAACTTTTTATATAATATTTTCGCACCATGCGAACGCATACAGCCAACATAAATACGAATGCGACGCATCATGGAGTAAGGGGCGGAAAATGTCATTAATTTGAAATTCTCTCGTCATAAATCCTTATTAAAATTCCATTTAATATGCTTTCAGTGAACTTTACAATACAATTAAGAGCAACTTGTGCTTTGCGCAGTGCACACGCACACTCACACACACACAAACAAACACGCATAAATGGACACTTGTGTGCAGCCAACAGGCAGTGTGGCAGTCAGCCCACACGGCCAGACCTCGGAGAATTTTGCAGCGGCCGCCAGCAGCGAGAGAGAAATCCTTTTTTCGATATTGCTGCAACGGAGAAAATCCTTGGCATGGCATTAAGTATCAGCAATGGCAACAACTACAACAATGGCGCCAACAACTTGAGCAGCATGCAACAAGCTTTTAAAATAAAATTGATGCGTTAAATTTATTCGCTGTGAATGCCACATGGCACACGTTGTGCGCTGCCGCTGTCGCCGCCATTGCATGCCACACAGTATTTTAAGTCCTTTGCACATGCAACGCAATATGCTGCAACACTGGCAACCGTTGCTGCTGAACGAGCAACAATGCAGCGCAAGGCAGTGCTCGTGTGTTTTGCTGCGTTGCTTGTTGTTGTTTCATTTAAAGTAATTTAAAGTGCATAAACAAAAACACACATAGTACACACACACACATACATAGTGGCAGCCAGGCAGGCAAACATGCACATAATTAAATGTTGTTGCGTGCTGTGCACATCGGCGACACTGGAGCGCGCTGCAACACCTTCACCGCAAATGCTAAGCGCCAAAATTTATGCTGCGCCTATTTGCAAATGCGCGAACTATACTATTGTTGTTGTTGTTGTTGTTGTGGCGTTTTGCTGCCAACAGTGTAAGTGCTGCGCCAAGTGCTGCGGCCGCGGCGATAGTGTGGCAAGTAGTCGCTTTGCTTTTGCTGCCACTTTGCCTTCGGCGTGGCACCGTACGGCACACGCTGTGATGTATAACGTATTTGTGTTTGTATGTGTGTATGTGTGTGTGTGTGTGTAGGTGTCGCCTGGCAATTGCATGCTGCCCGTTGCTTGATATATTTAGCACTTGAGGCGTGGCACATTCGATTGCCGTGCTGCCGTTTGCTTCCTAAGCGACAAAGTATGGTCGCCGCTTGACATTTGGGTCGAATCGCTTATTAAGTTGTTCCAGTTGTTGTTGTTGGCCACACATTTATGTTTTTTTCCGCTGTTTGCTGTTTTATTTTTAGCAAACGTACGAGTTTTTAATGTGTTGAGTGCGTCTGCATTCCGGTGAGAATTCAATTTGGCTCACAATTTCACAAATGGCCGCACTCGAAAAAGAACTTCCAACTTCTTTGCTGCGCCCACTCATTGAATTTTTTGGCATCAATTACTCGAAAGTGCTAAGTAAACTTTGTGCTATTTCTGTGTTTTCATGTTGTTGTTTTGTAAGGAAAATTCGCTTCGTTTGGTAAGGAAAATTTGTGCTATTTTTGTCTTGTTATGTTTTTATTTTAAAAGGAAAATGACTTTCGCAATTTTCACAACTTGTAAAAAATTCTAAAAAAAAATTGTATTGCATGTTACTTATTTAACTGACGCTAGTTTTTCATACTAGAGGCCCCAGGTTCGATTCCCAGTTCGAGCGGGTGAAACGCTTGTCTACTTCTATCGCTATTCCCATGAAGCGGACAAAGCAGACAATCACAAAATACCTCCAAGTGTGAAAGAAAAACTGTCAGTCGCCGCTTGGACTCTTCCGCAATTTAAATTTATTGTTATTTATTGCTAATTTATTAATAAAATTGTTTAAATTATATACGAAATTGGGAGATTAAGAGGTTTTCGATAATACATTCTGATTATTGCTTCGTGGAAACCCAAAAGTTGATAACCACACAACTCCGATTGTATGGGAGATGCCCTCTGGTGGTAAATTTCTGAACCTTAATTCATTTTGTATTTTTTGTACTCAAGAATGTTCCCGAACGCTAAATAAATCATTCAAATAGGATCAATAGTTTCCGAGATTATATGTTTCCTCGCTACCACATTTACAAGTGGCGAACCAATTCCATAGAAAATGGTTAGTTTTATATTACAACCCCCTTAAGACTTGGAAATAGCGGATAGGTTTGTTTGGAAAAAACATTTGGAAGAGAAAATAACCGAGAGTCGGTCTTAGATTTGACAAACTGCTCCCTGCCGCAGAGCAGGGAGCAGTTGGAGCCTAGTTCATAAAAGCGATTCTTTTGTATGCTAGCCCCATTAAGGGTTGAAGATAGAGGGTAGATATGTTTGAAAGAAATGTTCAGCAAGAAAAATTAGTGGGGGTTAGTCCTACATTTCAACTCTTTCAGATCCACTTTTGAGCAGCTGTGAAGCAATTAATTGAACTTAAATGATCATTTTATATGGGAGTTTTATTAAGGGTTGAAGATAGGGGGTAAGTTTGCTCGAAAGAAATGTTCCAAAAGAAAAATTAGTGGGCTCAGTCATAGATTTTAACTCTCTAAGAGCAACTTCTGAGAAACTGCAGAGCAATTAGACGAAGTTTAATGATAACTTGAATGATTTTGTATGAAAGTCCCAGTAAGGGTTGGAGATAGGGGGTTAGTATGTTTGAAAGAAATTTTCAAAATCAAAAATTAGTGGGAATCGGTTATAGGTTTTAACCCTCTAAGAGCAAATCTGAGCAGCTGTGGAGTCGTTAGTCGAACGTTGATGTTCATTTTGTATGGGAGCCTCATTAAGGGTTGAAGATAGGAGGTAGATATGTTTGAAATAAATGTTCAGCAGGAAAAATTAGTAGGGGTCAGTCATAGATTTTAATCCTTTCAGTGCCACTTTTGATCAGCTGTGAAGCAATTAATTGAACTTAAATGATAATTTTGTATGGGAGTTTTGTTAAGGGTTGAAGATAAGGGGTAAGTATGTTTGAAAGAAATATTCAAAATTAAAAATTAGTGGGGATCGGTCATAGATTTCAACCCTCTAAAAGCAAATCTGAGCAGCTGTGGAGTCTTTAGTCGAACGTTAATGTTCATTTTGTATGGGAGCCTCATTAAGGGTTGAAGATAGGAGGTAGATATGTTTGAAAGAAATGTTCAGCAAGAAATATTAGTAGAGGTCAGTCATAGATTTCAACCGTTTAATAGCAACTTCTGAGAACCTGTAAAGCAATTAGTCGAACTTAAATTATCATTTTGTAAGGGAGACCCAGTAAGGGTTGTAGATAGGGGTAAGTTTGTTCGAAAGAAATGGTCATACGAAAAAATTAGTGAGGGTCAGTCATAGATTTTAACCCTCTAAGAGCAACTTTTGAGCAGTTGTAGAGCAATTATTCAAACTTAAATGTTAACTTTGTATGAGAACCTCATTAAGGGTTGGAGATAGAGGATAACTATTTTCGGAAGAAAGGTTCAGTGGGAAAAACTAGTGTCATTCATATATTTTAACCCTCTAATAAGGGCCACTTCCGAGCAGCTGTGGAGCAATTAGTCCAACTTAAATGATAATTTTGTATGGGTGCCTCACTAAGGGTTGTAGATGGGGGGTAGGTATGTTCGAAAGAAATGGTCATAAGGAAGAATTAGAGGGAGTCAGTCATTGATTTTAACCCTCTAAGTGCAACTTTTGAGGAGCTGTAGAGCAATTTATTGAATTTCCCAGCTTATTTTGACTTCGATGCGACCCCACTTTAGCCCCAAAATGTTTTGGCTCATATACTTTTTCACCGAAACACATAAAATGAGAGGTTCTTCAGCATTGAGAACCCATTGTTAAGAATCCCCAAACAAAACTAAATCATGTCTATACACATTGCACAAAACTGTCGAATATGTTGGATCACAATGGGCCTCCGAGTGTGTTTCTTACAAAAGCAGCCACCACAATTTAACCTACAGACCCATGCTACTATTTTAACACTCGATGCCTGTTTCCAGTTTTGCTGTGGACTTTTTAAGTATGTTACAAACTTCATGGGTGTCTATAATTAATTAAACCTTGTCATTTTTTTTTATTAAATCAAAAGGTTCCATAGTTGTGTAACTATAGGTGCTCAAATGTGAACTGGGTCTAATGGACCCAGAGTGTTCCAGATAATTAATTGTCCAAGACAAGCGAGTCAAATTCTTTACAGTCAAATTCTCTACAATGTTTTCTATTCATTTTTTAATATTTTTTCTGAGCAATCATTGTTTCAATACCAATTTAGGAACTAGAAGTTTAACTTATTGAATCAATTATGACTTATTTTGTATTAAAAGAAGAGTAAAGAAAGAATGGACAAACTAAAAGTTTTACTGATTGAATCAATTAACCGTAGATCGAGCTTTGTATCAAAAATGATATATTTGATTTTTGGTTTTATTATAACTTTTTTCAGGATATAATTAATTTAATCATTCTTTGTGACTTTGTTGTGTTGGGATTATGCTTTTTAAAAACCATCTTTCACAGTTTTTTAAGAAAGAGGTCTTGAGAAAATTGAAAAGTTTATAATTGTATACATAGGATAGGATTCGTTAATTGTTTGAAAGGTCGATCTGCGGTTAAGAAGTTTTTTGTATGAAAAGAGTAAAGAAACTGTAGTAGGTCCTTCTGAAGGGTTTCTGCCAAACCTACACGGAGAACAGAGAACCGTGTAGAAAAAGACGCTGATGGTAATGATGGCATTCATAATCTTGATTAGAAACTTGCTTTACTTATATTTTACTCAATTTTCAATCAAACCTGCATATTAATTTGTTTGTGCTTGACAATATTTCGATATTGATCGATATTAAACTCTCTGTAGACCCCAACATGCTTTCTATGCATTTTTTAATATTTTTCCTGAATTTCGTGATTCTTTTAAAACCAAATTAAGAACTAAAACTTGAACTCATTGAAGTAATTATGATTTCTGTTTTATGAACAAAAATAATTAATGCAAAACGTCAAATTTAAAAATTTGTAACTCTCTAAATACTCAAAAGCATTCACAATGCTAATTGAAAGCTTCGTTTAACTTATATTTCATTCAATTTCCAATCAAATCCACACAATAATTTATTCGTCCTTGACGGCATTTCGTATTTTTCACTACAATAAATTTCACTTTGCGCAAATTATCTGCAATTGTGCGTTATTTATTTGTGAGCCAATTTCCAATGAATTCCACTTGAACGACATCTTTCATATCTCGTCCAGTCCCTCGCGCCGCCTTCTCGCAGCAAATCATTTTACCTGGCGAATAATTTCTACGCTGTCACGGCACCGTTTGACATTCGGCAAAATGGTGAAATGTATTTAATTTCACGCTTTGAGAACTTTCGCTTTCGCACAATTTATGTTCGCGACCAAACCGGATGCGTTCTCGAGATGCGAACAAAAGCGCGAGCGCGTAATTTAAGAAATATGAAAAGTTTTCACATAAATTAAACTTGCAAACGCTGTGAAATTAAACTACAAATTTCGAGTATAATTGCCGTGAAAACGAAAATGGAAAATTGAGGCCAACTTTGCTGACTGGCCATGGCTGTCTCGCATGTGTGTTGCTTCGATAACGAATTCGGTGGGTGGAAGGAAAAATGTGCTCAACTTTTTTTCTATACAACAAGGAGCAAATTAAGTGAAAGTTGACGTCGAGGCGGAAGTGCAAAAATTATCTGAGGGCAAAAGTTGACAGCGCTAGCAACAGAAAAAATTCATCATAATTAGAGCAAAATATTATTAATTGAGCCACAGTGGGGCGAAGGCAGTGTTGGACAGCTGACGAAGCCCAGTGGTCGCAATTATGCACCGACTTCTTAATGGCCACCGGCCAAAGTTGACTGCGGCCATACATGAAATACGCATTTCCGACTTATTTGACTTTAATTAAGGTTGCATGCTGTGAAATCGAGAGTGAGCAAAGGACACAGCGCAAAAATTTAATTTATTTGTTCGGCGAAGCAGCGAAACGAAAACAACGAACGACGCCAAAGAAGACATAAACACACACATACACACACACACACTGACGTTGACGCGCGTATTGCAGCGAGGCAGCCAGGAGCCGCTGACTCGCCGTCAGCCGATGGATATAAATACATTTCCAAGTCATTTAATTACAACATCATTAAAATTTTCCACCTGATGAACAGCGCAAAATGCGGCGCGCTCGCTTGTATGAAGACAAATATCTGCAACAACAACAACAACAACAACAATAACAGCAACAACAGCAACAACGGTGACAAGCCCTGCCCAAGCCTGGACGATATACTCGCACTGACACACAAACACACACACACACATAGGACACAGACACAGAATACACGCATTGCATGCCGGCTGGCAACGACATCGCGGACACAGCATTCCAAAGGACATTCGCGCAAGTTGCCATTTTAATTCGGTAAACAAAGGACGCAACATGAGACGAAGATCAAAAGCGGCGGAAATGCGCTGTGCAAAGTACACAAGGAATGAAAATGTCGGTAAAATGCCGCATATGTGACGTAGGGAAATGGCCGGCGTCTGTGTCTGTGTGCGTGTGTTTGTATTTGCGTAATGAAATTGCGCGTTGCACCACTGCGATGCCACGTCGTAAATTTATTTTTACATCTCTCTTTTTTTTGGTTGTTTAATTACGTAATAAGAGAGCACAAACAAAGAGAGAAAGAGAAAATTGCAATAAAAATGGCGTCGAAGTGAAAGCAGCAACAATCACGACATTCGCCTTGAAATGCGAAAAATTTCAGTGACAACCGTTATGCGGAAATGACTGTCCGCAACGGTAAATCACAATCAACATTTGTATTTACATATGCAAATACACAAACCCACACACACACACACACACTCAGACATGATGGCGAGCAACACATACGCGTATGAACATGTAAATTGTGTGTGTGTGATGTATGTGTGTGTTTGTATGTATTAATGATATGTGCCCATGGCACTAAGTGCAAATGAATCATCTTAACGGCTTTTGACAGTACTTGACACAAACATACCAATACATATGTATATATTATACACATATATACATACATACATATGTACTAGGGATTGCAATACCGGACCAGTTTTACAATCCCGGGATTTTCGGGACTGAAAATCACAATCCCGGGATCTCGGGATTTTTTTCGGGATTGAATATATTACTTTAAGGAACTAGTTCAGGCTTTTTTTCAATCGGATCGGATCGATTTTGTCAATCCCGGGATTTTTCGGGACTGAAATTGTCCGGGATCCCGGGATTCCGGGATTCGTGATTCCGGGATTGCAATCCCTAATATGCACGTATGTGTTATACATTTTAATACACCTATCTACGTGTGTGTGTGTGTGTATGTTGCATTTACATATGTTAACATTTTATGGTGTAATTACTGCCACACGTCTGTTGTTGGACTTTAGTCTTTTTGTTTTAATATTTGCATTAAATACATAAATAAAATTTTTGTTCTTTTGGCCTTTTGCAGCAAATTTGTATGGAATTTTTTATTACTGTTTGCATGCCGCATGTAAATTTTTACATATGGTAACGAAATGAGCAGACATTAATTTTTTGCAACGACAAAATGTAGAGAAACGCAAAGGAAACGAATCAGTGAGCAGCGAAAAACACGAAATGTAAACCTGGCATTTTGTTTCCACTTGGAATATTAACAGATGAGAGAAGAGGTAACACAATGAATGACTAAATCAAAGTAAAGCACTCAACTCTATTTGACTAACGAAATATTTTCCTCTGTAAATTACAAGTAATGAATTTTTAAGCTGACATGTTCAAACTTTTGCTTCATTCAAACGCTTTTCTCATTTAAGTCAACATTGGTTTGCCAATGCTGTCATGAATTTTCGAAGATATCTTTAGCAACAGTGAAATGACGAACAACTGAATATCAATGTGGTTTCACAAGCATTATGAATGAAGAATGGAGTGATTTTCCAAAAGAGGCATTTACTGAAGTCGACAATATCATTTTAAAAGATCGATGAGTGAAAATGTGTGAAATAGATAAGAACAAGGCAAACATCTGGACAGAATTTGTAGAAAACAGAAAATTATTACAACCGGAGAACTGTTTCTAGTCGACGAAAACCCAGGCATAACTAGCAAACATACTGGTATTTTCAAAAAAACAAAAATTTAAAAAACATAAGTTAAAAATTAAAAACAAAATTAAACAATAAAAAACCAAAAAAAATCAAAAAAGTTTATAAAAAAAATAATAAAAAATTATCACAACCAATAACCAAAAAAAAGCAAACACAAATAAACAACTAACTAAAATAAATAACTTTATAAAAATTTCAACAAAACTACTTTAAAAAACATTTTATAAATTAAAAAAAACAGCCACGAATGGTACAGGCACAAAAACATTCAAACAAGGAACAAATTAAAAAAATTCTAAAATAATATTACAAAACACAAACATACATAAAAGCATTTCAAAACTAATAAAAAAATCCTTTTTTTTAATAAGCAAAAAACAAAATTTAAAAAATTTAAAAAAAAAAAATGTATATGTTAAATATTTTATTTTTTAATACCAAACAAATAAAACCGGTGAAAAAACCAAATATAAATAAAAAAATTAAAAAAAATTAACATCGAAAGATAAACATACAGTCTGTCCAGGAAAAGCGTCATCGCGGTAACTTGGAAACTATTTGTCCGATTCGTTTCAAACAAACTGCATTTTATGCGGTTATAATATTTATTGTACGCAATATTTTTAATAACAGGTATAGTCGCCGCCATTCGCTATTATGGCCTCAAACCTCCGACCCATACGTTGCGCTAAGATCTGAGCAAGTTGCCGAGGCAATCGACTTCAAATCAGCCGAATTTGCCTCCATAACGGTTTTGCTGTTAATATACTATTTCCTCTGAGTTTCTGCTTCCCTATTTCTCATACATTTTCTATCGAGTTGGCATCAGGCGACTGTGAGGGCCAATCTAACACCTCTACCCCATTTTGCTGTTTCCACTCAGCACACATTTGGCTGCCACGTTTGTGGTCGTTGTCTTCTTGTATAATCCAAGGGGGCCTCTTCTCCCGAACATCTTTGCAGCTGATGGTAATAAAGCTTTTTCATAAATTTTTTTCATCAAAACCGCGTTCAAGTTGATGGTAATAACGAAAAGTCGCTCAAATCCTTTTTCTGAGAAGTACCCCCAAACATGGACCTTTACTGGGTCGTTGGAACGATCGGTTGATGGCGGCACACCAAGATCGATTTATGTCACTATTTGCCCAAAATTGAAATTCATCCGTAAATATTACATCATTCTAATTCCGATCCGAATTGGCATAAGCCCAGGCAAGCCGTTTTTGAAAGTGTGATGATGAGAGCAACAGTTTGTTCAAAGAGCTCCGGTATTTAACGTCGTTAGGTCTTAAACGTCCTCGAACCGTCTCTTTTGATATTTGAACATCACTTTTCTCTAAAACTGCATTAGCTTTACGCAACGATAAGCCCGGCTTTGTCGCAAACAAATCAATGATCTTCTTGTCCTGTTTTGGGGAGGTCTTTTTTTCAAGGCCCCGCCCAGCCAAATCGTCGACATTTTTTGCTTCCATATACCGATTCGTTCACCTCGTTACGAATGACTTCGACTTCTTCATATATTTTGCTGCAGCTAAACGTGACATTTACGGCCTTCTAGGGTGTAGACAAAGGTATACGGCTTCAAGTCGCTTCTCTCACGCGGAGCTCATCTTGTTAAAACACCCTGTACTTTGTAATTGTTTCACGAGACTGACAATTTTTGCAGTGCGTATTACAAAAATGATGAGGTGCATTCAAATTTTTTTGATAACGGTACTCTAAATGATAATTTGGTCGATCACGCTTCTACTGGACAGACTGTATTTCAATTAACACCCTAAGGGACTAACGTTGACCTTAGATAGGTTAGGTTAGATAAGACTGGCGGCTTGCTGGTTCTCAGCAAGTAAACTCGGAGGCCCCAAAGGCCAATTCTGATGCCCGATGAGAGTGTGGCAAGCCCTTGTCATCCTGTATTCGGTGCTGGCTGAAACCAACCTGAGCGTCGAATAAATCTGGCAATATCCTCGAGTGGCGTGGTACAAACCAAGCCCAAATCGCCCATCACTTTGCCCCCTAGATACCGTTGGCGTATGCTGTGAAGCGCAGGGCGTTCGCATAGGAGGTGCTGCACGGATTCAATTTCCTCCTAGTAGTCTCGATGGGGCAGACCGAGTCTTTCCGTAAAAATGCGTTGACCTTAGATACAAACAGGGTAACCTCACAGGTCACCTAATACTAAATATTGAACCAAATAAGTAGAGAATACTCTCTATAAAACAGCATGTCTTCACTTTACAAACCCCCATCTCAGTCATGTGAAGGAGTATGCTATAGATCTCACGACTAAGGAGAACAGGACAACAACCCAGTATGGCTAAACGATGACTCACAAAAATGTTAAACCGATGACTCCAAAACATTTACTAGTGTAGGGGGACCAAAAGATTACTCATTCCTTTCACTAAGCAACGATACGCCAATATTCCAAGCTGTTCGAATTATGATCAAAGGAACATCACAATACACTTGGACAGCATTTCAATATTAAATGCTTTGAATGGCTACTCTGTTTAATCGAAAAACCTCTTGGACTGTCACAAAAAACTCAAGAACCTAGGTACCCAGAATCGTGTAATTCTGGTTTGAATACCAGGAGATGACAGACATAAAGGCAATGAAATAACGGACTTACAAGTCAAGAAGGGTACAGAGAGTCCATTTATAAGGCCAGCTTCCATGTTCGGTTTCAGTAAAGCAGACCTGAGACAGGAAATTTGCAATTGAGTTCAAAAACACAAACAAGAACATGAAGAGACTTTGTATATCACCCTAAAAAAATCCCAAACTTCAACAAGAAGAACTCTGTGTGGCGCTGTGCCAAGTCATTTTTTTCTATAACAACCACCTCTAGAAACTAGGCCTGGCCGACAACAGAACATGCTGATTCTGTTATGAAACAATGGGACACATTATCACCAATTGTCCTGTCCTGAAAGACAGACGTTCAAAGTATCTGGGAAAACATAGTCTCGGTGTAGAGAACCTGATGCAAATGTCGCCGAAGGTTCTGATTCAATACCTGAGCATATTGTTACGAAAATGACTTTCCAAGTTCGTTTTGGATTGTGCTTGAAAATAAAACCACTTCCATTATTCAGCGCAAACGCAGTCAAAAACCAACAATCACTTTATTTACAGATTTACACTTTGTATCTACACTTGTTACTTCTTTGCTTTTTCAACTAAGACTCGACTCCCTGCGCTGCACACTGCTACTTTTTATACTTGTTTTCTTATCGCGTCGATGTTTCTTGCACATTCTAGTTGTACTCTCTATCTCGATTGTTTTAGCACAGATCATCGCCTTCGCGAACCATCCTCGCCATATCGGAATTATAGGAAGTTGGCTTGGAAAAGCATTCATGCATAGCACAGCACAGAGTGCCTCATTATTACAATATAAAACAGTAACAGGCAAAATTGACAATGAGATGGTGTTAGTGAGCGCAGTGTAATTTTTCTACACTGTATAAAATTAAACCTGAACAACGACTGATAAAGAGAGCGTAAGAATGCCTGTGCTGAGCGTACTGCTCAATTGAGTAAGCTTTACCGACCACTCATATAAAACATCATCGTTGAACCTCAAATTAGTAGAATAGAATTTGATGAGGTTTGTTGCACTGAGACCAGAAGTGATGTACTGTGCCACTTCAAATAAGTAAATATGCTGAAGTTTTTGAATTGAAAGTTCTTCTGTTTTTTTTCTCACCAATTTGTCAGTTTTCTACTTATTTCTAAAAAATAGTCTTTGAGGACTGTAAATTGCAAATTTCATTTCTCATTCAAATAGCTGCAGTTTTTTGGAGAGTTTGTTTATTATATACGTAATCGAAAGTTACAAGTTTGGCATTTCTTCTTTAATAATTGTGTCGGCTGTTCTCAAAAAAATTCTTATAGAATGTGAAGTTATCATTTAATCGCTCAAAGTGAAGGACTCCTTCAACAATCCAACGAGTGCATAACATACCCTTTTTTTAGATAAAGAACTGCTTTAGTGCTGAAAGTTAAAAATGCGTCCTGCCCACCCAATGGTTTTTACAATCAATGTAAAAAATAAACAGAAAAAGTTTATCAGAAAAGGCCAAAGCAACGATAAAATTTACGAGCTGTACTTCCCAGTCGGTTAGAAGTTCTTCAGGTTGCATTAATTTTCTTGCTGCCTGCATGTTGTTCATGTATTCTAATAAATAAATAATCATAAAACTAGTCATAGATAATAATAGACACCATGTTCACACCAACTATTCACGTCTAATGTTCTTTTTCTGTTCCTTCTCTCCCACACACACTTAGACAACATAAGCCTCACTCGTCTGTGTGCATCGCTAAGAAGAATGAAGCTTATGAAAATTTATGCGCCTTTCAAAAAGCAAAAGTTATGCTAATGATGCCAATTTCAGCCAGTTTTTGCACATTTCTGCGTAACAACAACAATAGCTTCACTTTAGCCAGGCAACCAATACAACTGCAGTTTCTGCGAGTACTGCAGCCACTCAAAAAATGTCGACTACGTTCATACTTTTTGTCTGTCTGTTACATTTTTGTGCAGCTTATACTTTTAATTTACATATTTTTAAGTTTTTGTGCACATACAAATATATGCAACACACACACACATAAATACCCATACAGACAAAAAGACAAACAAAAACGGAAGCCAGCCGCACAAAAGTGAAAGAATTAAAATGCTCGAATGTGAGTAAATAAATAAAATTGCAAAGAACGCCAGCGGCATTGTGCAGTTGTACAGCAACAATTGGCAAATGGAAAGTGGGAAAAGTGGTGAGCACACTCGTCTCGAAAAGGACTCGAAGCGGATTATGCGGCCAACTTGGCGTTCGAGTGATTGGCTGTGCGAGTGGGAAAAGTAAGAGTCGCAGTCAAAGCGAACAGAATGCAACTGGCAGAGAAGCAAAGCTCCATTGTCTGACTCACTGTCTATGGCATTGTCTGTGTCGCTGTCTGGACGAGTGCGCCGTTGGCCACACTACTTGTGGGCATGTAGGTGTGTGCTTCTCTGTGTGTGTGTGTGTGTGTGTGGCAGCGCCTCTGGAATTTAACTCAATTGCAGCTTAAGTGTGACTTTGTGACCTTTTTCGTTTAGTTCTTTTATGACAACAACAACAACATATATGCAGACACACATGCACACGTTTGTATTGTATGTATGAGTGCTGTGTGTGTGTGTGCGCGCGCACAATTGTTTACTTATGCAACCAGACTGGGGAATTGTTATTGTTTGGCATTTTTATTGTTGTCCTTTTGCATTGAAAAAGTCGCTCGTTGTGAGGCAAAACTTTGCCGCTTTGTTGATAAACAAAAATATCAACCGGCAACTAACTAATAGTAATGCAATGTACACACACACACGGACAGACACACACAGAGCCAGACACGTAGCAGTTATGCATATGTATGTGTGCATATATTATAACCGGCAACAATTTCATTTCGAGACAATGCAATGGCGTCTAGACACTTTAACCCCCCAAACAAATGCAAAATAAAAATACAAAAATCACAACAACAAAGAATTTGCCTTGCAGCCAAAACGACAGCCAGCCAACAAACTGTCAAGCAAACAATTCAAACGAAATCCTTCCGGTGTTGGTTAAACTATTTTTGGGGGCTGGTTTTATTTTGGTTTTAAAAGCTTTTTGTTTTATGTTTTTTTTTGTTACTATTTGTTTAATGTTTTTTCTATTTTTTATTGCTACAATTTATTGCACACATCCGCTGAATTGTGCAGTAACTGGTGGCAAATGTTGGTGTTGCATGCAAAGTTTTTACTTTTAACTGGTTCGTGTGGGTTTGCTGTCAGTTTTCTGTGTTCATTACAAATGGTTTCGTGGCTGAGAAGCTTGAGTAAATTTTTTATAATTTTTTAATAATAATTTGTAATTGTAATCACTTAGAAAAATAGTTAATTAAACATAAGAATAACTAAAAAATCTTTGCATATATGAAAAATAAATTAAATTACATTGAGTAAAGAAAAACGCTTAGTTGGGCAAAGATCAATAATGAAAAATTGGAGAATAGTTTGTAGAAATAAATAAAATGCCAACTAAACGTCAAAAAAGGATAACAAAACTTCATACCTAGTTACTAGTACACAGTGGCGTGCAGAGGACTTCATTTGAGGAGGGGAGCTGGGGGTTTGCATACAACTTTTGAGCTCAGTTTCAAATGAATCCATATTTTGCACCAGAAATTTTTGCATTTGGGAGGGGGGTTTAAACCCCAACCCCCTGCACCCCTATGAGCGCCACTGCTAGTACATATTTATAATAGTTTGTTCTTCCTGATTCATCATTGCTCAACAAAAACCGCTAAAGCTACAAACATGAAATTTGAACTGAAGCTTCAGGTGACAGTATTTTTTGACATTCGGAGTCGACAAAGGCAAAACATGGGTTAAGGTATTCTATGAAAAAAGGTTATTTAATATATTTGAAATTCATTTCAGTTTTTAAAACAAAACATAAAATCAAAAACAATTCGACACGTATTTTTAAATTTTTTTTAATTATTTAACGGGGTCAACAAAGGGTTAAGGTCGGTATACGGGAAGAATATAAAAACAAAACATGAACCTATGCGCTGATAAACTTCAAGATTGGTCGAAACGCATTAAAAAAAGAATTCAACACACGTTTTTAATTTTTTTGAAAATCGAAATCTAAAGAGAGTAAACAAGGGTTAAAAGTTTGTATGTAGAAACATGATTTAATAGTTTTTTTTTTACTTCAAACTAAGTTAAAACATTTCAAACAAGAAAAAATTCGACTCGCGTTTTTCTTTTTTTTTTAATCGAAATCTAAAGAGAGTAAACAAGGGTTAAAAGTTTGTATGGAGAAACATGATTTAATAGTTTTTTTTTACTTGAAACTAAGTTAAAACATTTCAAACCAGAAATAATTCGACTCGCGTTTTTCTTTTTTTTTCACTGTTATCTAAAGAGAGATCCCAAGGGTTAAAAGTTTGTATGGAGAAATATGATTTAGTAGTTTGTTTACTTCAAACTAAGTTAAAATATTTCAAACCAGAAATAATTCGACAGGCGTTTTTCTTTTTTTAATTGAAATCTAAAGAGAGAACCCAAGGGTTAAAAGTTTGCATGGAGAAATATGGGTTTTAATGGGTTTTTGTTTACTTCAAACTAAGTTAAAACATTTCAAACAAGAAAAAATTCGACTCGCGTTTTTCTTTTTTTTAATCGAAATCTAAAGAGAGAAACCAAGGGTTAAATAAATATTGTATGGAGAAACATGATTTAATGGGTTTTGCTTACTATAAACTAAATAAAAACACTTTAAACAAGAAGTAATTAGACTCGCACTTATCTTCTTTTTTTTAAATCGTAATGTAGAGAGAAGCCAAGGGTTAAAAGGTTGTAAGAGAAATATGATTTAATAGGTTTTTGTTTACTTCAAACTAAGTTAAAACACTTCAAACCAGAAATAATCCGACTCGCGTTTTTCTTTCTTTTAATTGAAATCTAAAGGGAGAAACCAAGGGTTAAATAAATATTGTATGAAGAAACATGATTTAATGGGTTTTTGCTTACTTTAAACTAAGTAAAAACACTTCAAACAAGAAGTAATTAGTAATTCTTTTTTTTTGAAAATCGTAATGTAGAGAGAAGCCAAGGGTTAAAAGGTTATATGGAGAAATGTGTTTTAATGGAATGTTTGACTCAGTAAAAGCGCTTCAACTGAGAAATAATTAGACACGTGTTTTTATTTTTTTTAAATCGAAATCTAACAATGTCCACAAAGGGTTAAGGTTCTTATATGGCAACACTATGCAAAAAAATTATCCTATGGGTTTATTGACTTCAAAATTAGTGACAACACTTGGAATAAAAAAAAATTAGACATATGATTTTCATTTTTTTCAAAAATCGAAATCGGTTCAACAAATGGGTTAAGAATTTGGGTATGGAAAAACATCATTTAAAAGGTCTTTTAGAAAATGTGTTTCATTAAAATCTGACGGGGTCAACAAAGGGTTAAAAGAAACTTGATTTATCTGGCGCGTTAAGTTCAAACTTTTGCCTTCAATTATTGCCTTCAAATATGGTTAAAGCACTTCAAATTAGAAATAATTTGACAAAGTTTTTTATAAAAATCTGACGGGGTCAACAAAGGGTTAAGAGAAACTTGATTTATTGGGACCATTGAGTCCCAATAAAAGCTGCAAAGCTGAGGGGCCCTGCTAGTTCTTTATACTTTTGTCTAAAACAAAACTCAGAACACTGTTTTCAACATGTTTGAAGATCAACGTCAGATCCTTAGGGCATCAATTTAACCCAGCACTCCTATTGGTGCTGTTTTATTTATATAATTTTGTTATTAATAAAAGACTGAAAACAGAACTGCAAAAATATTGTTACGAAAAAGACTTCTTTAAGTTCGTTTTGGATTGTGCTTGAAAATAAAACCACTTCAATTACTCAGCGCAAAACGCAGTCAGAAACCAACAATCGCTTTATTTACAAATTTACACTTGTTACTACTTTACACTACTACTATTATATGTTTCCCCTTTGCTTGCTCAACACAGACTCGACCATTTGCGCTGCACACTGCTGCTTTTTATACTTGTTTTCTTATCGCGTCTATGTTTCTTGCACATTCTAGTTGAACTCTCTATCTCGATTGTTCTAGCACAGCTCATCACCTTCGTGAACCATCCTCGCCATATCGGAATTAAAGCAAGTTCGCCGTACTCCAAAGTGCATGCCTAAAAGTATGCTTGGAAAAGCATCAATGCACAGCACAGAGTGCCTCATCTTTACAATATAAAGAAATATGTTACTTTCTTTGTTTTATTTGAATATTTTACTAGTCTACTTAAATTAAAAAATTAATTTAAAATTAAAAAAAATTTTATGTTTCAAATATCTAGAAGAATTTTTAAGAAGAAGTTTTAAACAAAACATATAAGCAATTATATTCACATAGATTATTCATTATTTCACACCTCATTCTCATTAAAATCTCTTCAACATTATTAAAAACCCTCAAATTTTGAATAAATGTTCATAATTTGTTTGAACTGAACAATTATTACGTTCAAGTACATAAAAGTCCTTCAAACATGTTGAACCACTACTGAGCACACTTTGACAACAACAACAGCTCTGCAAAAAACAACAACAAATATGCCACTGAATCTAAAAATATTGTAATTGTGAACAAAATTCCATAGCGCCATCAGCAATTGTTGCAATCGTCCGTAAAGCTAACCAAATGTAATTAATATCGAAAATGAAATCAAATTTAAGAAGTGCGAGCGAAAGAGAAAACCAGCCTGCGGCACAATATTTGATTAAAAACATCAACGCAACTTTTGCGCTTAAACAGCAGAAACCAGCAGCAAACAATTTGACCCAATTTCGCTGAATGAATTGAAATTTGGCTGCAACTTTGGAAGGAGGCAGCGGGACGCCAGTTGGTGGGCGCTGACAACACAGAATTGCGTGAAAATTGCATAAAAACGAGCAGCGCCAAAGTTGCAGCCAGCAACTGACAACAATTTTTCGATGCATCATGGAAAAACTTGCATATCTAGTTGAAATATTAGAGTGTGAAAAAATGTGTTGTTGATGGTTTTTGGTAAATAAAAAATGATGGAAAAAAGCGTTTGCGTGGAATTTACATGTGTTGAAAAGCGACTAATTGCATGAAAGTGAATTGAATTGCAGAGAGAAGAGAATGCGACAGCAACAAAAGTGCCACAAAAATCGTCAATTTAAAGTCATTTATAGTATAAAAACAAAAAATGCAGGTACATGGAAAAAATTGAATTCTATAAAAATATTGCTTATGAATAAGTAACATTCTTTGTATAGGAATTCAAGTTCATGTTGCATGATTAGGTGAGAGTGGGCAGACAGGTTACAGGTCTTCCATAGCTCTCAGTCTATTCGGACCATTGTACTGTACCCATGGAAAGGGGTAGGAGAAAGGAATGGATAGGGAAGAATAGTTGTGGAGGGGATTAAGGGTTTTCAATCCCCCCCCCAACTTTCAAGTTTATTAGTTCAAGTTTTTTAAATTCACATCCACAATTCAAACCCATTCAAATCCTTTTAGATAGATCGAGCAATCGAACATGTAACCCAGTAAAGTAGACTCGAATTTTAAACTCTAGCTGGTTTTCTAGGTCTCCGAGGGACCTTGATCCCATAGAGAAATGCCAAGAAGCTGACTGTACTTTCGAACTGCGGGTTCTTATATACTAATTTCTTCGCTGTGAAGTATTGCCAGTACTCCGCTCCCTTTTCCAAAGTCCGAAACTATCGGTCAATCAACTTTACGGGTCAATTGACCAATAGCTCGGTTTATCGAGTCGCTGTGGCGAGTCTGCATACCCCTAAATGTCAGCTGGTTGATTGGTATTGGCATCAGTAGCCATGTGGTACCCCTAAATCAGTGTTTTATTATTCCTACTGCTTCCTCATTACCACAGGCTCTACAGCTATAAGTGAACGAATGTTGGCATATCAAACGCTTGGACCCTATACCAATGCCCTCTGATGACCCCAGCAATCACTGATTTCAACGAGATTTTGTATACAGCTTTGAGTCAAAGAGGGGTAACTCTTGAGTCAAAGAGGGTAACTCGAAAGAGGGGTACTCTCATAGACATCGAAGTCTGTCCTTACCTGACATGATTCTTTTGCTAAATCCCTAAGGAACCTTGACTTCATGGAGTTTAAGCAAGAGTTGTATCCTTCCTACTGCTCTCTCATGGCCACAACTTCTACATCCATGAGTTGACGAATGTTGCCATTTAACGAACATGGAACCAAACGTGCAGTACTCGCTGATGACCCCAGCAGCTGTCGTATGCAGCTTTGACTCAGATACTTTACAAAAAAGAGACATTGGAGGTTATTATTCATGACAAATGGCGCAGGCGGTCCTAATCTTGCACGATTCTTATGCTACGTAGATCCCTAAGGAACCATGGGAAGAGAAGTTGTATCCTTCCTACGGCTTTCTCAGCACCACAGCTTCTGCATCAATCGGTGGACGGGAGTTGACATATTATGAAACTGCGCTTAGCAGCAGAGTTTTCGCTAATGACCCCAGTGAGCTGTCGTATACCGCTTCGACTGGGGACAGTATTAAAAATAGTATTTTCATAGATATACTACTGTGTCCAAAAATAAGGTAAATACATTGTATTTATTTTGAAAATTCTTTATTTATTCTTCCAAATCAATTTCATCCCCTTCAAAGTAATCCCCTCCCGATGCAATGCACTTATGCCAACGGATTTTCCAATCTTCGAAACAGTTATTGTAGTCACTTTCCGGGATGGCCTTCAGTTCCGTCTTCGCTGCGGCTTGAATCTCCTCTATCGTATCAAAACGGTGTCCCCGGAGCGGTCTTTTGAGCTTGCTGAACAGCCAGAAGTCACACGGCGCCAGATCAGGTGAATACGGTGGTTGCGGAACAATATGGGTTGAGTTTTTGGCGAAATGATCACGAATTACGAGTGCAGTATGGGATGGTGCATTATCGTGGTGTAAAAACCAAGAATTGTCTTTCCACAATTCCGGCATTTTTAGGCGGATAGTGTTACGCAAACGACGCATAACGTTCAAATAATATTCCTTGTTAATTCAAATGACACCTTATTTCATAAGGATTCAATATCATTGTCTATTATTCTATTGGTGTCCAAGTACAGAGCAGATATGGCTGGTAACGTAAAGTTATCCTTCTCTGCTTCAGGCCAATGCGTATGTCACTGCAGAATGTTCCGGGAACCCAGCATAGAATTCGTCTAGTCTGTCTGGTAGAGAAGCAACACATTCCTGCATCACTTTTGATTTAAGAAAGGTTAATTCCAGCGTAACATAGCCAACGAAAGTCCATTGGATATAACTCCCGACTATCCGGTTTGGGATTAGCTTTATAGGATCAGATAGCAAAGATCTCCGTTTGGAAAATGTTTCAATAGCCACCTTACGGTATACGACAGTCCGTCGGAGATAACCCCAGACTATCCGATATGAGTTCAGCTTTAGGACAGCAAAGATCTCCATTTGGAAATTGCTTGAATAGTCACCAAACAGTCTACGACAGTCCATTGAAGATAACTCCAGACTATGCGGTATGAGTTCAGCTTTAAGATAGCAAGAATCTCTCTTGCAAAATGCTTTAATCGCAGCCGTATAATGTACAGTCCGTTGGAAGTAACCCCACGTTATTCGGTACGAGTTCGGCTTTAAGATTGAAAAGATCTTCACTCGCAAAATGCTTAAGCAACCGCCTAACAGTCTACAGCATTCCATTGAAGATAATCCCAGACTATACGGTATGATGTTAGCTTTAAGATAGCAAAGGTCTCTATTTGAAAATTGCTTGAAGAGTGACCTAACAGTTTACGACGGCACATTGGAGATAACTCCGGACTATCGGGTATGAGTTGAGTTTTAAGATAGCAAATATATCCACTTGGGAAATGCTTAAAAAGCCATCATGAAGTCTAGAACAGTCCTTAGGCTATCCGGTATGAGTTCAGGTTAAAGGTAGCAAGAATTTGCTTGGGAAATACTTGACTAGCGACTAATAGTCTACAGCAGTGCGTTGGATGTAACCCCGCACTATCCGGTACAAATTCAGCTTTAAAATAGCATGGGGAATTCTTGAATAACCGCCTAAAAGTCTACAACAACCCCAGACTATTCGCTAAGAGTTCGCCTCCAAGATAGCAAGGATCTCTACTTTTAAAATGGTCAAAAGCCACCGAACAGTCTACAACAGCCCGTTGGAGATAACCGTTGGAGATTATCCGGTATGAGTTCAGCTTAGAGACAGCAAATGCTAGAATAGCCGCCTAACAGTCTACGATAGTCCGACAGCTGGAGCGACTTATGGACTAATGTAGTACATCAAAATAGAGGTCAGCTCATGTGCTTTCCTTCCTTTAGGTGCTGTCCCAAGAATCGGAGGCATGTTCTCGAAAGTCATTATACAGCAGACCCAGTTTTTTAGCGTGTTGACCGATAGACTAGTTGCCTACTATGATTACCATCCCTATGGAGAGTTTGTTCAGAAGAATTGGTTCGCTGGATCTGTTCTGGTAGGTCGAGAGCCAGATCTTTCTGTCGTGTTGCATGTTTGTTCATGGAGCCATGTGGTGTTTGCTCTTTAATGAAATTCAATGGCAACTTCTTCAATGGCATTGATGCGTTGTAGCTCTGTGCTTGTTCTTGGAAGCACGTCGGCTACACTAATTTTTCTCTATGTCCTTATGTCCAGACATCTGGCAAAGGTGCTCGTTGTACTGCTCAGAGATCTCATTGAGAGATGAGCGGCAGTGAAGAGCTGCTTCTAGAAGAACTTGTATTGCAGACTGACTGTCGGCCAGATGTCAAGTTGACAGTTTTATTGGGACAACCTTAACCACCAAACCAAGCCTTGCGAGTTTAAAAATCAGTATGCACTTTTAACATTATTTTTCAGATCAATGCATTTTTTCTGAGTGTACTCGTAACAACAAAAAATCAGTTGAAAATAATGACAGTTAACTGTCACTGGGCGCACATGTCGCACACTTTAACAGTTCAGCGAAAATTGCTGCGCCAGCAACAAAACAAAAAAACTGCGACAACTAAAAGCTTTGCTGATATTTTTACTATTTAAAAATCTTGACAAGGCTGTGCAACGTGACCGCAGTGCGAATGAGATAAACTTGACGTTGTTAAATTTGCGCGCCCACATTGCAATCATTCGAATTCTATGATTTACTGAAAGAAATAAAAGTATTAGAAAGCGCAAAAGACAGAGCAGTGAGGGGTGAGACCTGAAAAGATAGCAAACAAAATAACAGCGGCAAGTTGCTATGGCAACTGCGCAGCCAAAGCAGCTTTTGGCCTACGGCAACCGGAAGATGCAACACTTTGCATGGACAGGTCAGCGGTTTGCTATCTTTGACTATAAATAAAAACTGAATCATATTTTTTTGCGAGCACGCTGTGAGTGAAAGCATTGAAGGACAGCGAAACGAGAACGTGGGCGTCAGGTGAGATGGCGAAAAGGGCGGCAGCTGGTGTTGCGGTGAAAATATTTCATGCTGGCACAATGCGAGCAACGAGCAACAAGCAATGCGGCAGGAAACGAGAAAAGGCGGAAAAAGGAGGAAAATGTAAAAATGCCAAAGAATTTTTTCAAACTCAAAGAAAAGATAAATGAAGACACCTTCAAGAAAGGAAACAGTGCAAAAGCTAAAAGAATTTCTTTGCAGCAAGTTAATTTATTATATGCAAAGCTTTGGTTCAGGGTGCTTTATGAATATTTTTTTTTGTTTGTTTGGTTTATTTAAAGAAATAAAGTGAATTAACGCTGAATAGCAAAAGATTTTCGCTTTCAAGATGGATTGCGGCAAGTTTTGAAATATTGAACTCTTTAATTTGAATTCTCGAGAATTTTGTTTGGAATTTTTCATAATTTGCTCAAATAACTATTTAGCATTTAATAAGAAGATTCAAATCAATAAAGTCAAAGTCAAAGACCACTCAACTTACCTGGCGGCACGCAGCAAAGCGATTGCCTGCTCCAGTTTGCACTCACGCAGCATTCGGTGCAGACGGACCATGCAGTCCTCCCTGCAAATACATCAACAAATACAACAAATTAATCTCGGTTTTGTTTTTGCAATAAAATTCAAATTCTTAAAGCCCAGAATCAGCAGAAATTCATTCACACACTCGACTCAACTTAGCTTTGCTATGTGTGCAAAACAAGAAAAGGATTACAGCAACAACGTTTACAAATTTGTATCTGCTGGCAGTTGGTGTGTCTGGGCGCAAACTAAATTAAAATGGAAATTCAATTTCCAAAAATTATTGAGCACCAAGACAGTACACACACACACACACACACACACCGATACAAACACGCATGCTTCAGCAGGAAGCATCAAAAAAAGATAGCAGCAAAAAAAGTCTAGAAAAAAGTCTTTAAAAAAATGCCAAAAAACAAATCCGGCCAGGAATATTCAGCATGCACACACAAGCATATCGATTTGCTAACAACAACAATGTAAAAGAACACGTGGGCTTTATAAAAAAGAAAATCAGTGAAAGCCAACAACACAGTGAGTTGCTGTGAATTGTATGCAAAGCGCTGGAGATGGGAAGTTAGTCGTCGAGAACGAAACGTTGCACGACGCTATCGGATTAGGCAGCAAAATGAAATTTTATATGTCGAGGTCAGAGAACAAGCAACATAAATCGGGCGAGTCAAAGTGCACGAAATTTAAATTTCAACAAAGCTATGCAAATTCCTTGTCAGTCTCGCATCAATATTGAAAATGGCTACCGAACAAAAAAATTTCATATATACGTGTGTGCCAAAAATATGCTGCTGTTCTCTTCATACAGATGTATGGTATATAAATATGTTTGTATGCATGTGTGTCTTTGTATGTTTGTATGTATGTAGTGAGGTGTGCAGCAGGCATTAACATGTCAGCAACTGGCTGTGAGCAAGGCAACAATTTGACTTGTGCGCTTCTAGCAGATGACTTGACGACTTGGCTTTGAGGCAAACAATGCACACAAACACCAACAACTACACTTTGATTCTATTGTGAGGCATTTTGCTTACTTTTGATCGTCAATGCTCTTCTCTGCCGTTGCATCGAACGGAATGGGCTGGTCCTCTTCGGGCAGTTGCAGTTCATGCGACAGCAGGTCCGCCAATTCGCCAGCCTGCTCTGCCCACTTGTTGGATAATTCTTCCTGAAAATACAAAATTAAATTGCATTAAATATAATAAAACATTAGATAAAATAATATAAAATAATATAAAATAAAATAAATTACAATAAATTATAATAAATTGAATTAAAATAAAATAAAATAAAATAAAATAAAATAAAATAAAATAAAATAAAATAAAATAAAATAAAATAAAATGAAATGAAATGAAATGAAATGAAATGAAATGAAATGAAATGAAATGAAATGAAATGAAATGAAATGAAATGAAATGAAATGAAATGAAATGAAATGAAATGAAATGAAATGAAATGAAATGAAATGAAATGAAATGAAATAAAATAAAATAAAATAAAATAAAATAAAATCAATAAATAAAATAAAATAAAATAAAATAAAATAAAATAAAATAAAATAAAATAAAATAAAATAAAATAAAATAAAATAAAATAAAATAAAGTAACATAAAATAAAATAAAATAAAATAAAATAAAATAAAATAAAATAATAAATAAAATAAAATAAAATAAAATAAAATAAAATAAAATAAAATAAAATAAAATAAAATACAATAAAATAAAATAAAATAAAATAAAATAAAATAAAATAAAATAAAATAAAATAAAATAAAATAAAACAAAATAAAATAAAATAAAATAAAATAAAATAAAATAAAATAAAATAAAATAAAATAAAATAAAATAAAATACAATAAAATAATATAATATAAAATAAAATAAAATAAAATAAAATAAAATAAAATAAAATAAAATAAAATTATACAAAATAAAATAAGATCAAATAAAAAAATAAAATAAAATAACATTAAATAAAATAAAACAAAAACAAAATAAAATAAAATAAATTAAAATAGAATAAAATAAAATAAAATAAAATAAAATAAAATAAAATAAAATAAAACAAAATAAAATAAAAATGATATAAAATTAAAAGATATCAAAATAAAAAATATAATAAAATAAAATAAATTATAGTAAAATAAAATAAAACAAAATTAAATGAAATAAATAAAAAGGATTTAAAAAATGTATAAAATCAAATCAAGTTTGAATAAAATTAAAAAATTAAATTAAAAATATAATAAATTTTGGACCCAATGGGTGGTACGTCTACAAGAAGGTTTTTGGATACTCTTTGTTGTTTATAAGTAAAAGGGCGTGGCACCGCCCATACAATTCAACTTATAATATTGAATAACTTCAGAATTGTAAGTCGACAGCATTAAAATTAGAATAGCGTCGACCCATGGATTTGTCGTTCCACTAGTACGATTTCATTGGCATTGAATGAAGGGGCGTGGCTTTGCCCATACAACTCAAATCTGTTATAATGAATAACTTCAAAATTATAAGTCGAACAGCGATGAAATTTGATACATCGTTGCTTCATGGATCTATCGTTTCACTGGTTCAAGGACAAGGAGCGCATCAAAAAATGAATTTTTTAGGCAAACTTAAACGAGGCAAATTTTTAAATAATAATAAAAAAAATAACTAACACAAAATTTGTATAATTTGAATTGAACAAAAAGAGTTCCATTACTTTTATTTATTTATTTAAATTTCTTTTGAGCGAATTTTTGAAGCAAATTTCAAATTGAAACATCAAACAAACCAATTTTTACACAAAAGTTAAACAATATAAAGTTTTTATTTAACAAATTATTGTCCGTATAACACACAACATGTGAGTAAAGGCAATTTATAAAAAGTATAAAAAATTATGCAGAATTATTTTGCATTTCAATACATCTGTCAGTCACTGTCGATTAATCACTTTTCGCAACACAAAACATGTATTTTAAATTTCACCAAAAAAATTCAATACAAACGCACAAAAGTCAAATAACAACGCCAACAACAAAACCAATACAAGTTCATATAATTACAAGAATTTATAATACAAAAGTGAACAACAAATGCAATTACTGTCAATATTTACAACGGAGGATGCACATCGAATTACATTGGCACAATAAAAAATTAAATGAAATTTGCATGAAAAAAATAAAATTGTAACGAACACAAATCACACAAAAATAGTTATGTGAAAACTAGTGTCCGACCCAATATTCGTCTTTGGTTTCGGTAATCGAATTCGGCCAAAATAGCCGAATACTTTAATACAAAATTTCATCACTTCAAAGTTTATGTGTTTGATTGATTTTTGAATACGTTTAAATAAAGTTTTTTTTTACAAAAAATAAATAAAATTCAAAATTTTCAAAATTGTTGGTGTTTATTAGTTTCTTCTTTATTTGTTCAAAATTAAAAATTAAAAATTTTTTATTAGTCCAAAATATCAACATTTTAAGTAGTAATAAAACAACACAGCAGTTTAATTAAATTTAATGCAAATTTTAATTAACTCAGAAATAAACTTTATGACTGATTGATTGATTTTTGAATACGTTTCAATAAAACCTTCCTTTCTCTCCTTTTTTACAAAAACAAAATGGATTAAACGTTTTCAAAATTGTTTGCGTTTCATTAGTTTCTCCGTTATTTGTCCAAAATTAAAAATAAAAATTGAAAATTTCTTTTTTGGTCAAAAAATATTAACATTTAAATTGAAAACAAAACAACAGAACAATTTTATGACATTTAATGCAAAGTTTAATTAAATCAGAAATATTTATGACAATTTGATTTACTTTTGGACTACGTTTGAATAAAACTAAATACAAAAGTTTATAAAATTCAAAACAACATTTTTTTGTTTCAGACATTAATCATTAATCACAAATTGACTGATTTCAGAATACAACTTTTTGTCATTCAAATCAGTCCAATCAATCACTGAAAACTTATTTATTTTTTAAATATCAGAATGAAAGAAATGAAATTTAAATTTAGAAAGTTTTTTTGAAATTGAAATATAGTAAAGAGTTTTTCAACGAAATTGAGGTTATTTTCTTTTGTTAAAAACAGCCATGAACAATGTTCAAGCTTTAATTTCAAATGACAAAAAGATCTTTAATTGATTGAGTTTCAATTTTCATAGAAAACGTCGAACATTGATTTGTAATTTTAGTTAAAAAAAATGAACCAATTATTGTTTATTTCGTATCAAAAAATGTCGAACAATGATTGCATTATGACAGCTTAATGCAGCTTCACAGTGACACGGTTTGACTGTTTTAAGCCAATTTATTAAAATATTTCCTGTAGGCGCCAAAAAAATCAAAACATATTTGAATATATTGGAAACAGTATGCACGAAAAAGGAAAAATTGCGTCACGCTGTCTGAAAATTTTGTATGAAGAACAAATGAAAACGCCCATCGAACACACCCACACACTAAGTGAACAACTACTATTACGGTTAATGTTTAAATTTATCAATAAATAATGTACAAACACACACACAAATACACATACATGTGTGAGTGTGTACGACATATCGCCGGAAATCGTGTTGTGCAATGTGCATGGGACACAAAAAAGTGCGAAAGCATAAATGAAATGCAAAGAAGCGCCCAAAGGACGAACACATAAAAACGTAAACGTCTGGCCACACAGGCAAATGGGCGGAACGAGCAGACGGTTGGAGCTCAGTCGATGCGGACACAAAGTGCAATGCGCGAAAATTTTAAATTTAAGCAGACAGAGTGGATTGACGGGTCCACAGAACTGTGCCCGCCTTACTTTGGCTTCCACTTTGCAGTCAATGAAGAGAGGAGAGAGGGCGAATGAAGGAAGGATTGCCTTTGGCGTATGTTGTTGTTGTTGTATGGTGAGTTTATATGTATGGACGAGTAATGCGAGTGTAAATGTTTGTGTGTGTGTGTGTTTGTGGCTATTCATCTGATGAAACGACCCAGTGCGACTCTATTAAATGTGCTCGCCATGTGCCAATGAAAAGCACAAACAAAAGCAACTTAAAAAACAACAACAACAACAATTACAACAAAATCAGCAATTGCCGACTTTGCTTTATTTTCACTCAATTAAATTTGATGTTTCGCGTAAATTTTGCAAAGCGACACATCGAAGCACTGTGTGCGCTTTTATTGGCAATTTGGTGTTGGCGAATATTTATGGTTCGCAGTTACGCCAAACTCGCAACTCGCGTTGACTGTAATAAATTTTTAATAAAATTTAAAGTCCAACGCAGATATTTTCGGAAATTTTATAGTTATTTTTGTACAAGTGTAATTGTATATAATTGTAGTTGTGTGTACAGTCTGTTCCAGAAGAAAGTGTTTGAAGTTACTCGAGCTTTGTATTCCAGTTTTTGTTGCATTATTAAACAAGTAAAATGCAATGCAAATACAACACATGATTAGATTAGTTTAGGTCTAAGACTAAGAGTAAGAGTAAGAGTAAGAGTAAGAGTAAGAGTAAGAGTAAGAGTAAGAGTAAGAGTAAGAGTAAGAGTAAGAGTAAGAGTAAGAGTAAGAGTAAGAGTAAGAGTAAGAGTAAGAGTAAGAGTAAGAGTAAGAGTAAGAGTAAGAGTAAGAGTAAGAGTAAGAGTAAGAGTAAGAGTAAGAGTAAGAGTAAGAGTAAGAGTAAGAGTAAGAGTAAGAGTAAGAGTAAGAGTAAGAAGCAAGAATCGCATTTAATGTCCCTAAACGGAGTCTGCGGAGGGTGGATACCTTCCATTTAGATGTCCCCAGGACGAATTATGCAAGAAATGCACCTCTATATAGGGCCTTCTCGGAATTAAACAATGTTACCGATTTGGATCTGTCACTTCCGAAGGGTTTGCTGTTGAATAGTTTAAGTAACTTATAGTTTGTAATAATTATTATATCCTATAGTCAGTAAGGACATTTGTTCATTGGCTAAATAAATAAATAAATAAATAAAGAGTAAGAGTAAGAGTAAGAGTAAGAGTAAGAGTAAGAGTAAGAGTAAGAGTAAGAGTAAGAGTAAGTTTAAAACTAAACTAGATTTGACTTGTTTTGATTCGATTAGTTTAGTCTAGACTAGAGGTTGCTTACGTTTAACAAAATTTCAATTTTTTATGAACGAAAAATTAAAATAACTTTAGTTTTTCTATGTTTTCATTATCAACAAATTTTAATCGAAATTTAATAAATTTTAGTTTTTTATCATTTATTTTTTTAAGGATTTCTATTCTCAATGATTTCAGGAATTTGTTTAAAGCTTTAAGATTTCATAATCTATTCATTTTAATCATTTTAGGAATTTTAATTTTTAGTTAAACTGTACTTTTTTCTCTGATTTCATTCATTTATTCATTCAATTAATTATAAATTTAATTTAAAACAACAATTAAGTAAAGTAAAAACCCCTTTTCAAGCTCGTAATTACCTCAGTGAGTTGCGGTGTGCGTTCTGGTTTTTTTGTTTTACGTCCACGTTTTTTGCTGCGCTTCTTATCCTGCAGCAGCACTGAATCCTTGCAGAATTTCTCCATCATTTTAATGAAAATATTTGCCGTTTCAACAACATCGCGCAAATATGCCCTGCAAGTAAAGAGGATTTTAAGTACACAATTTTTTTTCAAAAGCCAAAAGAAAAACGCGCAAAAAAAGCTAAAAAATTAAAAAAAATTTTATTTTAAAACATATTTTGTGGAAGGACGAGGCATGAAAAAAATTATTTGTAAAAATGCATTGAAGGTTTTATGTTATTGTGCATGAAATTCAATTAACGTGTTTGCATTGTTGGCTAACCGCTGCCGACCACTGCAAAAAAGCGTTCAGCATTCAGTCGCTTGCTGCAAGTGGCTTTTCATGAGTGCAATGCAAAGTGGGAACCGAAACAGGTGCAGAACGTGGAGATACAGTACGTAATTATTAAACAGCTGCATACTTATTAAATCTTTAATGCGCGCACTGCATAAAGGTGGATATGTGAAAAAGTCAGAGTGCTTTAGTGGAACTTGGATGAAAATTTCTCTGTTTCGTATTCAGTTTTGGCTTATTGGGGCTTCAACTAAGACACAAAATAATCAAAATAATGTTTTAAAACACACTTCTAGGCAGTTCACCGCATCATTAGTGTTAACACATTGCAGTCATTTTAGAGTTTGTAACATTTTCAATAGTTTAAAGTTAAGTAAAATTATCAATAAACCAACTTTCTCTCAAAAGCGCCCACCGAGCGCGCCAAATGCATCAACTCAACCCTTCAACGTATGTTGCACAAATGTCAATTGCATTCAAATGCCATAACAACAACACCAACACAGGCGACAAGAATTGCCCATCGGACACGCAGTGACGCATTGATGCATTGTCTGCTGCAACCGCATTGACTTCTGCGGCTGCCGTGAGCGCCATGTTTGTCGGCAACCACTTCAATAATGCGTTAGATGCGCCAAATGTTAGCGCTGACAGGCAACCGGACGGACGTGCATCACTTGAAACCCACATATAGCAGTTGAATCAATAAGCGCCGCAAACCACAAGAACACAGACTGTCATGCACACGCGCCAACCCGCTGCTTACCTCATACATGTGTGCAGCACACATGTGTTATGTAAAACAAAAATACAACAACAACACAAACATTAAGATAACAACTAAGGCAAATTACAACAAATTATGTATAATGTGATTGGTTGTTGGTGCGGCAGCGCCTGCAGGCAGCAGCTGCCGGCCAAATACGCAACAAGCTCAATAATTCCAACAATAAGTCGAAGCAATTGACAATAATAACAACAATAATAACAACAACAACAATAACAACTGGTGTTGCGCACAAATGTGGTATTAATTATGAGGTGCTGCTGTTGCAGCAACAATAACAACATTGGCAACAGTCAATAGCCGCAAAGACGGATGTCATGAAAATAGTTGCAATGTTGTGGTTTGAAGGCAACAGAGGTCGGTTTGAGGCGCTCAAATCAACATTTGGCTCATCGCTATTGTGTGAACGTGTGTGTGTTTGTGTGTCTCTGAAGCTGTATTAAGTATTTAGTGGCAGAGACGGTTGATACTTTTGCCTTAACCTTCAAGAATCTAGAATCTAGAAACTAGAATCAAATAAGAGAAATGCTACAGACCGCAATTACAAAAAACATACAATATGAACTCCGTGTAGCACAATGAGGGAGACATCAGAAGAGCGTCAAGCCTCTGAACAACTAATTCCTTTCAAATAGTAAACAAAAATTAGCCCAATTAACTGGTAAAGGCAAAGACACTGGAATCTTCCAAGAGACTTTCACTTCCTCTTATGAAAACAAACCCTCAATCAAACCACTCCTTCTCCCTCCAAACCACTATTTCAACTCTCCCCTAAACTTTTTTCTCTTCTCTTCTTTCATCTCTTTTTTCATTTGTAAATAATTTCAATAAATTCCCCTTTCGTTACTGCGGTTTTTCGCTCCAGCATCACTCATACGCCCCGAGTGCCCCCACAGTAGAAAACAATTAACACCACATTGAGCGAATGGTTCGATAATTTGCCAATATTAAGCGCCAACAACAACCTCGAACACCCTTCCCTTACCTCCCTCACCCCCTTCACCACTTTTACCATCGTCTTGCTCAACCCAACAGCTTGTGTCCCAACCAAAAAGCTGTCAAAAATCATGAATTTGCAGAAAAATGCCAACAGCCGCAAGCACAACCACTCAGTCGTGCCGCACCCGTTCACGCGCATCGACCAACCGCACAAGTGATTGAAAGGCAATTAGCTGGCATTCATGATGCCCAAATAAAATAAAAAAAGAAGCAGCCCACCAGAGCAAAAACAACAATAAAAAATTTTAAATCAATGCCAACGCCACTCACACTTGCACCGTTTTAAATTAACGAGCCGCCCATTGCGTTCTGCATTGAACTGTGACGCCTCAACCGGAAATGGCCGCAGCAACAATTGTTCGCCTGTCTCTGCAAGCCACCTACGCATCAGCACATCCTCACCCGCACCCTTTACCCTTTACCCCCTTTACCCTTCACCCGTCAGCCAACACCCGACAACCAACAGCCGCCACAGTGTATGCGAAATTTGTGCGTTTTTTATTTTTCAATATTGAAAAGGCAATCAATCATTTCAGCGAATTAACGACGAGCGTCGATGCACAGCGCAGACGATGATGCGCACAACGAATGCCAAAATGACAAGCGAAATGCTCGACGCAAGTTAGACGAATTGCGGTCAACGCAATGCAACGCACCGCACCGCACCGCACGGTCGGACAAAAAGTTTTGTCGAAATGTTAATTGCTAATTGAGGTCAGCAGTTGGCGTTGACGTTGGCGTTGGCGTTGAAGAGTTTATGGCCATCGGTTGAAAATTGCAAATTGGCCGAGGCCAGGCGGCTACGAAAATTGTGCGCTGCGTGCAGTAAGTTAATTTAAAGTGGCGCCTGTCCGTTAAAATCACGACTTTTTCAATTGATGTGAACAGAAAAACGCAGATTGCGTGACGTTGTATTTAAATGAAATTCGTAGATGAAGTTTGTGGCCAGAGGGGCGTATGAGTGATGTGAATGCAGAAATTTAATAAGTTTGACGACTGTTTTGGTTGGATTTGGGAAATCCTAGTAAAATAGTGCAAATCCAAATAAAAACTATGTAGAACTACAACAAAATTAAAAAAGCATTCAATTACAGCAAAAACACAAAAAACGTTTTCTGAATTTTCCACATTAATAGTCGCATTATTGCGGCTATCGTTCATTCAGAACCACTTCAAAAATCGCTCTACCATTTACCATATTTCAAGCAAATTGTTGCATAGGTTTAAAGTTCTACAGTGCGTATGAGTGTTATTTATTTAAGTCTTGGCCAGTGATGGGCTCTAACGTAACTGAACATTGTGCCAATGTATGCGTAGAAGACAGAAAAAAACATTAGGACTTATTTTATTTTATTTTATTTTATTTTATTTTATTTTATTTTATTTTATTTTATTTTATTTTGTCTTATTTTTTTATTTTATTTTATTTCATGTTATTTTATTTTATTTTATTTTATTTTATTTTATTTTATTTTATTTTATTTTATTTTATTTTATTTTATTTTATTTTATTTCATGTTATTTTATTTTATTTTATTTTATTTTATTTTATTTTATTTTATTTTATTTTATTTTATTTTATTTTATTTTATTTTATTTTATTTTATTTTATTTTATTTTATTTTATTTTATTTTATTTTATTTTATTTTATTTTATTTTATTTTATTTTATTTTATTTTATTTTATTTTATTTTATTTTATTTTACTTTACTTTATTTTATTTTATCAGGTGTACAACTTTGCTTCCGCCGTTTTTTCCAAAATTAAAAGCTTTATTGCGAAAAAGTGCTTACAGATGTATTATTCAAAGTATTGTCCGTCGCTAGCGACAACTTTCTCCCATCTTTCCGGCAATTTTCGGATCCCGGCTCGAAAAAAGGAGTCCTCTTTTGACGCTATCCATGAAGCAATCCATTTTTCTAATTCTTCGAAGGATTGAAAATGTTGATCTGCCAGGCCGTGTGCCATCGAACGGAATAGGTCGAAGTCAGAAGGGGCGACATTTGGGGAATACGGCGGGTGGGGCAAGACTTCCCATTTCAGCGTTTCCAGGTACTTTTTGACCACTTTTGCGAAGTGAGGCCGAGCATTGTCGTGTTGGAGGATGACTTTGTCATGTCGCTCTTGATATTGTGGCCGCGGTTCTTTTAGCGCGCGACTAAGGCGCATCAGTTGCGTTCGGTAGCGATCTCCTGTGATGGTTTCACCCGGTTTTAAGAGCTCGTAGTAAATCACACCGAGCTGATCCCACCAAATATAAATCATAACCTTGGCTCCGTGAATATTCGGTTTTGCCTTCGACGAAGAAGCATGCCCGGGCTTTCCCCATGATTTTCTGCGTTTAGGATTATCGTATCGAACCCACTTTTCATCACCGGTTACGATTCGATGTAAAAACCCCTTACGATTTTGTCTTTGAAGCAGTTGCTCACATACAAATAGACGGCGCTCGATGTCCCTCGGTTTCAACTCGTACGGCACCCAGTTTCCTTCTTTCTGAATCATGCCCAGGGCCTTGAGACGTTTTGAAATGGCTTGCTGACTCACTCCCAACGATTCGGCAAGCTCTTCTTGGGTTTGGCACGAATCTTCATCAAGCAATGCTTCTAGTTGTTCATCTTTGAAGGTTTTTTCTCTTCCACCACCATGTTTGTCTTCGACATCGAAATCACCATTTTTAAAACGTTGAAACCACTCCCGACACGTTCTTTCACTCAGAGCAGCATCACCGTAAGTTTCTGAGAGCATTCGATGCGCTTCAGCTGCATTTTTTTTCGAATTGTAACAGAAAAGTAAAACTTCCCGCAAATAGCGAGAATTGGGCACATAAACGGACATTTTCGAGCGTGAATAATACGAAAACAAGAACAACTGTCACTGAAACGGCGATGACAATTCGTTAGGCACTGTCCACACTCACTTTAAAGGCATTACCATCTATGTATTTCAACCAGCCTCAGCCGGTACAGCCACCTATCGGAAAACGGCGGAAGCAAAGTTGTACACCTGATATTTTATTTTATTTTATTTTATTTTATTATTTTATTTTATTTTATTTTATTTTATTTTATTTTCTTATATTTTATTTTATTTTATTTTATTTTATTTTATTTTATTTTATTTTATTTTATTTTACTTTGTTTTATTTTATTTTATTTTATTTTATTATTTATTTATTTATTATTATTACAGTTGACTTTTGCAAGCATTTTTTGGGGAAAATTGTTTCTAGAAAAATTATTCCCAATAGACAGAAACCGCTAGTAATCGCTAGGTGCAGGTTAGGACTCTAAGATGGAAGCATAAGAACCTCACGACCAAAGCTGTGCTAGCTTCGGGCGATTCATTTTCGATATGTGTGGCAAGACAATTAAGACAATTCATCTCCTATTGGCCAAATCAGACCGCTTCTGGACATTTGCTGCCTTCAGCCTGTTCAATGGTTGACTCGGGAAGCAGCTCGTAGTATATGGTTCCCAACCAATCCCACCAAGCGCACATTAGAACCTTTCTAAGCGTCAATTATGGCTTCACCATTATTTGCGCCGTTCGCTGGACATTGTCGTATGTGATCCCCTTTTCATCACCAGTCAACATTTGCTTTAGAAAAAAGTCGATTTTCTTGTGATTCAGCAGCAATTCGCAGATGAAAACTCGATTCTTGAGATGTTAACATTAACTCGTGTTGCATCCATCGAGCTTCTTTTTGTATCCAGTCTCATTCAATTTCAATTTGCATTCAATTTTTAGCTTCTGGGCAATCAAAACAGTGACGATTGGACGTGACGATTTCCAAGAATTTATTGACATTTTCGACAACTGGCCTTCGAGTTGTGTGATGCAATTTTGACATCAAATCCAGAGCAGAAGCGGAAAGCAAAATCGCGGCGATTGACTGTGACAGTAAACACATTTTCAGCGGGCTGGCTTGTGTTTTCGTCTTTACTCGAAGAAAAACTTTAAAATACGACGTAGTTTCTCTTTGCTGGTGTACAAATTTGCCGCGCGCTCAAACAGAACTGAGCCAAGCTATAACAAAACTGTCTGAAAAGTTTCTTAAGTACGAAATTAAGTATTGAAATTTTAAGTATTGAAATTTATAATGATACCAATCGCATTTTCTCTTTGCTGGAGTTTATTTTTGATGCGCGCTCAAGCAAAAGTAGATCAAGCAATCACAAAACTGTCTGGTAAGTTTCTTTAGACCGAAAACTTATCTTTCTAATGATATCCAATGCATTTTCTCTTTGCTGTAGCCAATTCTTGATGCATGCTGAAGCAAAACTGAGTCATTCAACCAACAAAACTGTCTGAAAAGTTTCTTTAGTACGAAATCGTATCTTTCTAAAGCCATATAGTTTAACCTAATCGCACTTATACAACGCGAGACATAGAATACTAAAACTATCTGTTGAAAAATAGTGAATTTGAGGTGCTACTGGGCGTATGAGTAACATTTCTTAAAGAAAAACGGCATCCAGGGCACTTTCCGTTTCCTGGAGTCCATCTTTGATGCGCGCTAAAGCAAAACTGAATCAACTAACCAACATAACTGTCTGAAAAGTTTATTTTTAGTACGGAATCTTATCTTTCAAAGCCATCTAGTTTAACCTGATTGCACTTATACAACGCGAGATACAGATTACTAAAACCAACTACTGAAAAATAATGTATTTAGGGTTCTACTGGGCGTATGAGTCACATTTATTACAGAAAAACTTTATCCAGCGTTCTTTCCCTTTGCTGGAGTTCCTTTTTGATGCGCGCTAAAGCAACACTGAGTCAAACTACCAACACAACGGTCTGAAAAGTTTTTTGAGAACGAAATTTTATCTTTTTAAGGCCAACTAGCTTAAACTAATCGCTTTTATACAACGCGCAATACAGACTAATAAAACCATCTATTGAAAAACTAACTTATTCAAGGTGACGCTGGGCGTATGAGTAACATTTATAAAAGATACTTTTTAAATTTGCAAAAATTAAACATTTACAGTGTGAATCACTTGAAACAACTCGAATTTTTTTACTCACCTATATTACGCTTTTAGTTCAGCTATAACTATTTTTTGAGTTTTTTTTCTAATTAAAAGTTACTTGCCACGTTTTTCTCTGATGCGTACATATTTTTTTTTTGCGCATGCAAAACGAAACTGTTGCAATTAATTTTTATTTTAATCAGAAAAAAAATGTTGCAACTGAGCAACAGAAAAAAAACATATTTCATTAGTCAATGACAGAATCAACATACTAGAATTTTTTTTTTTGCGCAAATGTTTAACAAACTTTTTTTTTACTTTTTTTTACATAGTGCAATGCAAATGTTTTTGTATTTTTTTTTTTTATTTTTTGCAATAATTTAAAATGTTTCTTCGGTTGTTGGGCGCAAGCGAACGTCAAGTGGCAATTATTAATGCTCCAAATGCGCGCACATCAACACACACACACACTCACACACATACAGATATAATTTTCATAGTACGCGCATTGACGTTTGGTATTCGAGGAAACTGTGTCGCTATCGGTTGCCTGGCAGGCAAACCTATTTATGTGCAAGTCCGTATTTCTGCGTGTGTGTGTGTGTGTGGCTGCCATGACAGCTGCTTGCAGTAGGAGGCAAATTTACTGTCTCTATCTCTGTGTGTGTGTCGCTTGCTTATATGCTAAATTTATTCAAGCACTGACGGCACTGCCAGATGGCAGTGGGGCAGCAGGACAGCAATGCGCCGAGCAGCGAAGCGCAGCAGAGCTTCATTATGAATTTGTAGTGCGGCACTTGCGTTTGTCAGCAGCGATTGCAGCCACTATGGACGCTGCGGTTCGTGAAGTGCAGTGCAGTGCAGTGCCAGGACATTAGTAGTTCAGCGCCACTATTGAATGCATTCACTTTCGGTTCGTGCGATGCGGTGTGCAGTGGCGCTCGACAATGTTTTGTCATTCAGTTTTCATTTAATTTCTAGTTTATTGTTGGTGCAAATTTACAATTATTGTAATGGTTTGTCTGACATAGTGTGTGTGTGTGTTTATTCAGATAATCGATAACATTTTTACATACTGAGATGTGTATTTTACGTAGAAAATATTGGAAGTTGAAATACAAATACAATGACAGCGGTTGACCCAGTTTTAAAAGAATTTTTGTAGTTTTTAGTTGAGGTTTGATTGTTTACGGGTGGAAGCAAGTTTCCATTAGTGGATTCAATGAAATCAAAAAATAGTTTTAGAATTCAAAAATTTAGCCTTGCCAGGACCCACTAAGCTGAGTACAAAGCCATCATTCGTTGAATTTTCAGTTAAAAATGTTTGTAGTACAACTAACTTTTAATAGTCAATCAATGCTTGACTGAGCTGAATCTGAAATTTTGATCAATTTAGCGACTAAAGTTCTTCATTCTGTCTGTAATTTTTTATATAATATTTGAGGTTTGAATAATTCAAGTTTAAAGCAAGTTTCCATTAGTGGATTCAATAAAACCAAAACATATTTTTTGATCAATCAATGCTTGACTGAGCTGAATTTAAAATTTTGATTTTGATGATCAAGTTCTTCATTCTGTCGGTAATTTTTAAAAAAATATTTGAGGTTTGAACGTTTCATGTTTGAAAGGAGTTTCCATTAAGCAATTCAATGAAATCAAAACATATTTTTTGAGCTCAGAAATTTAGCCTCGTCATAGTCTGACTTGGCCCACTAAGCTGAATACAAAGCTTCATTCGTTGAGCTTTCAGATAACTCAGCTTCAACTAATTTTCTATTGTCAATCAAAGCTTGACTGAGCTGAACCTGAAATTTGAATCGATTCAGCGACAAAAGTTCTTCATTCTGTCGGTAATCTGACTTGGCCCACTCAGCTGAGTACAAAGCTTCATTCGTTGAGCTTTCAGATAACTTAACTTCAACTAATTTTCTATTGTCAATCAATGCTTGACTGAGCTGAATCTGAAATTTTGATCCATTTAGCGACTAAAGTTCTTCATTCTGTCGGTAATTTTTTATATAATATTTGAGGTTTGAATAATTCAAGTTTGAAGCAAGTTTCCATTAGTGGATTCAATAAAACCAAAACATCTTTTTTGATCAATCAATGCTTGAATGAGGTGAATCTGAAATTGTGATCAATTTAGCGACTAAGGTTCAACATTCTTTTGATAATTTTTGTTATAATATTTGAGGCTTGAATGTTTGATGTTTGAAAGGAGTTTCCATTAAGCAATTCAATTAAATCAAAACATCTTTTTTAAAGTCAGAAATTTAACTATGCAACCAGGACACTGAATTTCTGACTTGGCCCACTCAAAGCTTCATTCGTTTAGTTTTTAGTTAAAAATTTGTATACTTCAAATAATTTTCTATTGCCAATCAATGCTTAACTCAGCTGACTCTGAAATTGTATACTGATCAGACCTATAGGTCGCCTAAAGTTCCTATGTTTCATAGTAGTTGTTGGTTTTAGAGTAGTTGTGATTTGATAGCAAATCACACAAGCACAAAGTTCATGGCCGTCATTGATCTAACTGCCAATGCTGCTGCATATCAATGACAGCCGTACTTCAAAAGCATATTGCACTGATGTGGCACCAACACTCACACATGCACGCACACACACAGAGCACTCATCATACGCGCCATGTTGCCGAGTGCAGTTGCTGGCATCGGTGCGGTTGAGTGTCAACTTACAGCACTTACACACCAACGACTGAACGCAGCGTGCAAGTGCGAATTTTCAAATCGTGTTAACAGCTCCAGTTCGCAGATCAAGCACACTATTCGGCGCAATCTAATAGCAACTACAAACTTGACACGTACTATGTACATTTGTATATAAGCACACACTGCAATTTAAGTGGCTGCAAAATAATAATGAATCAAATTTAAATGTGATTAGGTGCGCATTATTGGCTGCTTTCATGTTGCTGGCGCTGATTCTGTGAGCAATTTGCTGCAGTTAATGCGAGCCTAAAAGTATGCTTATAAAGATGAACTTGCGTACATTTTGTGCAATAAGCATTTAGTTGGAATAGTCGGAAATAGTCAAACAAAAATTATTCATAAGTAAATATTTATGGTGATGTATGATATGTAAGTTAGTTACAACTTAGTCAAACTAGTATTGAAATAAGTGCAAAAATAACACCGAAAGATTAGAAGAAATTAGAAATTAAAGTAAGAGAGGTTATTAATTAAGTACACAGTAAAGCATATTAACAAAAAAACCCTTTGAAGCAAGAGAAAACAAAACATAGACTAGTTATAAAATGCATTCATTCAGTTGGCTGTCCTTTTTCTATTTATCTGTTTTTTATAAAACTCATCTACTTCTTGTAGATAGCAATCGAAGTAAACAAGTGTTGAACCGGCTCGAACTGAGACTCGAACCTAGAGGCTCTGAAGTGAAAAGTCAGCGGGCCAGCTCAACCATACGGTCACCCATTTTAGTGCATTTAGGTCAAAAGTGGGTATTTTTATTTCACTTGGGCCTTTGGTCTGGTTTTCTTTAATTTGGGCTTCTTTTTAAAATAAAAAAAATTTGTAAAAACTTAGAAAAGAACTAACTTTTTGAATATTGACGCAAAAATTATAACAATACTGTTTAGGAGTCAGAAGAATTTCATTATAAATGTAATGTTTTATTTTTGTATTAGAAAATAATTTGCTGAAAACAATAAATGATCCATTCTCTCCTATTTCGGGTCTTTTTTATGAGATTTAAGGTACACAAAAATTACACATTTCATTGAGTGGCAACCGTTCAATGGACGAGTATATTTTCATAAAATGTTTTAGCTTTTTTTTAATACTTCGTTACTTTCAATTTAATTACTAATTTTTCCTTCTGAACATTTCTTTGGAACATTATAACTCCCTATCTCCAACTCTTACTGGGGCTCCCACACAAAATTATCATTTAAGTTCGACTAATTGCTCTACAACTGCTCAGAAATTGCTCGTAGAGGGTTCACATCTATATTATAACTAACCCCCACTAGTTTTTCCTTATGAACATTTCTTCCTAACATACTTAACCCATATCTCCAACCCTTAGTGAGGTTCAAATTGCTTAACAACTTCTCAGAAGTTGTTCTTAGAGGGTTAGAGGGTATGACTGACCCCGAATATTTTTTTCTTCTGATTATTTCTTTCCAACATACTTACCCCCTATCTGCAACCCTTAGTGAGGTTCCCATACAAAATGATCATTTAAGTTTGACAAATTGCTTCACAACTGCTCAAAAGTTGCACTTAGAGGGTTAAAATCTATGACTCATCTCCAATAGCGTTTCATTCTGAACATTTCTTTCGAACATCTTTATCCCCTATCTCCAACCCTTAATGAGGCTCCTATACAAAATAGTCACCTAAGTTCGACTAATTGCTCTAGAACTGCTCAGAACTTGCTCTTTGAGAGTTCAAATCTATAACTGAGCCCAATAATTTTTATTTTTCAACATTTCTTTCCAACATATTTACCCCATATTTTCAACCCTTAATGAGTCTTCTATACAAAATAATCGTTTTTATAAAATAAACTCTCACTGCTTCCAGGTTGTCATCACATGTATGAGATGTAAGACTGGGCCCTATTTATTTTCGCTTCCAAGTGTTTCTGCCAAATATACCAACCCTTTATCCACAACTATACTATATCTCCTACTATATCTTAACATCCAGTGGCTACGCTGGCTCGGTCATGTCTGCCGCATGGACGACGAAGCTCCGGCGAAAAAGGTATTCGATGCGATGGTTGGAGGTCGACGGCGAAGAGGGAGGCCGTGTCTCCGGTGGAAGGACCAAGTGGAAGAGGCCCTGATATCTCTTGGTGTGACCATTTGGAGAAGGCGCGCGCGAAGTAGAGGCGCCTGGAGAGAAGTTTTGCGGCAGGCCGTAACCCGATAACGGGTTGTTATGGCCAGTTAAGGAAGGAAGGAAGGATACTATATCTCCCATACAAAACTGGCCACTTTCTATGAAATACGCTTCAAACTTGTAAATTTAATAAAAACACCTATTTTAAGGACTTTGAGAGAACCAATTATTTGGAAGCGCTACAAATCTATTGAGCTAAAAGGAGAGTACGTTGAAAAACAAAAACAATTTTTGCCGCAAAAAAATATCTTTTAATTAAAAAGTCTCTGATTTATCAAACTGCCAGTTAAGTAAGTGAGAAAACTCGACACACGTAACTTGGAAACTACTGAACCGATTTGAATGATTTATACAAAATTTTTTAGTGCTAATAATACAAAAATTCTTTACAAGTAGTTTCAAAACCTAACAAGAGAGTGCGCCTCCTATACAAAGTTGTCGAAGTTGCAGAGTTAATAAATTTTGGGTTTCTGTCAAGCAAAAACCAAAATATTGTTACGAAAATGACTTCTCCAAGTTCATCTCTAGATTGTGCTTGAAAATAAAACCACTTCAATTATTCGGCGCAAACGCAGTCAAAAACCTGCAATCACTTTATTTACAAATTTACGCTTGTTTGTCTTTACACTTGTTACTACTTTGCTCTTTCAAATAAGACTGTCCCTCTGCGCTGCACCCGGCTGCCTTTTATACCTGTGTGGTTATCGACTGTTCTCGCACATTCCAGTTGGACTATCTCTCGATCGTTCTAGCACATTCCAATTGGTCTATCTTTAGATCGTTTTTGGACATCCCATTACCATGGCAAGCCATCCTTGCCATATCGAAATTATAGCAAGTCGGCCGTACTTTAAAATGCGTGCCTAAAAGTATGCCCGTAAAAACAATTATGCATAGCACAGCGACAGAGTGCCTCATCGTTACAATATATTAACGAGATCTAATTCATCTCACCACTTCAACTATATTTGAAATATCTATATTGAAACTATTAGGCACTCTGTGCTGTGTATGAATGTTTTTCCAAGCATACTTTTAGGCGTGCACTTTGAAATAGGGCCGGCATGCTCTAATGTCGTAATGGCAAGGATGGTTCGCCGCCGTAATAGTTTGTGCTAGAACGATCGAGATAGAAACTGGAATGTGCAAGAAACTTCGGCGCGATAAAAAAACTGGTATAAAAGCAGCAGTGTGCAGCGCAAAGAGTCGAGTCTGTGTTGAGCAAGCAAAGAGAAAACATGTAGTAGTCGTAGTGAAAAGTAGTAACAAGTGTAAATTTGTAAATAAAGCGATTGTTGGTTTTTGGCTGCGTTTTGCGCTGAATAATTAAAATTGTTTTATTTTCAAACACAATTCAAAACGAACTTGGAATTTTCGTAACAATATTATAACATAATCTTAAAAGATATATATCATCAAAAAAGTTTTGGCTAGAGGGAGGCAATTTTAATCACGAAAAAGATCTGAAACCTAGAACCCAAAGAATGCTCAAATCATTCAAAAAGAAAGCCTCAAGATAAGAGGGTTGAAAAAAGACTTGAAGAAGAGAACAACACGGGTCACGGTGCTCAATATTCTTTACCCGAACGTACCTGAATTCTTTTTCTTTCACACCTTTTGAGTGATTTAATGTGAAGCATAATTGAAAATGAAATATGTTGCCAGGCGCTACCGGGTTAAACAATGGTAATAATAATCATATATATCACACTTTTAGGTTAACAAATGTTAATGATTCTGACAATTGTAAATACTTCTACCTTCTGACAATTAAAACAAAACATAAATCAAGTCTACAACAACTAGCAATGCTATTCTTCCTTTCAAGTCTCACGTAGATGGTTCACACAATTCAGTCGTGCATGCAGTCGACTTTTCCACCAATTCCATTCAAATCAGCAGTTAAATAAATTACTTCAATAACATAATTATGCAGCCACATTTACTAACTCATTTATAAATTCTGCACTTGTGTAACCAATCTATTTATCACGCTTTCGAATATTTATTGCGCACAATTAAACTGTCAGTAATGTCTCGACTAAGGCGCAGTTGGAGTTGTAGTTCGTGCCTGCGGTTTGCGGACAGATATTGCCATCACCGTAAAGTATAAAGTATGAAATTACGGCGACAAAAGCGGCAAATACTACCTACAACAATAACAACCGATACTATGCATATCAGTTGTAGAGTAAACACACATACACACATTGAACATATTTGCTTGAAACTATTTGGATATGTGTGCGTAAGTATTTGCCAAGCATAGCAGACACACAATTAGTGCGGAAGCCAGACAGCCGCACGGACGGACAGACGGAAGACGACATGGACCTGCGAGACAATGATTCTGCAGCCAAACAAGTAAACAGTCAACACAGGAGCAATTAAAATTCAAGTAAAGTTTGGCTCGTTTCATGTCCATGTGTGTGTGTGTGTGTGTATTTGTTGCTTTGCCGACGCTTTCACTCTAAATAATAATAATTTTATGCCAAGGCACGCACTTGCACAACATGTTTGCAGAATCAATTAAAGTTTGCGCCGATAAAACAAGCCCAAACTTTTAAAGCAGCACACAACCGACAACGACGACATTGAAGCAGCACAACTTTGCGCCAATGTCGCGCTGAATGCCCTGTCTGGTCGGTGCACGTCTCAGCATCAGCTGTGGCTGGCGAGTTGCTGCTTGTTGTCATCGTTCGCGGCGCATTTTGCCAACTTGTGTGTAAGTGTGCGTGTGTGTGACTTTCAGCAGGCACTGTGGACGTCGCCGTTGCTGTTTAGGAATATTTAACGAATCCTGCACGTTCATTGGCAGCAATGTTAGTAATCCTATTAAAAAGTAGGAGTATGGCTTCTGCTTCTTCAATGCATGAGTGAGTGAGGAAAGTGTGAGGAATGTATTGTGCGCTACTTACTTGGTGCTGTGCGACTCGTTGTAGTTCATTAACAGATGCAATATCGTCTCTCGATATTCCAGCACATAGCAGACATTGTTCAATAGCATATCGAAGAGCGCCTGAGCGTTGTTGTCCGGCAGCTTCTGCAGTGCCAGCAGACTCTGCAGCAATTCCCGGAATGTCTTTAATTAAAAAGGCAGATAAGGCAAATGATAATAAACAATAATAAACATGCGAATAGTGATGGAGATGGATACGATGACGATGACGAACAGAACGTTGACGTTGGGGCAACTGCCGACTACAACAACTGTGTGGAGCTGCTGTTTAAGTGTCGGCTGACACAATGTAGACGGCAAGCGAGCGAAACAGCCGATCGGACGGTGTGGCAGAGGGCAAATAAATAAAATCCATTGTCACAGCGCAGCAAAGCAAATGGTGCATCTAACGAGACGCTCAAGTATGGCAGTGAGTGGGTGTGTGTGTGTGTTTGTGTGTGTGATGTTGGGCTGTCAATGTTGGCGCAATTGTCCATGTTATATTTAATCGGTTCTAAGTAACAGTGCAGTACTACTTATGGCGGCTTTAATCGTCTAATAAAACAAACTTCAAACACTGACTGCACTGCTTTGCTACTTTCTAGTCTAGTCTAGTCTAGTCTAGTCTAGTCTAGTCTAGTCTAGTCTAGTCTAGTCTAGTCTAGTCTAGTCTAGTCTAGTCTAGTCTAGTCTAGTCTATTCTAGTCTAGTCTAGTCAAATCGAATCAAGGAGAGTCTGGTCTAGTCTAGTCTAGTCTAGTCTAGTCTAGTCTAGTCTAGTCTAGTCTAGTCTAGTCTAGTCTAGTCTAGTCTAGTCTAGTCTAGTCTAGTCTAGTCTAGTCTAGTCTAGTCTAGTCTATCTATCTATCTCCCTTCTTTACTCGTTTCTCTCACTCGTTTCTTTACTCGTCTTCAAACTCATCTAACTTTTAATAGCTATTCAAATGTCATTTCTAAATATCTTCCAGTCAAAATTCGTGCAGCCGCTGCAAACCCAGAAACCTCAACTTTGAATGCTGCTCTCACTCAAATAAACCTAATTAACCCCCAGGCCAGCTGCTTCGCTCCACGTTGCATATTAAAATTCCGCGAAGGATGCGCTGCTCATTACACTGCGCCACTCCATCAACACTTTACAACGCCACCACTTGCCACCACTTGCCAACCACTTCGCATGCACGAGTGGTATTAATTAACGAAAGCTCCGGCCCGAGACACCCGTTGAATTCAATTCGTGTTAATGAACAGCGCCGACACGGCTTCCATACATTTGGCACGAACCTACATCACATTCTTTTCGAGCGTCTTCAACTTTAAAACTCATCGACGAACACGTAAATGCAATGAACTGCAAAAGCAGCTTTCCTCGCAAAATAATCTTTGTAAAATGCCACACGTGACTTTTGCTTAGCGTGCAATTTTTTCATTTTTATTTTTATTTTTTTTGGTGCGCTTTTGATTTTGCCACATTCCCAGACCGCCACCGCCACTGCACTGACTCCACCTAATAACCGTAAAATGTGATAAGTCACTGCTGCGCTGTGTTTGTGTGTCTGTGTGTGCCACGACCCCACGGAGCAATTGAGCGCCACCAGTCACAAGCCAACACTGCCACCGAACCGCACACAACACGGCTGTGGTACTTAAAGATGCTGCTGCCAAGTATTGGCACTGCCCCGCGTCCCGCTCGCAGATGCAACGCTGCGTTACAAAGTCTTAAAACTTCCATCAACTGCAGTCGTGAAAAACCGGCGCGCAAAGTGTGCGCTGAGCAACAAGCAAAATAAAAATCAACTCACCTGCAGTGCCACGTGAAGTCGCTTGGCCCAGAGACGCGCTTGTTTCTTGTCGCTGACAATCATGTCCATATCATGTTGCATGCACGTCAGCGCCCAGTGGAAGCACTGCACGCTCAACGATTCGCTGTCGAGATGAGGAAAAGTGCAAAGAAATTAAAAATCAAATAGAAAGTAAGCAACAACAACAACACAAACTGAAGGTAAAAAACAATTCGGAAATGGCAGCAAAGTCATTAACGAAATTATAAGGCAGGCAGGTGGAGGAAATGAAGGAATCGGCGCAGTAAAGTTGAAAGATTGTCCAAAGTGACTGCAGTCAAAGCGCCAAATTAATTAAAAACTGACTAAAGCAAAGCGAGTTGTTGAAAATGTTTAAGGAAAGTTTATGAAAATCGTTATGAGATAAAAAACAAAATGCTAAATCAAATGAAAATAGCTGGAAGATGAATTACGGAATTATTGAGTGCATAGAAGTTAAGGAGAAAGGAGAGTAAAAGTTAGGTTATGGCAACGACGAATACTCTCCACATAGTTAAACACAATGGTTCTTGGTAGTAACGCATACATCTGATCTTCTCACATCAAGACTGGACTAAGTACATTATTGTCTTCGTAGCATTGAGTGCATAGAAGTTAAGAAGAAAGGAGAGTAAAAGTTAGGTTAGGTCATGGCAACGACAAATGCGCTTCACATAGGTGGACACAATGGTTCTTGGTATTACTGCATACATCTGATCCTTTCACACCAAGACTGGACTAAGTCCATTATTGTATTTGGAGCACTGAGTGCATAGATGTTAAGAAGAAAGAAGAGTAGAAGTTAGGTTAGGTTATGGCGGCGGCGAATGTGTCTGATATAGACACAATGGTCCATAGAACAATCGCTTATTCTGATTCTATCACATCACGATTAGACTAAGTCTATTATTGTTTTTCTAGCATTGAGTGCATGTAGAGAAAGGAGAGTAGAAGTTAGGTTAGGTTAGGTTATGGGTTATGTCTGATTTTATTTATCACATTAAGTCTGGGCTAAGTTTATTGTTATGCTCTTTGTAGCATTTCGAAAGACCGACCGTGTAGAGAACCAATAAAGAGACTTCCCAGATTTGCTGTGGCAGAGGACGTGTTCTATTGCTTCTTCTTCCCCGGGATCCTTACAGATTAAGGACTCCACTAACCCCAGGCCTGAAAGAAATTTGTTGCGACTATTAAACAGTGACTTGTCATACCTATTCGCAATCGTGTGGATCATCGAGAGAGACTCAGGAATTTAATAATGAGTTTTGCTAAACAAGAAGTTGTCCCAAAAGATTTTACTGAGGCCACAAGTTCCCAAGGGGTCGATGCGATAGTTGGAGGTCAACGGCGAAGAGGTAGACCGTGTCTCCGGGGGAAGGACCAAGTTGAGGAGCCCCTATTATCTCTTGTTGTGTAAGAAAGTAAATAACAAGTTCGCATTTATTACATTTTTTTAAGGCCATAGCCTAAAGTTTATTATCTATTTTTCCTTTAAAATCGTTCTTAAGAAAATAGTTCCACCTCTAAAGTTGCTCCTTTTAAAGTCAGTTGGTCTGCTGTCTCATTTCCCGAATTACCTTTGTGCTGGAACCAAACCAATGCCGACTTTGTTTAGTTGTGCTGAAGAAATTCATGTTTCCTATCATCCTATCATTATTTTACTGTTCCAGAGTTTCTTAACAAACCTTACATAGGTTTAAGAACTGCCTGACTGTCAAACAGAAAAGTATCAGGTGTACAAGTAGAAAACCGCCGTTTTCCACTGGGTGGTGCCACCTTTGGAAATCGGTGAGAGAATTCCGATCAGAAACATCACATGGCAAGCTAAGATATCGGTTAACAACTCCACATCATCTCGCTTGTTTATTCTTATTGTCCATTTTTTTGTTGGTGCGTGAAGATGTCGAAATTTGAACCGAATAAGCGTCATTTGCGGGAGATTTTGCTTTTCGCGTTTCATTCGAAAAAATTTGCAGCTGAAGCGCGTCGAATGATTGTAGCAACTTATAGTGAGTCGTGTATCAGTAAAAGAACGTGTCGAGAATGGTTCGTGAAATTCAAAAATGGTGATTATGACGTGAAAGACAAGGATCGGCCGGGTCCCGTGAAAAAGTTTGAAGATGCAGCTTTGGAGACTCTGTTGGATGAAGATTCTTGTCAGACGCAACAAGAACTTGCGGATTCTTTAGGTGTGACTCAGCAATCCATTTCCCTTGCTATACGCAATAAAGCCTCAAATTATGAAAATAATATTTCAACGTTTTCGCTACGTTTAGTATTGTTTTAGGTTCAGCTTGGAAAACTAAACATTTATCGGTAAGTTTTAAGCATTTTTAGATGTTATAGTTCAGTCTAGAAATGCTTGTGCCTGTTCCTCAACTAAACCTCGAACCTGTCTTGCCCACTATTCCTCTTCATGGACCAAAGATCTCTTGATGGAAATCTTCCTCTAAGCTTGCAAAAAGTTCAACATTTAATGCAAATAAAATGGTGTCAGAGAAACTATGGAGCACATTCTTTGCTTCTAAGGTGCCCCGTTCCTCTCTGGGTTAGATGGGTCCCTAAGTGCGACGACATTAGATCGCAGCTGAACTTTGCTAGAAATACTCGCATTCTCTTTGATCATTTGGAAATCAATTTGCAACACTAAGGACCACTAACTCATATCACTAGGGTCCCTTATCTAACCTTACCTACTTTACTACTACATATACAAGTATGGAACTAATTTCATAGAAAATGGCCACTTTTGTATGGTAGCCCTCTTAAAAATTGTAGATAGGGGGTAGGTATATTTGGAAGAAACACTTGGAAGCGAAAAAAAATGAGGGTCAGTCTTACATCTGATACATCTGGGGGCCACCTGAAAGCAGTGGGAGCTCATTTTATAAAAATGATAATTTTGTATGGGAGACTCATTAAGGGTTGGAGATAGGGGTTAAGCATGTTCGAAAGAAATGTTCATCAAGAAAAATTAGTGGGAGTCAGTCATAGATTTTAACCCTCTAAGAGCGACTGCTAAGCAGCTCTCAAGCAATTATTCAATTTAAACGATTGTTCTATATGGGTTTCTCACTAAGGGTTGAAGATAGGAGTTAAGTAGGTTAGAAAGAAATAGGAAAAGTTAGTAGAGTCAGTCATAGATTTTAATCCTCTAAGAGCAACTTCTGAGAAGTTTTTAAGTAATTGGCCAAACTTAAATGATCGTTTCATATGGGAGCCTCACTAAGGGTTAACGACAGGGAGTAAATATGTTAGAAAGAAATGTTCAAAAAGAAAAATTAGAGGGCTCAGTCATAGATTTTAACTCTCTAGGAGCAACTTCTGAGAAACTGTAGAGCAATTAGTCGCACTTTAATGATAATTTTGTATGAAAGCCCCAGTAAGGGTTGGAGATAGGGGGTTAGTATGTTCGTAAGATATGTTTAGAAGGAAAAATTAGTGGGAGTCAGTCATGGATTTTAACCCTCTAAGAGCAACTCCGAAGTAGCTGTGAAGCAATTAGTCAAATTTCCTAGGACTTTCTTACACTTTGGTTTCGTTAGGAACCCGACAGGGTCTATGCGAGGTCAAGCTGGCTAGTCAGGTCGATTATTCAACCTAACCTTACTTAATCTAATGACTTTATTTACTCATTAATTGAAATTTTTTATTTTTTTTATACTCACATTTCAGTCGAACGCTCAACTAAAATCTGCCAATACATTTACAGTAATACAATAATTCCATTGCATTTCAAAAGCCAAACTACCCCCTTTCCCCTTGAAGTGCAATACACTCTCTGACACTTTTCAAACACAAACTTTTATACAACAAAAAAATTTAGGGGAAACCCCTTTAAAAATTGCATTTGTGTAAATGAAAAGTGTAGATAAAGTTTGTCTCATGCTAAGCAGACACACAAAACAAAAGCATACCAAAGGACAAGAAACAAGAAAGCCACAACAACAACAATAACACACCAAAGAAATGACAACATTGCTGTAAAGCTTCATTCTTGTCATTCAGAAACTAATTTGAAAGTAACCAAAACAATTCGAAAGAAATTTCCACCATACCAACAACATACAAAGTGGAAATTTTCACCCCAGCGTCAAATTTGACTGCTGTGCGCCGCGCCCCCGCACTGCACTGCCAAGTGGCAGGCAAGAAAGACACGAAGAGTGTAGAGAAGAGAAAATTTTATAGAATTTTCTTGGCCAAGACGCGAACAATAGTGGCGCACAACTTTGCCAGGCAAAAATTAAAATAAGAAAACGTCAAACAAAAAAACAGCAGAATGCAGGAAATTCAACTGAAAATAAAACTTTCGACTTGCCGGACTTTGCAAGTGCCACCGCTGAGTTAGCGCTGACAAAAGAGTTGAGACTGTCGGCTGTCTGCCGCGAGACTAAACCAACTAAATATACATACAACACAACCAGCTAAAACAACAAAAAGTACGCACAGGCAACGAGAACATAAAAACAACAATAACACAACCACTAAATTCAGGCAGAACGGTGAAAGCGAATTGCTGTTGTTGTTGTTGGCGACCGCAATAAATTCAAAAAGTTGCAGTTGTGTTTATAAAGTTGCAGGCAATTTCGCCACTTAAATGCTGCAAATGCTGCCAATTACTCAAAAATTTAATACGCAACGCGCAACGTTTAAAGCTCTGCAATGTTGCTGTCGGCGCCTAATTGCATGTAACTAAACCAATTTGGCAGAATTGGGCAGATTTTTCGTTGTTGTTGTTTTTTTTTAGTATTTTTGCATTTCATTTTGTTTGGCGTAGAAAGGCTGCTGACTCGTGCATGCAATTCATGCCCAGCCATCTATCAATTCATTCTGCTTCCCTCCGCTCTCTATGCGCTGCTCGTTCATTCAGCCATTCCACCATTCCGCCAGTCAGTCAACCACGCATTCCTCTGCCAATGCTTTCACTCACCTCACCAGCTGCAGCTGCAGTCCGCTCAGCCGATTGAATTCCATGAAGAATCGTATCGCCCACAGAAGGTACGAGTCATCGTGACTGCCCGTTCCTCTGGTGCGTTCCAGCACGCGTCTGACCTGACGCACCAGCGTATTGTATGCCGAACGTAGAATTTCAATGCAATACTCGCGCAGGCACAACCTGAAACGAACAACAACAACAAGAACACAAAATCAGTAATGAAAGCATCGCAGCATCATTGAGTGAACTATGAACAAATGAAAATGAAAAATATATAAAAATAAATGAATGGATGAATTGATGGAATGATGGAGCAGCATGAATTATGTGCTGAACGCAGACTAAACAATGAGCACAGCCGCAACGAAATCGACGATGCGTCGACGCATCATTTTTGCCTGATTAGGAATGTTCGCGCGATAATGTCGACGCACGGCGAGTGTTGCGGGGCAAATATGGTAATGCGGCCAACAAAGGATGGCAAGGATAACATTCTTCACATATAGCTGGTAGTGCCAGCTGGCATCAGAATATGCTAACCACACACGCGTCTCATTACTCAAACAGCTGAAAAGGGGAATAGAACTCGGCAGGCCGAAAACAAGGCCCAGCTTTGGCAATTTATTTTGGATGTGTGGAAAAAAAGATAGAATTTCTTTTGAGAGCATTAACCCATTTTGTTTAGATATTTTGAGAAAGGTTTTATTTTAAAATTTTCGATTAAGAAGGGCGAATTAGGTAAAAAAAAAGGGCACGAAAAATTTAAAATTTTTTGAAATTTAAAACTTGTTTCAAATTTGATTTTTTGTAACACTTTCGCGGTCTCTGTGGCCATCTGAACAGATCTTAAAGTAATTTTTTGTAATACACATTTACTATTTTTGTCTTATCAATCATCATGTTTTAGTCCTTTAAAAAACTTTTACAAAATAAATGAAATAAATGAATGAAAAAACATTGCAAACATTACTAATTTCAATGATTCAAATCAAAGGTACGAAATGGGTTAACGAATCCAAACGATGTTATTTACAAAATTTTTCCAATCATTCTGTGTCGGTTTAGTACGAATCTAATTATTTATTGTTTTCAGTACTTTACAAAAAAAAACTTTTTAAAAATAAATAAATTCGAAATGTGAAGTTTTAAAAAAAATATATTTTTTTAGAAAGCCAATAGATCTAAGAATAATATAAAAAACGAAAACTTAACAATACACAAGTTTACTGTAGTAAAAAAAACTGCAAACATCACTAATTTCTAAGATTTGTTAACGAGTCAAAGGTACGAAATGGGTTAACAGATTTAAACGAATTTTGTTATAATACGAAATTAGTGTGTCATATTTCTAACCATTCTGGGTCGCTTCTGTACGAATCTGATCTATCTTTTGGAACTTAAAAAAAATTGTTATTAATAAAATCTAAATCTAAGGTTTTTTCAAAAATATAAAATATATAAAAATATTTTTTAGAAAGCCAATAGATCTAAGAATAATATAAAAGACGAAAACTTTACCATACACAAGTTTACTGTAGTAAAAAAAATTGCAAACATCACTTATTTCTATGATTTGTTAATTAGTCAAAGGTACGAAATGGGTTAACAGATTTAAACGAATTTTGTTATAATACGAAATTAGTGTGTCATATTTCTAACCATTCTGGGTCGGTTCTGTACGAATCTGATCTATCTTTTAGAACTTAAAAAACAATTTCTAAATCTAATCTAAGGTTTTTTCAAAAATATAAAATACATAAAAATATTTTTAGAAATACAATAGATCTAAGTATAATAAAAAAACATAAACTTTAAATTACACAAATTTATTGTAATAAAAAAAATGCAACCATTACTAATTTCTGTAATTCGTTAACGAATCAAAGTTACGAAATGGGTTAACAGATATGAACGAATTTTATTATAATTCAAAATTTGTGTGGCATTTTCCAATAATTTTGTTTTGGTTTTGTACAAATCTGGTGATTTTTGATAGTTTTAAACAGTAAAAAAAAATCTATGTATTAGGTTTTTTCAATGCCCGCCCAGCTTTAATGGGGAAGGCGTGAAATGGCAAAATTATATATTATTAGAAAGATAGATCTAAGTATAATATTATATTAAAAACATAAACTTTACAATACGCAAGCTTATTGCAATAAAACAACTGCAAACACTACTAATTGCTATGATTCTTAAACATATTGTTACGAAAATTACTTCTATAAGTACATATCTGGACTCTGCTTGAAAATAAAGCCACTTTAATTATTCAGCGCAAAACGCAGTCAGAAGCCAACCATCACTTTATTTACAAATTTACACTTTTTACTACTTTACACTACTACTATTGCATGTTTCCCCTTTTCTTGCTCGAATCAGAATCGTCCATCTGCGCTGCACACTGCTGCCTTTTATACTTGTTTGGTTTATAGCGCCGATGGTTCTTGCATATTCCATAACGATTCGCGAACCATCCTTGCCATATCGGAATTATAGCATGCCGCTCGTACTTCAAAGTGCATGCCTAAAAGTATGCTCGTAAAAGCATTCACGCATAGCACAGCAACAGAGTCCAATACATACAATCGTTACAATATAAAAGGTACAAAATGGGTTAACTTAATCCATACTACAAGTATATGGTATAAAAAAAATAATAATAATTTCTTGAGTAGCTGCGGCCGAACATTGAAATCGGAACGATTTTTTTCGTGAGGTATAAAACCGTAAAAAACCAAGATATATTATAACCTATGTTCTTCTTGTTTGTTTTAGAAAAGACCAACACTGAATGGGAGCGCAAGCATCGGCATCCATAGATGGACAGACGGGTTAAAAGAAGAAGAAAGCTAGCACTTGAATTTATAAACTCAAAAAGAATTCCAGAGGGATCAAATTTAGAGATCTGGGTGGCTAGTCAATGTTATCATCTTTTGACACCACACGTCCGGGGAATTTTCGTTGAACTGCATTGTTTGATTTACAGTCCAGACCTTGTTAACACATTTGTGGACAGACATTATGAGTACAGATCCACTGATATCGATTCCCATTGACTGTTTCGCCTTTTCTGAAGAAAAATCGCCCGAATAGCTCATTCTACACGCGACATGGCTCCTCGTGACTTTTGCCTATTCCCGCATTTCAAATTACCACTTCACAGAAAGCATTTTGTAACGATTGAGGCCATAAGAGAAAATTCGTAAACGGAGCAGCAAATATTGCATAGTTTTAGGGAGCCTGTTCATTTCAAGGAATTTATAACAGAGACGGTTCGAGGCGTTGTTGAAATGCTGGAGAACAAGTCAGCCGGGTGTAGCGCAGTGAGTAAGTTTGGATTTAACTAGAAACGCTGTAATACGGATAAGAAAGATGAGGTGAAAGTAACGTAAAGTGACTATTGAATCTGTGAAGTGTACAAACAGCGATAATTGTAAATAAAGTGGCTACTGTAGTGAACTGAGTTAACGAATTTCAGTGCTTTTTATATTGGCACAATCCAGCGATACGAACTGCGCCTGCGTTGAGCAGCAGAACTAATTTACGAAACACGTTTTGAGTTGGAATTAACCATTAGTCTACGTGAGTGGCGCAAACAGGATTTCATTTTGGGGAGGGGGTTTTAAGGTACAGTTTTTGAGCCATTTGGAACCATATTGCGTACCAGCAACTTTTGTGTTTGGGGGGGGGGGGGGGTGAACCCCCTATGTACACCACACAATATTGCAATATTGAAAGTTTGTGTTATTAAAAATTAGTTGATGACAGGTTAGGTTATTGAATTATATAACAAATGGCATTACCTACGAATTGTTCGGATTGTGAAGGCAGGTTCTCACCTTGTGGGAAAAAACCATTTTCAAAATCAAAATCTGAAAAATATAGAGCAGTGTCGAGAACCGGCCGAGCGCGCTTTAAACTTTAAACTTTTCGGACCTAACGGAAGTGATGGAAGGCGCTGGAATGAACCAATCGTCACCAAATTTTTTTAAATGTTCCTTAGTGTTTTTTCTAATAAACGAACCACGATCAGTGAAGTGTGCAAACAGCGATAATTGTAAATAAAGTGACTACTGTAGTGAACTGAGTTAACGAATTTCAGTGCTTTTTATATTGGCACAATCCAGCGATACGAACTGCGCCTGCGTTGAGCAGCAGAACTAATTTACTTTAATGTGTACACCACTCAAATTATAATATTGAAAGTGTGTGTTATTAAAAATTAGTTGATGAAAGGTTAGGTTATTGAATTCTATAACAAATGGCATTACCTACGAATTGTTCGGATTGTTAAAACACCACACCCTATGCCTTGAGAGATGTGCCTATTCAAGGTCCTCTTTACGATAAAACAGCAGAACAGATCCGATGCATTCCTTCAAGGTTCGGTCCGCAGCTTAACTTTGTTTCTGGGATAATTCTCAAATATATTCAGGTTTGTATTATTCAGGGAAAAGTTGGCTTCCATTTGCTTTGATTGCCACAATACCACAGCCACTACCTCAACAGACCCGATGTCAACATGGCCAAATTAACTGTAAACACAACAGACTTAACATCGTTACTAACTAATTTCTTTGAGTGTTATCACTCTCTGAGTTAAAGGTTAAGTACCAAAAGAGCATTTGAAGGCGTTTGAGTTGTTATTTTGTGTTTTTTCAGTTTTTTTTTAGGTTTTTGTTAAACCTGAAAATATTCACAAAATGTTGACTCATAGCAAAGTTTTTCATTTCCCACTTTTTCACCTTTCCTGCCCATAAAATCAACATAATAAATGACCTCCAAACACACTTTTTCTACTGTACACACAATATTAAAATTCCTAGACGCACAGAAAATCCAATTTCCCAAACGATATTGTCGAATTTTCAAAGCAATCAACATTTTGGTTTTTACCAAAATATATTTTGCTACATTTTTCAACATTTTTTTGGTGCTGCAAATTTCTAATAAAAATACCACAACGTACCAAATCTGCAGAGACTAATTTTTTTTACTTTCAATTCAATTAGGATTTCATGCCGCACCAGCATTGGCTCCCTTGCCCGGCGCTGCCATTAGGCAAAAGCAATCAGAGCAGATTAATTCAGCCAACCAGTGCTGGATATGCTGATGCGGTGCTTAAAAATTGGCTGCCATATGTTGTCGAACGGAAGATAAATTGCTGACGAGTTCTTTTTTTGTTTTGTTGCATCTTTTGCTTCAACCCAATCTGGCTGCTGACTGTTGCGAGGCGAGCAACAATAAAAGCCACACACTCACACACACAGACACACTCATACACACTCATACAATGCAAGCATGCCACAACAGAGCACGAATCACGTGACATTGATGAACTTCAACGATGTGTTGCTGGCTGCTTGATATGCAACGACGCTCCATCCAGTGCCCGAGGAGGAACAATGTGCTTGCCAGCTCCTTTTTCAGTTCGAAATTCTTGTGAGTGTGATGGCCAAAAACGCCAAGAAAAACAACAAGAAACACTTTTAAATTGCGCATACGCTCCGTTGTACGGCGATCCATCGGGGGAAAAAACCCATGCACCGCATGTTGCAACAAGGCTTTGTTTCGTCGGCCATGTGGGAAACGCTAATAAATTCGTGCAACATCTACAAAAGCGTTTCGGCTGTCGTTGAAGCCTTTTGCACAACGTTATAAAGATTTTATTTTTATTATTATTTTTTTATGGTGTGGCATCTTAAATTTTACGTGCTGTTTCGAACACTTTAATCCGCCATTGGTTTGGCGAGCGCGCGCTAATAGAGTTTTTGTTGTTGTTGTTGTTTTATATATATTTTTACGCCTTTATTTGCGCTCACCTGTCGTTCGAGAGGCCATGACAACGGCGCCGTTTCGTGCTTATTTTCACTATTACTGCCATGTTTGCTGTGCGAACGCGCACACGAACACAGCGATTCATGGTCGCATTGTGGTTGTTGTTGCTTGGCATGTCTGCAGGTGAGACTGCAAAGAAAAGCAATGCACAGCGCAGCGCCAAAGCCAATCACGGCGTGACCAACCAACACTGCAGACGACAACCTTGGCGCACTGGCGCACACACACACACGCACACACACACAGAGCGCCATAGTGCAACGTTAAGAAAAATACAAAAACAAACGCATAACAATAAAAACAACAACAACAGCATTGACTACTAGCAAACCGGCAACGATAAGAATGGCAAACTTATTTGTAGCAATTTTGCTCGGTTAAAGTGCAAAACTCACCACTGTGTCTGTGCATTTGTCGGTGGTCTATGACCAATATGTGTGGCTTTCCACCCTCACCCCGGCGCACATTACAGCAAAATCACAACAATGGCAACCCGCAACCTTTATCTGCGCTGCTAGAAAATCTCGTTTCGATGCCGAACGTCCGTCGGTCTGTGCGCCCAACTGAATGTTTAGTGTTTGCAGCGTGCAGCTGCAGCATCCGTGGCCATGGGTTCGTATAAAGAAATCGTAAAATAGCTGCCGGATCTGCACGCCCAACACACACACACACTCACACACATATACACTCCGGCATTGAAGACCGAAATCTATATAAAACAAAATTGCAATTTTCGTTGTTAAAGCAATAATTTGTTGTAGTTGCTTGTGCACGTATGTACAAACACATTGTTGTTTTTGTTGTTTGCAGTGGATGCAAGGCGCAGCATTCATTTATTATTGAATATTTTTTAGCTTCTCGTAAAAATGTTTGCCGACAGCGAAGCGCTTTAAGCTTCCAGCGAAAATCTTTCCGACAGCGGAAAAATATTTTGTGCCACTTCGTTGCTGTTCCATATCAATTTTCTATTCAATGAATTTTAAAAGAGTGCAAGTGGAAGGTTAATCGATTCTAAAATATGTGCACATGTCAGTTTCGGATGCTGCAAGTAGTTTAGAAAAAGTTGCAAAAGTTTGCTGATTTTAAAATGTATCCATATTTATTGTCAAAGATGTGAAATGCAAAGGTTGGGTTAGGTTAGTTTGGGCCTCTGTCAGCGATGGATTGCAGTCGGACAATAAAAACACTACAAAAACTGGCGTACAAGGACTGGCGGACAGACACTGGGGTACATAGGTGTAGTCAGTCGTAGATGTTTATGCGCCCTAAGGAAATATTTACTTGTTGAGGCTAAGCAAACGTGATTTGAGAAACACTGTGCGGCTCGTCAGGTCATTTAACCCGCTTAACGCGTACGTCAACCGAATTGGAAAGTGTGTTTTAGACATTTGCGTTATTTGTCAGAGCACCGATGACCATTCGGCTGCTCGAAAGTCCACCCATACTGTTGCAAGTAGTGACAAAAGCGCAAAAATATATAAAAGATACAAATCTTAGTACAATATTTTGTTGTAAATACTTAAATTAATAAAATAAATAAAATAATAAATAATAAAATAAAATTCCAAGCTTTAGGAAAAAATATTGAACACCATAAAAGTTATGAGCTTTTACAGTTTTGAAAAAAAAACTTTTTCTACAAATAGCAATTTTTTGCTGTCACTTTGAGGTTAAATATTTCAAAATTAATTATAAGCAAATCCCTAAAACTTACTGCTTTCATAATATAATTTAGGTCAAATAATGTAGGTCTGACTAGACCAAAATTTTACTGATACTTTTCACCAATGAGCCGTTATGAAAAAATTAAACAAATAAATAAAAGCTGAATTGAAAAGATGAATTGAAAACAAAAGCACATTTTATTACAATTGACATTTGTTCATATTTTATTTCGATAAAATTTTCCGCAAATATAACTTTGAGGTATTTTTCGGTGAAGACTACATAGTCTGTAAAATTGCAGTATTTACTAAAGAGCCGCACAAACGGTTCTATTGGGCACACTTCACTACTGCACAGTACTGTCAAGTAATATACTTCAGTGTCGCGGTGACAGCGAATTCAAATGCTCAATAGTTCTATTCTGCAACAAAGCAAGAACTGCATCATTCGAAAACCTTTTCGCTACAGCAGCGACAGTGCTTGTGTTCTGTTTTGAAGCAAAACATCAAAGCAGAAAGCTATAATGAGGTTAAGTAACGCTAAATCACAGCAAGCACACCGAGTGAAGTATAACTTCTACTTCACACCGAGTGAAGCAGAACTTCTACTTTACACCGAGTGAAACAGACTTAAATAGATATCGAAAAAACATGTTTTAAACCTGCGTTTTTTTACATTAATGTTGTTGTAATGCTTGAAATGCAGCCCAGATTCCATACAAAATACCAAAAACAAACATCAGCTACTCCGATCGTGCAAAACAAAACTCCGTATGCTTGAAAATGTTCTACTTCAGTGCTTCACTTCAGTCTTGGTCTACTTCAGTGTTGTTCTACTTCCGTGTTGTTCCACAGCAGTATTGTTCTACTTCTACTTCAATGTTGTTCTATTTCAGTGTTGTTCTATACTTCAAGGTGGTTGAAGTTCTATTATCGTTTCGTGCAGTATTCGTATGAATATCAAAAGCTTTTTTCACTACAGTGCTTGTTTTGTAGTGAAAGTGAAGAAGAACGACAGTATTTGAAAGCACAGCGATGGCTTGCAAGTCATTTTTATAGTGCTTGCGCCGCTCTTTAGTATTTACAACGTTTAAGGGGGGAGTACACTTTGATTTTTCAAAAAAATGTATTTTTTTTTTTTTGGCTTAAAATGTTCCTTGGGATGTATACTTTAATTTAGAAAAGACTCCAAGTCCGCCAGAATATTCCTTACCGCTTTACGAAGCGATTTCCTAAAACATGTACCGGCGCGCTGAGAGAGCATTTTATCTTTAAACGCGTTTATCTCGAAACGGGGCTTTTCAAACTGGCGTGGGAAATAACTCTAACCAGTTATTATTAAATTTGGATATCGCCTAGGTTTTCTTGTTTAGAATTAAATTCTGCTTAGAAATACGTATCCACATTTTCGATTTTGTCAAAAATGGATTTTTAATCCACGATTTTGTAAGCATTTTTAGGGTTAAAAAATGGACTTTTTTTCCTAAGGCCACAACTTTTGAAAACAATTAATTTAAAAAAAATCGGAATACGTATTTCTAACCCGAATTTCATTACTTATCAGGATTTTGTTCGATTTATGTTCCAGGATCACATGGGAAGGAGTATTTTCTCACGCCGTTTTCCGACTTCCGCGCGAGGACGCCCGCGCGACCTGGTGCACCGGCCACGGGGGGACGCCAATCGAGTTCAAAAAAATACAAATTGTAGTTCGAAGGATGAGTAATAAATGGGTTATAACATATTTGCCCTCCCTGAGTGTTTTATTGCTTAAAAAAATTAACGAAAATGCCTTACTTTTTGGACGTTCAAAGTGTACTCCCCCCTTAATTGAAAGCCCATAGGAATTGGCCAACGATTAAAAAAATTTAAAACCTAAAAAAAAAATTACAAAATTATATACTGAAATAGGGAGATTAATGGGGTTTCGAAAATACATTTTTATTTTTGCTTTATACAAACCCAAAAATTTACAATCTCACAACCTGGTTTATATGGGAGGCGCCCTCTGGTGGTGAATTTTTGAACTTTCATTTATTTTGTATTTTTTCCACTTAAAAATGTGATCGATTGTAATTAAGTCATTCAAATCGGTTCAGTAACTCTCGAGATATGATGTTTCCTTGGTTATTTTTTTACATTTACAAGTGGGGAGCCAATTCTATTCAAAATTGCCAGTTTATAATGACATTTTCCTTAAGGGTTGGAGATAACGGGTAGGTTTGTACGGAAAAGAAACATTCGGAAAAAGAAACATTTGGAAAGAAAAAAATGGGGACCAGTCTAACATTAGATACGTTTGGGCGCAACCTGGGAGCAATGAGAGCCCATTTTTAAAAAACAATAATTTTGTATGGGAGCCACCTTAAGGGTTGGAGATAGGGGGTAAGCATGTTCCAAAGAAATGTTCAGAGCAAAAAACTAGTGGCGGTCAGTCATAGGTTTAAACCCTCTAAGAGCCACTGTAAACCAATAAGTCAAACTTAAAGAATTATTTTGTATGGGAGCTTCACTAAGGGTTGGAGATAGGGGGTAGGTATGTTTGAAAGAAATATTCATAAGGAAAAATTAGTGGGGTATGTCATATATTTGAACCCTCTACGAGCAACTTCTAATAAGCTGTAAAGCCTTTCGTCACACTTAAGGGGTCACTTCGTATGGGAGCCTCACTAAGGGTTGGAGATAGGGGGTAGGTATATTGGAAAGAAATACTGAGAAGGAAAAATTAGTTAGGGTCAGTCATAGATCTTAACCCTCTAAGAGCAACATCTGAGAAGCTGTAACGCAATTAATCGAACTTAGATGATCATTTTGTACGGGAGCAACATTAAGGGTTGTAGATAGAGGGTAAGTATGATCGAAAGAAATGTTCATAAAGAAAATTAGTGAAGGTCAATCATATACCTTAACCCTCTAAGAGCAATTTCTGAGAAGCTGTAAAGCAATTAGTCGAACTTAAATGTTAATTTTGTATTAGATCCTCATTAAGGGTTGAAGATAGGGGTATGTATGTATAAGTATGTTTGAAAGAAATATTAAGAAGGAAAAATTAGTGGGGTCAGTCATAGAGTTTAACCCTCTAAGAGTAATTTCTGAGCAGCTGTAAAGCAATGAATTTGTATGGGAGCAACATTGAGGGTTGGAGGAAGGGGGTAAATAGGTTAGAAAGAAATGTTCAGAAGAGAAAATTAGTAGGACTCTTTCATACATTTTAACCCTCTAAGCGCTAATTCTGAACAGCTGTAAAGCACTTAGTCGAATAAATAGACTAGTAAATTTAATATTCCAAATAGTAGAAATCCTATATACTCTAACTCGCTGAATAAAAATGCCTACAAGCTCAAAAGCCCATGCAAGTGCATACATGCAATAGAGGGTTAAAAGATACAAATAGTAGTCCAAATATATTCAAAATCTGTTCTAAACAAAACAAACTACCAACATATGAAGTTTTCTCAAGGTCTATGAAATAATTTCAAACTGCCAACAGCAGCCATTCAAAATTGCCAACAAAATGCTATCTTGCAATAATGTTGACGGCCACATTGCTAACGTGCAAGCAGCATTTTTCAGCCACAATAGCAGACATAAATATTTAAGAGTAAACACAACAGCAAAACTTTGCCCAGAAAAACAGGACACGTCGACGTGGCATTGAATGCAACAACACACGTTCCACAACGTGATGAATGAAACGTTGCTGTCTGCCAAGTGCGCGTCAAGTTCATGCAAATACAATCAGACTAGAACGAAACAACAGCGACTACATAATTAATAACAGCCTCAGTGTGCCTGTTCACCTGTTGACGACCGGCACGTCGCCGTCAAATGAAGCGCCAGACGGTAAAGTTTTGCTATTTTTAAGCTTTTCCATGCCTCGTCAACGCATCGCAACCGCAAACCGCTTGCGTGACATTGTGCTGCAATGCACTCCCCTCCCCCCGTTTGATATCTGCTTTATTCCAACCATACTCACCGCACGGAGAATGCACTGCGTCGCGTTGCCAGCGCCTCCTCTTTCACGTGGCGAAAGGAGCGCTTCTGCTGTTCCTTCTCGCGATCGAAATCAATGGCCACGACACGTTCCAGCGGCTGATGGCAAATAATGTCCCGATCCGACACCGATTTCATATTGCGAATCACATACGTGCCGCCGAAGCGCGAGTGCCGCACGGCCGGCGGTTTCACATGGTGGCGCTCCTTCTCGCGCCGACGCGCCGCAATCAGCTCCTGCTCGTCGCGCTGCTTCTCGCTGGCGCTGCGCTGCAACGACGCATCCGCCAGGGATTCCGCTGTCTGTTAGGGAGGAAATTAGCGTCAGTTACACAATGTAACGCGATGCGAACGGAATGTATGAGTGGCAACTGCGAGCGCGAAAGGCCAAGCTTGTGTGCCCAGCCAATGCGGACGCAGAAGCGTATGAGGATGCAGTGTGGTGTTGGTGGTGGAGGAGGTGATGATGATGGCATTGGAGTGTGCGTTGTGGTTTCGAGTTGCTGCGGTTGCAATCAAGTCACGGCATGGCTGATGACGACGTTGTCATGCAACTCTGGTCGCTTGTCGGCGGTAATTGAAATGTTTGTGGCAATGAATGGTTTATGGACGCTCACAATGGCGTCCAATAACGACACTAATCCATATGACGGACGATAGGGGCGTTGGAGTTGGCGTTGTTGTTGTAACAAGCGCGCTTATGAGGCTTTCGAGAGTGTATGACAACAGTGTTCTGAAGTAAATACAAATGTAAACCTTCATGGGAAAACAGCATTTTTTATGACACAAAGTCACACAAGAACTCACAGCCTTATAAGCACAATTGTCACAATTTAAGTTGAATGATGTCCAGAATAGAATTATTTCATACATTTACTTATTGACATGTGATATACGGATTTGCTACAATATTCATTAGACATGATTACTAAAAATGTAGTTCATACGTGTCACAAATTGTCACAATTACACTTCTGTGATGTTTAGAGAAGAATTATTTTATACATTTACATATTGACATGTGATTTCATATGTGTGCGGACTTGCTGCAATATTCATTAGCCATGAGAACTAAAAAATGTAGTTCATATGTGTGACAAATTGTCACAATTTAACTTGTATTGTAATTAAAAAAAAAAGAATTATTTCATACATCTACATACTGACATGTTATTTCATAATTATGTGGACTTGCACAATATTCATTAGCCATGATTACTAGAAAAAATAGTTCATACGTGTGACAAATTGTCACAATTCAACTTGTATGATGTCCAGAAAAGAGTTATTTCATACATTTACATATTCACATGTGATTTTATATTTATGGGGACTTGCTACAATTTTAACTAGGCATGATAACTAACAAAAAATAGTTCATACGTGTGACAAATTGTCACAATTTATATTGTATGTTATTCAGAAAAGAATTATTTCATACATCTACATACTGACATGTGATTTCATAATTATGTGGACTTGCTACAATATTCATTAGCCATGAGTACTAGAAAAAATAGTTCATACGTGTCACAAAATGTCACAATTCAACTTCTAGGATGTCTAGAGAAGAATTATTTCATACATTTACATATTCATAAGTGATTTCATATTCCGCATACTTGCTACAGTTTTAATTAGTCATGATAACTAGAAAAAATAGTTCATACGTGTCACAAATTGTCACAATTCAACTTGTATGATGTCCAGACAAAAATTATTTGTCATATTTACATATTGACATGTGATTTCATATTTATGCGGACTTGCTACAATATTCATTAGCAATGATAACTAGAAAAAATCCTTCATACGTGCCGTCACAAAATTGCAAATTATTCTTTTAGCTTCTCTTCTCACACCAAAAACTGCCACCAAAGCTAATTGCTGCACCTCGTTCTTTGCGCCACTCAATTGTCCACAGATGCTTTGCAAATTGCCGTCAAATCCACTCCAGCACCACTTGCTGCCAACACCAACAGTTACTCGTCGACTTACTTGTTCGCGATAGAGCAGACACAGGATCTCCAGTGCGTGCAAGTGGAATTGATGCTCGTCCGCCGAGGACACAACGAACAACACCAAATCCAAAATGCCCGACTGATGCAGTGCCCAGATAACCTGGTCGTGCAGGCTGGCATCATTGTCGGCGCGACACTCGGCCTCCGGGTTGGCCGGCACTTGGAGCACGTTTCGTATCAGCACCAGAATGCGCTCAATCAGCAAACTCTGCTCCTCGCTGCGCAGTGCCCAATCCTGGCGGAAAGAAAGACAAACAAGAACAAGAAAAGGAATAAGAAGAAGAATAAGGAATAAGAATGGGAATAAGAATAGGAACGCATTGAAATTAAGTCGCAAATGCGAGAGATGATGAAAATTAAGTCGCCTTGCCGCTTCTTAGAAAGTGTAATTGCTGTGTGTGTGTGTGTGTGTGTGTGTGTTTTTTTTTTTTTTTTTTTTTTTTTTTTTTTTATTTTAACGAGGAGGAAGCATCTAAAGCCGAACCCCGTCAGTGTGTGACTTTAACACACTAAACCTCCTCATGTCACAGACCGGAATCCCCTCCGGACACTACCGTTAAGTATTACGTCAGAGGGCGGTTTTGAGCGCTCGGCTCACAGTATCGTTTTGCTGTCAGTGCAGTTAGTCGCTAGTTGCACTTACTAGGCTCCCCCACCGTAGGTCTGGAATAGGTCCCTCCCCGTACGGTTTGTCACCACCCCTCCTTGGATTTACGTCACAGTCGTGTGTCCACGTAATAGTAGCGTATGTCCACGTCAGCTGGTTTGACCCGTTTGCCGGTCAGCACGCCTGCACTCTTCTTCCCATCTCAGTGCCTTGTGGATGTCTGCGGCGCATTTACATACCGCTCTCCAGGCATCCTCGGAGTCCAGCATCAGCTCAATCAGGTTGTGTGGTGTTGGCATCACCCCTGTGACTATCGCCATGTGGTTTCTTTCTGCCTCAAACCTTGGACAGTCAAACAGGACATGTTTCGCGTCTTCTGCGACACTGCAGCGCGGGCATAGGGGTGAGCTCTCATGCGCGAAGCGATGCAGGTAGCTCCTGAATGCTCCATGGCCCGTCAGGACCTGCGTCAAGTGGTAATTGAGCTCGCCATGCTTTCGATTCACCCATCTTTTCACATCCGGTATCAGCGTGTGAGTCCATCTGCCCTTGGATGAGGAATCCCAGCGTTGCTGCCATCGCCTTAACGACTCTTGTGTGTGTGTGTGTGTGTGTGTGTGTGTGTGTAGGGAAATAAATTTGGTTTAGGCTGCTTTTTGGTGTCGTTTTTATTCAAATCCGCGGCATTACGTAGCTGCATGAAATTAAGCAGCAAGCTGAAACTGAAATTTATGGGCATGAGCCAAAAGCAATGCGCCAACGCCAACGCCATTAGCCATGTTGCCATGCAGAACGAATGTTGTGCCATTACGCGCCATCATTAAAAATCTAAAGTCGAAATCAATTTACTGCTTACAACAACTAACTCACTGCACGCACTGGGCTGTCGTTGTCACGCTGTCGTTGGCAAAAATAGGCAAAGAGCAGCCAAACTCGAAGCATTGTTCGAATGCCTTCTTGAGGCTTAAAAATAAACTCCACTAATGCGCCGCTTTTCAAACGCGCCATAACAACAACAACAACAAAATCAACAAAACAGAATCGAGCCGAAACATTTCAATGAACATTTGAAAACATAAAAAGCCAACAAAAAACAACGCAAAGCAATGCAAAAAAGTTTGTTATGGCAGCCATGGTGATTGTTTCATTTTAAGAGGACCACGGGCGGTCACACACACACACACACACACGCACGCACACCAGCAGCCAAACTGCGCGTACATATGTCAGAGTGCTTCGAGCTGGCAGTGCGAACGCGAAAGCCGCCGCCGCCCATCGACGCGGCGATGTGCCAATGTCGATAAGAAAACGCTGCGAGCCCCGCACACGAAAACCAAAAATACACTGAAATTTGAAATACAAAACGGGCGGCGGCATGCAAATGTCCAAGGAAATCGAGTGAGCGGAAGCGGCCAAAAAAGGACAGCGCGCACAAAAGTGGAAAATCCTTTTATATCGCTCCCAAGAGTGATATGACTGTCATGGCAATCGGCTCCAAATGAATTTATGTATCGGAGGTCAGCGGCGCAAATAGACAAAAGGCAGCGCGCGCCTTGCATTCGCCTGGTGACTAAATTTAAATAACATCGGTGCGGCAGCAGCGGCAAATTTACGTTCAATGATTGAATTTGCGCAACTTGAACAGTTGCTGAGCGGGGAAAAAGGTGCCAAGTAGTAAAATCCACTTTTCCATCGAATCTTATTAGAAGCGAAAAAGTTGTGAGCATGTAAAATTTATGTGTAACATTTAAATCTTCGAAGAGTGAAAGTGTTATATAGTTAGTATAGTAGTTATATATTATGTTTTGTTAAGTTGTTGTTGTTGGTTAAGTTTTTGTTAAGCTGCAGCTGAATGAATAAAAAGGCTGGAATAAAGAAAACTAAACGTATTTTTACTTTTTATAAGAAGTTTAATTTCTTAGGTAATAATGACAAAATTTTAAACAATTTTGGGGATTTTTTTTTTAATTTAAAAAAAAAATTTTAATTTTTTTTTTAATTTTTTGTATTAATTTTTATTTTTAATTTTAATTTTTGGTTTTTTTCTTAAGATTTCAAAGAAATTACAAAAATTGTAAAAGAATTTTAAGGGTTTTTTAATTTTGGGGAGGAAATTTCAGCTTTTTTGATATTTCAGAGAAAAATTTTAGGGGATTTTTTGAATTTTTGCATGGAAATTTCAACTTTTTTTAAGATTTCTTAATTTTAGGTATCTGGCAACACTAATCAAATCGAGCCACAACTGGTGATGAAAAATGGATAATGTACAACAATCGGAATCGTAAAATTTTTTGAATTTTTTCAAGAGAACTTTAATTCCTTGGTTTATAATGTAAAAATTAGAAACAAAAGTTTTTAGGAAATTTTTTTGGAGAAATTGTGGAGAAAATTGCAGCCTTTTTTTAGGATTCGGAGAGTCACTTCAGGCATCTGGCAACACTGATGAAATTGAGCCACAACTGATGATGAAAAATATATCATGTAGACCATCGAAAGCGTAAAATTTTGTATATTTTTGTCGTTTTTTATAAGAACTTTCTTAGTTTATAATGAAAAAATACAAATATTTTTTAAGATTTTTTTAATTTTTTGAGGAAATTTCAGCTTTTTTAAGATTTACATAGGAGAAAGTTTTTCCAGGTATCTGGCAACACTGCAATAAGTAAAGGCTTGATTACACGTAACGAGTAGAGTGAGAAGACAGCAACTCGAACGAGTACTCGTTTCGTCTAAACGGTAAGGCGAGTTCTTGATTGAGTCAGTGATCGATGAAAGTGGCGAGAGAGCCACTAGAATCACATTTTGTTTGCTAGGCCGAGCGACCACTACTTTACCGTTATATTTCTCTCTTTTCGCAGCGATTCGCGCAATCGCTCGTCACATGCGGAATCGTTCGTGACATGCGGTATGCGTCACACACCACTTTGCGCTCGGTTGAGTTTAATTGCGCGAGTTGCTTAGTTCATTTTGTGCATTGTAAAACCGAACTGACTCGCCGCGTGTCGAAATACGTTTGAACAACTCGTCGCTTTTGCTCGCTATCCCAATTCTTTCGGCCTAGTACCATTTTGGTGTCTCGTCACTCGACTCGTTACGTGTAATCAAGCCTTAAGGCGCAGTCTTAAGATAGCCAAGCAGAAGTAAGAAATGTGCTCCAAGGTTTGCTTTCTTTCCCCGTTCCATCTTCGACATCTCCAGTAACGTCATTTTAGTAATCATTCAAATTGGCTTCATAGGCTCTCCGACTTGCAGTAAGACAGATCACTTTCCCCTTGTGTGTCTTTTGTGTGTCTTTTGGCAAGTCCCATGCCCAAAGAGCCTTCTTAACCTAACCTTACCTAAGCTAAGGTTTTTTTTTTGGCACTGTTATCTTTGCATTTTCTGCAATTATCTGACATGGCGATGCCCATCTTTCGCTCGTGAGCCTTTGTTAAGCCTATTACATTGCCGCAAGCAAAATCAAAATTTCGGGGTTAAAACACTACCAAAATATAATTTTCTTGGAAACATTATGGGTACCAAATATGGCTTCAACCGGTATTGGGTTCAAATGTTAGGTACAGAAACCCCGCCAAAATTAAATCCTGTCTTGTTAGTAGCCCTACGATGTCTATGTTTCCTGTTTTTGGAGCGAGAGAACGAATCTCGTAGGCGTTTCATTTAATTGTCCGAGCATTATTTTAGCGGTTGTACAGGTAGTTGAACTATTCCACCCATTCTTGTGAGGTTATTTTTCAAACCCCCCATTGACCGGGTACCCAATAGTTATGCACCTCGCAATTTGCAGCCATCCTTTCTATTGCTGCCAGGCGTTGAAGAAGAAGAAATTATCGCCTTGATAGTAGATTGACTGTCGATGTTGAGTTATTTTGTGCAACAACACATTTTCGTTCCCCTTTCTGACTTCGCTTGGGAGCTTAGGCCCACAAAAAGACTGATGTTCGTTACAAAACCGGTTGGCAAAATGGATTTATTTTAAACAAAATAGTCCCCACGAACTCAAGACAGTGATTTACACGATATCGATTGAGTGTTTTAGATGGTCACCGGGTTTTCCTTCAGGATGTCGTCATCAAAACGTTTTCTCTTCATAGACAAATGCATTTTTTCGAAAATGTTGTTGTTGCACGGTGCCAAATCATATGAATACGGGAAGTGGTTGATGGTAGAATTAAGCATGAGTCCAATAAGAACTATTTTGTCGAATCACTTTTTTCTCCGCCAGGAACTCTTGGAATCAGTTCTCTACCCAATATAAGCTTTCTTGTGTGTAAAAGGACGAGACATTTAGTTATGATGTGAACGGATGTTTCTTCATCTTTCACGCAGAATTGGCATAGTTCGCTATCTCTGATTCCCAATTGCGCTTTATGCATATTGTGCCCGCTCAGGATCCCGGTGATGAACCTAAGCTGCTTTCTGCTTAGGTCCAAAAGGTAGAATAGGCAAGTTAAGATATCCCTGACCAGCATATAAAAAAAAACTGTATTTTTCACTCACATCGGTTTCGCTCGGTCGATGGCTCTGGTTAGTGGGTGGTGTGTCAGCATAATTTGATGACACGAGGCTTGTGTCGGCAAACGTTGTTAGCGTAGCCTGTGCTAGGATAGGTAGGGAAGGGTGTTCCACTCGGAGGCCAAAACGGCCCATTGTGAATCCCTTCTTGGAAGGTTCTGGAGCTAGCCAGTGGCTCTCAGTCCGGGTCAAACCAATTCGAACCTCTTAATGAAGGAGAGTAGATTCGAAATTTCAACTATTGCCGCGCAAGCCAAGTCTGCCAGGAACCTTGACCCCAAAGTACGGAGACGGCGTTCCTGCAGAGCCGGGCAGTGGCACAGATAGTGTTGGATCGTTTCCACTTCTTCTTCATCTCCACAACTTCTGCAGACATCACTGGACGAGAGGCACCATTTGACTAGCATGGATCCAGTAATGACTCCAACAAGCTGCTTAATAGAGGTTTAACTCAGGGACAGTACAAATCGTGTTTTCCTCATGGAAAGGGAAGGCCATATTGCCCGGCAGGTACTGCAATCAATTCTGCTCCGCCATGGGAACTCGATGTGAATTTTGCTCAACCTGTCAAGGAGGGAGCACAGAGTTATCCACTTCGGTGAGAGGCAGGGCGACCCGCTTTCTTGCCATCTCGGCCTGTGCTAACTGGCATAACAAACGACGACAGTTGCTGGAAATGCATGGAGTTGAGCAGCAGGGAAGCTTTGAAAGACCTACTGTGCTACGCTGCCGGAATCTCTAGATCTCTTTTGACGCGCTTAGGAGTTCAGACCTTTGCAGCATTCGAACAGGTCTCAAAGCAAGGCGTCAGTGCTCTCTGAAAGTTTGTCAAATCTACTAGCATTCTAAAAGATCACTACTGTAATCACAACTAAACGAAAGTCCCAGTGGCATCGCTTAGGACTCAATAGGGTCTATTTACTTACTCTTGGTTGATTGGTTATAGTTGCTGCTTCTGTATGAGACACACTTAGGCCTATGTGACCCATTGTGATACCACAAAAACCACCCGTTTGAAATGTTTATGCAACAATATCTTTCCAACATGTGATACAAAACACATTTGAAATGAATAGGGAGGGATAGCAATAGAAGTAGACGAGCGTTTCACCAGCCCGAGCTAGGAATCGAAACTAGGGCCTCGGTATGAGAAGCCAGCGTGCTCCCCGCTGGACTATCGGCTACTTACCCTTAGTGGCAGCCAGTATACCCTAATCTATGGAATGTACCTTGTATTATTAGCTTATTTAGGATAAATCGTTGCCAACGTGCAAGTAAATCGTTGCCAACGTAAAAGAAACAATTCATTCTAATGCCGTCGACCGTATTTCCCAAGATAAATTTGACCCCATAATATATCTTTTCTTACCTTCTGATCATATGCAACATATTTTGTTTGCCCTCAAATAACTTGAACACAGAACCCAAGCATATAATTTTCACTTGTAGCATGCGGCCAACAAACAAACAAACAACACAACAACACAATCTAGGCGCAATTTATGTGCCGCATCAAATTTCTGAATAATTTCGAGGTATTTTCAAGGTATTTCTCGTTGGTATTTCAAGTACAAATTATTAATATTTGCATGCGCCAGTAAATATTTAATATGTCTTGTCCAAATTGCCGCAAAGCGCCGCTGGCGTTGCGTTGTGCCGCAGCATATGCGGTGCGTTGTCTAGAAAATGAAATGAAGAAATTTCGGTCATACGGTCGGCGCTCTGTTGTTTGCTCCCTTTGGTGCGCCAACGCGGCAAGCGCCAACTGCAGCAAGTGGCCACCGCGGGCACGACAACAACAAAACCAAAGTAAGGCAAATAAATAAATATGAAAAAAAACGCAGCCAGCAACGCTTCGGGGCAACTTGAAGCAGCATGGAAAATCAACAACAAAAGCGAAAAGCGAACACGACACAATCTGCCAATTAGGAGCGGGGGGAGGCGCCGATGGCAAACAAGCAGCCACCAGTCAGCGAGCCAACGAGTCACCCGAGAGGGTCGAGTCACCAATTGGACAGACGTTTTTATTTTAAAGTCTCGTTTTGGCTGCGTCGAGTGGCACCTCGTCGCTGAATTTTCAAAATAAAGCGAACAAAGCCGAATGAAGCGCCGCGTACAATCTGCTGCACGATAAACGCAAACGATGTTTGAATTTTGATTTTTTCCTGCAATTGCTGTTGTTGTTTACAACGACACTGCGGTGCGGCACCAAATGCGAGCACCGCGCCAGCGCGTGCGGATGCGTTCGTGCGGCAGCGGGATCGCGGTTTTGTCCGCTTAGCGTTGCCACATCCGCCACCGCCGACAGCAGCTACGCGCCAAAAGCAATGCGTCGAGCGGCAGTGCGTCGGCAGGGGGCGGCTGACGTGTGGTAGAGAGCGGCGCAACTCAATTGTAGGCACAATTGTGCGTGCTTGTTTGTGTTTGTATGTGTGTGTTTGTGTGTGTGTGTGTTGGTTGCGCGTGTGTGTGTGTGCGACTCCTGCGCCTGCAATGAATTGAAAGCCATGTTTCCTCCATTTAGGCCAACAAATTGGAATTTGTTTTGTGCGGTTCGCTACTGCCGAACTCGAGTGGCTTGCAGGCATTTGTCGCTTTGTAAAGTGGTTTTGTGCCAACTTTGTTGTTGTTGTTTTTGTTGTCGGTGCTGCTGCTGTGGTCGCCTCTATTGTAATGCGAGCGCACAGAAATGAAAAAGTTTTGCTCTCTGCTTAATTTAATCTTTGCGTGGCTTATGGATTAGTGACACGGCGCCTGAGCGTAGGTCGCGCTTTGCGTGCGTATGTGTGTGTGTGTGTGTGTGTGTGTTTGTGCTTGAACGTGGCTATGTATGGATTTAATTTTTAAAATTCAATTTATTTGTGCAGTTGTTTTGTGGCGTTTCCTTTGCTTCATTTTTTTTTATTTTTTATTTTTATTTTTACTTCAATTCGGTCTCTTGCGAGTTTTGACACGTTTTCGGTGCGCTTTGTGTGCGCCATTGTCGTCGTTTTCGTCATTTTAAACGATTAAACATTCAGTAGAAAGGAAAAAGTTTGTTTTTTGTATGTGAAAAGTTTAGCGAAATTATGCGGGGCACCACAAATGAGATGATTTGTTCATGTATTAGGCGGCAATTTGATTTGTAATGCATCGCACATTACACACACATAAAAAGTTGCTTCGCAAGCAGAAATTCAACGAATTAGCAATTTGAATGGTTTAAGCACTTTTATTGCTGATTTCGTGGAAAGCGCGTCAATGAAATTAAATGTTGAGTGTGCAGGGGCGCGCACAATGAGTTCTCATTAAATGTGTACGATTCCATGATCGGCAGCGAGCAAGAAATGTCATTCAAAGAGAAATCTGTGCAACTGAATTTGAATTTTTTTTTTTGCAGAAAAAATCAATTAGTAAGTGAAATAAAATTGAGGTTTTATTATGTGGGCGCTCAGCCGTCATGTCGATTTTGTAATTAATTTATTTAAAGTATATACAAATTCACAAAAACAACAAACAATTGAGTTGTACTTATTGTGACGATAATGCTTGCCTTCACTGGGGAATTGCAAGGCACTACTGGGATATTTAAGAACAAGTTGCACTGTGAGCATGGCATACTTTCAGGGGCATGGACAATCGCGAACAACTCGAGGCGATACTGAAATGTTCGAGAGCAACTCGAGGCCATACTGGGATGTTCGAGAACGAGCTACGCTTCAAACATGGCATACTTTTAGGGGCATGGTAATTTCCATGGAACAATTGGAGATACGATTCGAGGCGATACTGGAATGTTCGAGAACGAGCTACGCTACAAGTAAAAAAGTATAAAAGGCAGCCGGGTACAATGCAGAGAGCAGAGTGTGGTTAAGACAAGCAACGGTGCAACACGGAGTATGAAATGACTAGTGATGCAGTAGAGTGTAGAATTATGTAAAAAGTAACTACTAGTTTTGAACTGCGTTGAAAGTTTTTAGTGTGTTTTATTTATCAGCACAATTCAGGGAAACGAATTACGCCAGTGTTAAGGCAGCAGAACTAATTTTCGTAACAATATTTATTTTGTACAATGTTTTCATCTACATTCATCAAATTCTTTCGCTAGAAAGAAACCACTTAATAGTCCAAACTAAACAGCCTAATATCTAATTTTAAAAATATATCTTTCTAAAGATATAAAAAAAATTGCAGATAATAGATAGCAGTTTCAGTGAGGTGAATTTACGCCTGTTTCAAGGCAGCAAAGCTAATTTTTGTATAAATTTATTTCTTTATTCTTTCTTTATTTACTATTTACTTGTCAAACATCCATCAAATTCTTTTGGTAGAAAGACACAACTAAGTAGACTAAGCTAAGCAACCTAATATCTAATTTTATACTTCTTTCTTAAAATATATGTATACCTTATGATCAAAAAAGAACAGTAATTAAACAAAAAAACGCAAACTTTAAATTTTTAATAAATTTTCTTATCATCCCCTTCAAAATTCTCTCCTACTGCGTCAATACATGTATGCCAACGTTTGATTCAATTTTCCATAAATTTTGTATAGGCCGCCAAAGGTACGGCTTTCAGCTCACACAGCGAATGCACCTTTATTGTCTCCATGGTCTCAAGACGCGTTCCCCGCAAAGGGCAATTTGAGTTTGGGAAATAGAAAGTCACACGGGATCATGTCTGGACTGTATGGTGCTTGGCTGATGACATTGGACGAATTTTTGGCCAAAAATTTCGAAATAATTAAGGCCGTCTGAGATGACACATTATCGTGGTGTAAAATCCATGAATTGTTCTTTCACAAATCGGGCCTGTTTTTTGCAAATAAGCTTCACGCAAACAACGCATAACGCCTAATTTGTATTCTTTATTGACCGTTTGACCCTCCGGAAGGAATTCATAGTGCACCACGTCACGAATATCGAAGAAAACCGTCAGCAAAACTTTGATTTTGGACCAACTTTAACGCTTTCTCTGCAGTTTTGGCTCATTTTCGAAGCACCATTCGGACGATTGTTGTTTGGTCGACATTTTTTATGTTCCGTGTTCACTCCTCTCTGAAGCATAGAGCCTCCACAAGACAGCCTTGTGTTGGTTACGTTAATCAGTTGTGTTGTTCTGCCAGGGTAGGTGATTGGCCTGCCGCAGGTAGTCCTAAGTGATGGTGCCATCTAACGCCGCTCAGGAACATCGCCTCCGCTCGTAGCGCCATCTGTTGTGAGAAGGGTACAGCAGAAATTTGGTGCGCTGCCGGTCGACATATCAAATTCATAAACCCATGTTTCGTCACGAGTAATGACGCGTTTCATTAATTTTCTGTCGATGTCTGCGCTGGAAATCATCTCTTTGGCTTTTTTGGCACCAGCCGAGAAGCGATGCGTTTCATGCCCAAAATATTAGTTAAAATGTGTTTGGCTGATCCTAATGAGATGCTCAACAACACAGCAATCTCTCTAATCGATACACAACGATTTTCCAACACGATTTGCTTTGCCGATTCGATTCTTTTCTTCGGAAACAGATGTTGATGGCCGTCCATGGATCTCATTGTGCTCTAGGCTTCCTTGGCCGCCTTTGAACCTTTTATACCATTCGTATGCTCGTATTTTCGACATACACCCTTCACCATACGCCTTTTATAACCTTTTCAACGAATTGGCACACGAAATCTGATTTTTAACCCAAAATTTTAGGCACGCGCGTTGTTCAAATTGTTCATCCATTATAAAAATCGCCACATAACAATTTTTCGACTTCTTCGTATAGCCGCCAATAAAATACTAATCCTTCGAAATGCGTCAAAATTTTACAGAACACCAATAACAGTATTGCCAACATTGAGAAAATAAAAATTTACCGATTGGATAAGCGCGGTAATTGAAAATTCAAGGTAGCTTTAAAATAGAATTAAAATTTCATATCTCACACTGTTGCTGTTGTATTTATTTATTTATTATTTACTTTATTTTATCCCCTCATCTTTCTTATTTGCTCACCATTTATAAGCCCAACTTCCACTCAAAACCCTTGTGGCTTTTTAAAAATTCCTGCATATTTGAGAAGAAAAAATGTATTGATCTCAAGCCGGAAAATGTATGACTTCCGAAGACGAATAGTCGTCCTCGAAAGTCCAGCGAATAGTGCGCTGACTTTTTATGCCAAAGGCTCTAGGCTCGATTCCTAAATAATTCAGGCTTAAACGCTCATCTACTTCTATTTCTATCTACAAGAAGTAAATGAGAGTTATGTGATAAGCAGAAAGTGCATCTTAGCTAAACTTCAAGTTTGAAAGACAAACTGCTAACTGCATTTTGAAGTCGGTGTTACAAAGCAGGTTCCAGTCCTTCTTTCCACATTCGTTTCAAATGTGTGTGTTTGTGTACACTTCAAACGGATGAAACTGATGTAACACAATGGGCCCTATAGGCCTAAGTAGATCTTCTCATATAGATGCAGTCACCCTAACCTAACATTATCTTACACTAAATTAAAGTGCAAATTTTAAAAAGCCACTCAACAACCCTTCACATTCCTCCAAATGTTCACCCTTCTCTCGTACTTCCCTGTCCCGCAGCGCCTCTCGTACTGACTGACTGCTTATACAAACTTCAATAACCAAATGTGTATATAATTTCGTATGTAATTCAAGACTCGAACTATTTTTTTGAGCCCCTTGCAAACTGCTACGCTTTAAGAACGTTCTCCAACTATTTAATATTACTTATGAAAGAGTTTTGCGCACAAAAAAGTGCAAAATGCCTACTTATGCTCATTTTCAAAACCATTCAAATAATTAGCCGCCAGTGTAAAAGAAAAAGCAAACCATAGAGCGCACAAGGACATGCGCCGAACAGCAGCCGAGCGTTCAGAAAGACAAAAATCGGCGCGAAAGAAAAGCAAAACAAACCAAACCAAAGCCAACCAAAGCAAAGCATTTCTCTTTCATCTTTTGTGAGGTGGTAAACTTTGCCATAAACTTTTAGCCCAGCTTCATTAGAATTAAGAATTCAAAATAAAAAAACAAAAACAAAAAATCAAAATGAATAAGGCAGAGACAGAAAGCTGAAAAAATGCACAGCTTTACAGTATCACACGAACGGAGAAAGCGTAGAATGGCGTTGCTGGTAAAAACAAAAAAACAAAATGGTTGGGAAAAAGTTTAGCAAACAAATTAAACAAATGAAAAACGTAAACCATAAAGAAATAATGTTAAAAAAAATGCATAAAAATTAAAAAATAAAACAAAAAAATTTTAGCGACAAATGAAGAACCAACGGCCCGAACGAACCTATGAAAAACGGAGGAACGCCATGGCGGTAAAAATCAGCGGATAAAGGCAAACTTTGTTATCACAGCGCGTACGTTGACTGCAACGGCAGCTAAACGGCAGCAGGTGGACAGTAGGCAGACAGTGAATGCGCCAGTGTGGGCCGCTGCCAGCCGACATGGTGAAGCGGGCTTAAATTAGTTATGAAGCTGCCAAGTGTGGGGGTTTTATTTTGATTTTTTTTATTTACCATTTTTAGCAACAAGTTTTGCATTTATTTTTTCGTGTCACAAAAAAAAAAACTAAAGAGTTTTTGAATAAATTAACTTGAAAAAATCACCGCACGGCCCAAAGTTAAGCTGCGCTTTTGCTGTAATTGTGCAATTTGACCTCTGCGCCGCACACCAACTTAAAGTTGTCCACACAGCTCACGCTGCCATTAAGCCGAGGATTACTGAGGATAGTTGTGCAGTGGCGGCGCGGCCGCGAAATCACTGAGTGCGCATTTAACTTTTTAATGATTTTTATTTTTATGCAGCGTTGTTGTTGTGCTATTTTTGCTGCTCTTTTGGTCCTATGGCCATTTGCTGCCATTAAAAGGATTAATTAAAGAGCCGGACGCGCGTACTTTTTGACGTCGGTCGCTGTCGCCGATTTCGAATGGCCGATGCGTTTTTTTTTTTATTTTTTATGCGACTCGGAGGAGCATTTGCAATGGTGGCACCATCATTTTTTATGAGGCTGACATTTTAATTGCATTGCTGTGCGAAATCAGTGTGCGACATAGCGATGTGGTGTGCCTGATAAAAAGTTTAAATTTGCTGCAATAAAATAGAAATGCATTGTTATGCTCGCTTTATATATATATATATATATATATAACGCTGATTCTGTAACAGACGCCACAAATGGCATATTCGTTTTATTATTTAAAAAGCAGCTGTGCAGCCACTTGATTTCTTGTTGTATGCATTTTCGTTTATTTGCTGTCATTAAAATTAAACATTTCAAGCAACATTTAATTTCAAAATTAAACATTGCAGTCAGCAATTACAATTGACAGCAAGAAATATGCATTTGGGAGCATGTAAAGTCCAACTTCTAATGCCAATCTTTGCGTAATTACTCGACCATGAAGGAAATTTGCAAAATTGACACTTTGACAGCAACAAAAATCAACATTTTTACAATTGCATTGCCCGCAGCGGGTGTGGCCAGGAAGTGAAGCAGTTTTCATTTGTTTGTCCTGGCAGACGCAGACAAAAACTTTAACAACTAAACGCTCTTTTCATTTTGCACACTGTGTCGCACGTCCAACGGATGACAGCAATTGCAGCTTTTGTTCGTTCAAATGTGGTTGTGACAATTTGAACATGCAAATCGCAATGGAATTCAGACACTTGTTGCTCTGCGTATTACAGCAAATGATTAGACAAGTTGCCAACCTTCAGAGCATAACTTTTCATTCATGGTTTTACCACTTACAATTTCCAGTGACTTTTGCAGTTTGCCAAACAGCGCCGACCAGATCTTGTCACGTGTGAAAGCGCTCTTGTAGCCCTGCAGCATGTCCACCAGTTCCATGAACACTTTGCGTCCGTGACCGTCTTTGGGCGGCCCCTCCCTGTATAGCAGCAACGTAGGATTGGTCAGTATGACCAGCAGCCGTATGAGCACATCGGCATACTCGTCATCGTCAATATAATCGGGCAGCATATAGACCAAATCGGTTTGCAGCACCTTGGCGCGGCCCAAGTGGCGACGATACTCATGATTGTCCAGATCGCGACGAAGAATCCAAATCAAATGCTACAAAAATATGCATTAAATTCATTTATTGATTTCCAGTTGAACAAAAACATGCAGCTCGCTCTTACCTTGAGACCCTGCAGAGCATCCGGCTCGGCCTGGTAGCGCTCGCCATCGCTGTAGCCCAAAGCGGCGCATGTGGCATCAATGTCGGCCAACAGTATGGACATTGTTTCAAATGGTAATTCAACACAATTTATTATTAATCTAAACGAAACGATTTAAATGTTCGCGAAAACCTAATTTCACAAATTCACAAAAACAAACCCGACGAATACACTGCGCGCCAAAACAACAACTAATCAGTCGTTCAGCTGTTCGCCAACAGCTGTGCACCGAGCAGCGAGTATGCCAGCAGCTGTAGCGGTGCCCTATGCTCGTCGAGCTACAGCGTTGCCATTGCTGGCTTTTTGTAGCAGCACCGATCGCGTTTGTTTGGTGCGAGCGAATCAAACAAGTGTTAAAATTTCAAACATTCAAGTGGCAGTGCGCTTTTTGATGTCGGAAATAGTTAACTGTGCACTAAGTGAACTACTTGTTTTGTCATTCTAACCAAACTGCATTTCTATCTTCACTTTTCAGCATTTGATAGAAACGCTCGAGATATAAGTGATTCATTAAACGGGCGTTAAAATTTTGAAATTTCAAGTGGCAGTCTTCTTTTTAATATTACAACTAGTTAATGTTGCTAGTTACTAGTTAGTGTTGCTATTTATGACCTAAGTCAGCTACTTCTTCTGCCATTCTAATCAAACTGTCAACCGTTTTTCAACATTTGGCACAATAGTCCTAAGTATAAGTGATTCTATATAACCTAAGATTTTCAAACTTTTAAGTGGCAATGCGGTTTGATGTGGAAAACAGTTAGTTGTGGACTGAGTGAGCTTTTTTTCTCTGAAGTTCTAACCAATCTGCCTTTTCAGCCATCATGTTCCAGCATTTGGCACAATCGTTTGAGGTATAAGCAATTCCATGGAAATGGCTTTAAAAATTGCAGCTTTTTAAGCGGCAGTAGTTACTCTTTTTTTTGTTGGTATCGGAACTAGTTAACTATGACCTACTTCTTCTGCCATTCTAAGCAAACTGCCAACCTTTTTTCATTTGGCACAATTGTTTGATGCATAAGTGAATCTATAAGTTATCTATGACCTCAATGAGCTTTTGGTCAACATTTGATCCAAATGTTCAGTCTATAAACAAGCAAAGATTTTAATAAATTAGTTTTGTTTATGCTTTGAGTTTATCAGACAAGCCAACTTTAAGTCATTACACAAAATTACAAATATCGCTGTCCACCAGTGCACAACATTCAAGTTCTTTAAAGAATATAAATGTTCAGCAAATCAGCTGTCAATTCACTTGAGTTGTTTATATCAGAAAAACGCTTTTATTCGGTTTTAACTTTTACCATTTGAGTATTAAGCAAATATTTAGGGTTTGATTTGTTTATAAAGTAATTGTTTGCATTACAATTTTTATATTTTCTTTCATGTAGAATTATTCTAACCGCAATTCTATTGGCCTGGCTCAATGCATATTACCAAAATGTATTTATATACATTTGCAATGTTTACCTGATTCTCATATATTGACATATTGAAAACCAATAATGCTAGACGACACACACACACACACACAACACACAAGCATTGATAGGACAATACACTTTAAGCAGAAAAACCGGTGCATCCATGCACTCAAACACACACACACACACGATGACCCTTTGCCAATGCACATAAATGTGTGAGTATGTATGTAGGTCGCCTGATGCAATTGCAGTCGTCCTCACATAACGTTTCACTTGAACGAAAAAAAAACGTACACAAAAAACGTAATAGAAGCAACGTGGAGAAGAAAAACTGCAAATAATAAAAGGAACTTATGGTTATGTGTGCATGTGTGTGTAAGTCTTGTGTTGCTAACAGGCTGGCAGGGGGAGGGGAGGGGGGACGGGCGAGATGCAATTGACCAAGTGTACACGACTGGGCATTGGAAGCTCGCCGGGCTCATAAAATGTTGCAATGTATGATGGAAAGTAAAATTGCATGCAACTAAAATGGAATTTCGTGCGCATGCCGCAACGCCGAAGAATGTTGCCATGTTTTCGGGGGGCAACTGCAGCCGACTGGGGCCACGTATGCGAACCAATTGGCCGTCAGTAGACACTGCGGTGTGTTGAACAAAAATTTTGTAGATATGTGCAATGTACACAATGTCATCTCGTTTAAATTGTTGTTGTCATAACTTCGATTTTCAAGCAGTGAATGAAGTTACCTCTTTTAGTTTTTGAAATAGGCAGATTTATTAATTCTTCAATGCCTGGGAAAGTAACAATGGCTTAATTGAGATCTTTTAATATTTTATTGAATTCTAAAAATAGAAATTGGAAAAAAAATATAGAAATTAAAAATTTATAAATAAAATTTGAAAATTAGAAATTAAAATTTGAAATTTAGAAATTAAAAATTTATTAAATATTTTCTTGAACTTGAAGGAAAATCTTATTTGACTTTTACTTGAGTTTTGAAGCCAACTTAAATACAAAAATTAAAAATATTATCAACAAAATTCTTACCCCAATTTTTCTAAATGATTTCATATGGAATTGCAAAAAAGTTGTATTGATTGGGCACTGTAGGGTTAATCATTTTGCTTTTATTTTTGATACACTTTAATCTGTAACGATCACTCACAGGCGAGTTTTTTCTTACCGCTTAACCCTTTCGACGCCAAACTTTATACTGTATCTCGATAATACTCGATAGTACCACAAGTACTTTTGGTGCACACGACATTTGATGTCGCCACGCCTCTTTGTAAGAGTTCTGGAGCTATCAGGTGTACAACTTTGCTTCCGCCGTTTTCCGATAGGTGGCTGTACCGGCTGAGGCTGGTTGAAATACATAGATGGTAATGCCTTTAAAGTGAGTGTGGACAGTGCCTAACGAATTGTCATCGCCGTTTCAGTGACAGTTGTTCTTGTTTTCGTATTATTCACGCTCGAAAATGGCCGTTTATGTGCCCAATTCTCGCCATTTGCGGGAAGTTTTGCTTTTCTGTTTCAATTCGAAAAAAAAATGCAGCTGAAGCGCATCGAATGCTCTCAGAAACTTACGGTGATGCTGCTCTGAGTGAAAGAACGTGTCGGGAGTGGTTTCAACGTTTTAAAAATGGTGATTTCGATGTCGAAGACAAACATGGTGGTGGAAGAGAAAAAACCTTCAAAGATGAACAACTAGAAGCATTGCTTGATGAAGATTCGTGCCAAACCCAAGAAGAGCTTGCCGAATCGTTGGGAGTGAGTCAGCAAGCCATTTCAAAACGTCTCAAGGCCCTGGGCATGATTCAGAAAGAAGGAAACTGGGTGCCGTACGAGTTGAAACCGAGGGACATCGAGCAAAAGTGGTCAAAAAGTACCTGGAAACGCTGAAATGGGAAGTCTTGCCCCACCCGCCGTATTCCCCAGATGTCGCCCCTTCCGACTTCCACCTATTCCGTTCGATGGCACACGGCCTGGCAGATCAACATTTTCAATCCTTCGAAGAATTGGAAAAATGGATTGCTTCATGGATAGCGTCAAAAGAGGACTCCTTTTTTTGAGCCGGGATCCGAAAATTGCCGGAAAGATGGGAGAAAGTTGTCGCTAACGACGGACAATACTTTGAATAATACATCTGTAAGCTCTTTTTCGCAATAAAGCTTTTAATTTTGGAAAAAAAACGGCGGAAGCAAAGTTGTACACCTGATAGTTTACTTTTGAACAATTTTAGCTTATAGTGGGTTAAATAAATTTTGTGTCAATATATTTTAGTTACAGAAAAATTATTTAATATTTATGGGAAAATACAAAATTATCACTTTTTGATTTTATTTAACCATTATTAAAGAAACAGGGTTTTGATCAAACGCTCTCAATACGTAGACTTCAATTAGAACACAAACTTTCCCTGATATCGCTGCAAATTATTGGAAATTATATAACAGTAAAATGTAATTTGTTTTGAATTCACTTCTAAAAATATTAATTTGCTGGTGCCTAATGAAATTAATCCCATAAATCAATCGTAGCTTTTGATATAAGATGGCAAATAGGTGAAGTTGCTCTCAGGCAACTTTGTGGTCGAAAGGGTTAAGAATGAGAAACAAATGAATGGATAAAAAGTTTTATGAGCCGTTCGTGACTACTGGGATAAATCGTTCCAACCAGTTTTTAATTTCAGTCAAAAAAATTATTCAGATCTTATGACCCATGCAATATATTTATTCTTCCACGGATAAAAGAATAATTTGAGAATTTTCTCTTATATGGAAAATGAAGTTTTGACAAAAAGGTGTTTCTGAAGTTCGACGACGATGAGAGTGGCCTTGTCTCCGGTAGAAGAATCAAGTCCAGGAAACCCTAACATCTCTTGGAATAACCAACTGGAGAAGACACAGAGGAGTTCAAAGAAAACTTTTACGCCAGTTTTGTAAAAATTTATGCTTTTGCCGAAAATAATTAAAGAAAGAAGTGATAAAAACAATTTATTTTTTTTTTAATTTTTGCCGGCCTCGATAGTCAAGCGGGTAGCGCGCTGGCTTCTCATACCAAAGGCTCCAGGTTCGATTCCTGGCTCGGGCTGGTGAACAACTCATCTACTTCTATCGCTATCCACATGAAGGGAATGAGAATTACAAGAATTGCACAAGTGCGCTCTTGGCAGGCAATGGCAAAACCTCCAAGTGTGAACGAAAAACTGCCAATTGCCGTTCGGATTCGGCGTTAAACTGTAGGTCCTCCCCCTCCCTTTCCCCATCCGCTTGAAATGTGTGCTGTAACATATGTTGGCAAAACAGTGTTGCATACACAGTTCAAAACGGGTGAAATATGTGGTATCACAATGGGCCTTTCAGGCCTCCGAGTGTGTCTCTTATAGAGGCAGCCACCGCAACCTAACCTAACCTACAACGAGAATATTTTATATTTTTCTGAAGAAAAAATTTTAATTACGCATAATAAACAAGTAGGGGAATTCTTTGTAAGGTGCCACTCTTTGTAAGGTGCCACCCCTGCTCGATTTCGATGTTCCAGCAATCCAAGAAAAAAAATTCCTATTGTCTTTTAAGGTATATATGTCAACATCAATTCTAATGTTGTTTTTGCGGGAACATACGTAATGGTACGGTCTGGGTAAATAAAAGTGTCAAGTTTGGTTAAGAAAAAACATAAAAATTAAAACTGAAGGTTTTTCTTGTGGTGAAAAAGTAACCAAAAACTTGTAAAAAACTAAGGTAAATATCAGTGTTGGACTTCATTTTTATTGGTTTTTCATAATCCGAAATGATATCCGAGCATATCGTAAAAGGAACAAATTTATACAATGATTTCCAAAATTGCATAAAAATGTAAAGTGCCACCTTTTTTTCTTTGTAAGGTGCCACCCCCCTTTTTTCATTGTTTTGTGGTCCTATATCGGTATAATGACTTTTTATTGCTCGGAATCGCCATTACAATGAATTTAAAGTGTTCTTAGTCGATTTTTCTCTAATTCTATCATGAGGAATAAATTAGTTCAGTTTTGTTTATCAATTTCCATACAATTATTCGTTTTATTCGTTATCATTCAATTAGCATTTTGCTTTCGGTCATTTTCTATTCAATTCAAATTGAATTCAATAATCTTTCGTAAATTTTCTAAATCATGCATTTTTGCTTGAGATTTTTACGTTTTTAGCGGTTTTTTAGGGGGTGGCACCTTACATTAAAAAATTTTAGGGTGTCGATTTTGAACACTTTGGGAAATTGGCTGTAAAATTCGTAATTACGAAAAATTCAATTGAAGTGTTACCTCGGATCCTAGCCCCTTTAACCCTCTTTCGAACGGTATATTAAAATTGGCGATACGTTAATTTTCTAACGAATTATGCGCAAAAAAGCTATGGGGTGGCACCTTACAAAGAATTCCCCTAACAATTAAATTAAAACACAACCAAATTAAAGTCTCTTCAAATGAAATTTGCCTCAATTCCATGAATTCCATGTTCCATTTAATTTCTAAATTCACTTCAATTGGTACAACTTTTCCCCATACATTTCTAAGCACACAACTGGATTGAATTCAATTTCTTTCTATTTAGTTCAAAGAGCCAAGCAATCGGCAATGCTATGCCAAATTTGCAAATTAAACTTTTAAATGACTGTCATATGAGTTTTATATGGAAATCAATGCATTACAAAAATCTTCCAGTGAATCCCATTGAAATTGCTTGCATCTTGCCGTGGCAGCTTTCTTGTTGGTCCATCTAAGTCAAAAAAAATCCAAGTACTCTGCAATTCGGAGGGGAATTGCAATACAAATACGCGCTTCATTCTTATACACACACACACACATGCATACATACATATGCACATGAAGGGCGTACATACTCGTACTCGTATTATCATTGAAAGCATTTCGCTTCCCTTTAAGTCTGCAAATACTTTTGGGTAATCGCAGTAAATGCTTCGATGTTGTATTTTGTGCATTTTAGTGGAAAATTGTGTAATTCCATTTCATTTTCGTTTGCACTCATTCACTTTGAGTTCGTATCGATGTGGCAATTTAAAAGCGAACCAAATCCAAGTACACAAAAGTACAAACGACTACTTATCAAATGGCTGCTTTTGTTGCTTTGGTTCTGTTGTTGTGTTATTTTATTTTATTTTATTTCAATTTCATTTGTTGTTCTTGTAATTCAGAGTAGAACTCACTCATCGATGGATGCACTGTTTGGCAACTTGACGATGAGCAAATCGAAACGAAACTGTAACAAAATTCAATGACCGCAATGCAATGTAAGATTACAAAAGGTTTGAGTCGAATGATTTCCAACTTGTCATTTTTTAAAAGTTGTAAAATTTAATTTAAACTAACTAAAGAGTTGATTGGAGCAAATTTCAATTCATTTTGTAGTTGAGTTGAATTAAATTGCATAACTACTATAATTACATAGTTTTGATGATTTTTAGGTTATGGATTCCAAAGCCAAGGCGCAATTCATTAACCCATTTTCGGCCGCTACCAGAAATAGCCAATATTTTTCTAATTCCTTTTAAGGACTTACATTTAGGACCTTAATCAAGAATATTTTTGTTTTTTTTTTTGTGTTTTTTTTTTTTTTCAAAATTTTTTTATAAATAAATAAAAATTGAATTTCAAATAAAAACAAATATATATGTATATAGTTTTAGTCAGATAATAATCAAGCATGAAAATAAACAATTGTTGGCTTACATATGTGCATACTAGGGATCGCAATTTTTTGCCATTTTGCGATCCCGGGATTTTCGGGATTGAAAAGTCAAATCCCGGGATCCCGGGATTTAATCCCGGGATTCATATAACAAATTTTTTAATAAAACAATTTTCCCGAATTGCATAAATACTTGTTTATAATATATTTATCATAAAAATGGACACATTTTAATCACATTTGGGTAGTTTCAAGATTTTGTATCTTGAATTTAATCACATTTTGTTTAACCCTTCAATTCCCATGTCCAAAATAGTAAAAAAGAAAATTTTCTTTTTAAATAAAAGAGCTTATATACGTTTGGATAAGACAAAAAAATACATAAAAAATGTTTAAACTACCCTCATTTTTATATTGAAAGAAACCACACAAACTCGCACTGCTTTAATTACGCGTGAAACAAATGAATAAATTTTACAAATGACGTATCGCTAGTGTTGGTAGGAAAATTAAATAAACAAGTACTACTAATTGACTTTGCTATACAAGTGTTAGAATTTTAAAATAAAAACCTATGTGGTAGGAAAACAAATATTAAGCATCTGTCACCTACAGGTGACACTGGGAATTGAAGAGTTAACTTAAAAGTTTTTCATTTGACATTTAACTTCAGTTTCATAGCATTTTGTTTTATCCAAAAATGACACTTAAACATAACTTATTACTTTGCAACCGATGTATCATAAAGTGCATATATATGCATATTTGATAAAAAAAATAAAATAGTTAATTTGTTTGTGCTTTTAGTTTTACTTCGATTATTTCGATAAAAAAGTTAAGCGTTTTGATTAACTGAAACTGAGATCTTAAAAATACAAAGGCATTAAGTGTTTTGTTCTCTTATCTAGAGCGAAATTTATGTCAAATGAACCCTGCTGAAGAGAAACATCCTTCAGATTCAACACTTGTTGGTTGAATGCTTAGTAAATAATCATAAGCCTTTTGCAAAAGACGCACTCTATCCCCTCCCTTCTCCCTCAAATAAGGAATTGGGTTTTTGTGCCTTAAAATTTATTTCATTTGAACTTTGAAGCATCTTTTGCAATCCCGAAAATCCCGGGATAAAAGAATTTGAATCCCGGGATTTTCGGGACTGGAAAAAGTCCGGGATCCCGGGATCCCGGGATCCCGGGATTGCGATGCCTAGTGCATACATGACGACTTCTGGCCAATAGTCGATTTTTCGACCACTGAAAAGTACGCGGTGCTGAAGGGTTAAAAATATTTTCATAAACTTATGGATATCAATTGATTGTTGTTATTTGGTATTTAGGCTTCGTAAATAATCAATAATTAATAGATAATTTGAAAAGGTTATATATTTTTCAGAATATTCAAAATATGACTAAAAAAATGCTTTTTTTCGTGCCTTCGCCAACATCTCTAAATTTATCTTTAAAAAAAAAATTATAATTTGGAGGGGTTACCAAAAGATCAAAGCTATTTTATGCATCAAAAGTTCAAAGATATAATGTCTAAGTGCAGAGCTACTCTCCTTCAAAGTGGCTGGTCGAAAAATCGACCAGCGGCCGAAAATGGGTTAACTCGGAGTGATTCACTGTGGACGGCTACCCTAAGCTATCCTGGTGGCGCCATAATAGGGTTGCGAGTTCATATAGTGGAGTAACAAAAATAGAAGGAGTAGTCGTACATACATGATACAGTTATTTTATGATACAGCTATCATATACCTAACTATCATATACAGTTATTTTATGAGTAAAGAACCTACTGTGCACAATTTAAATAGAATTGGAGCAAAATTACAACCACTTCCCATACAACCGGATTTGAAAACAATTCATATTAACAATGAAAATTATGTTAGGTCACAAAGGCTACGTTCATAATATTTGTATTCTAATATAAATGTATTTATAAATATGTACATAAAAAAAACCATTACTCCGAAAGCAATCGAAATTAAAAATTCGACAAATTGCTCCACAACTTTGCAGAAGTTGGTCTTAGAAGATTAAATCCTATGATTGACCCCAAAAATTTTTTAATTTTGAACATTTTTTCCGAACATACTTATCCAACATCTTCATCCCTTAATGAGGCTTCCGTACGAGATGATCATTTAAGCTCGACTAATTGATCTACAACTTGTCAGAAGTTGCTCTTAGAGGATTAAAACCTATGACTGACTCCCACTATTTTTTCGTTTTGAATATTTTTTCCACACATACTCAGCCCCTATCGCCAACCCTTAATTAGGTTGCCATACGAAATAATCATTTAAGTTCGACTAATTGCTCCACAGCTGCTCGGAAGTTGCTCTTAGACGGTTAAAATCACTGACTGGCCCCCACTTATTTTTGATTTTGAATATTTCTTTCAAACATACTTACCCCCTATCGTCAACCCTTAATGTTGTTCCCATACAAGATGATCGTTTAAGTTAAATTAATTAGTCCACAATTTCTCACAAGTTGCTCTTAGGGGGTTCAAGTCTATGACTGACCCCACAATTTTTTCGTTTTAAATATTTCTCTCGAACACAGTAACCTCCTATCTCCAACCCTTAATGATGCTCTCATTCAAAATGATCATTTAAGTTCTACAAATGACTTTACAGTTTCTGAGAAGTGGCCCTCAGAGGGTCAAAGTCTATGGGTTACCCCAACTAATTTTACCTTCTGAATATTTTTTTCACACATACTTATCCCCTATCTCCAACTTCTAATAGGACTTCCATACAAAATGATCATTTTTATAAAACGGACTCCCATTTATCACAAGTGTACTCCAGATATATCAAATGTAAGTCTGGCCCCTATTTTGTTTTCCTTCCAAATCTTTCTTTGAACATATACCTTCCCTCTATACATATACCATACCCTCCATCTCCAACTCTTAAGAGGTCTACTTTGCAAAACCGATAGTTTTCTATTGAATAGGCTTTTCACTTGTAAGAAGACATGGCATCTCAAAAATTACTGAACCGATTTGAATGTTTTATTCAACAATTGGCAACATTTTTTAATACAAAAAATACAAAAATTTATTAAAGTTTAAAAATGCACCCGCTGAGGGCGTCTGCCATACAAACGAGACGCCTCCCATACATATCTAACTACTTCAAAAATTTCATTCTTATCACTAACTTTTTTAACTAGAAAAATGCTGTGAATCTCTTTTTATGTTAATTGCTTTGTTTCTGGAAGTTTGACATTATTTATTTGTGTTTTTTGTATTTAGTGTGCGATATCTGCGTTGAAAGAACCAAGTGTCGCAGATCCTGTCGGCATTTCCAACTGGCGCCAGGAAACACAGGATAGAAGCATTATTTTTGCTTTTTGCATGAGCCAAAACCAATAAACGTTTGTAGCACCAAGTATGTAAATAACTTTTACGTTAGTCAGGCACGAAAATATGTCTAATGCCAAAAATTGATTTTAAAGTGAATTTTTTAAGCATATATAGACTTTATTTAAAAATAATACGCAGATTTATAATGATTATTCTGATTATTAACAATACAGAATGCTCCTAACATTTCGACTTAAAAGATTATCAAGCAACTCAATTAGAATCAGATTCTAAAGTTCCATAAAGCCTCACGAGCGCAGCCAACCTTCTAGGAAAACCCTACACAGTCAGGTCGACTGTATACAGCTGACACGACAGCCCAATGAGGAATTGAAAGCCATGTTTGCTAGCAAATCTCTGTACATTGCAAAGCTACCTTCACGATTGTACAATTTTCCTTTTTGCTCTGCAGTCGATGTGACATGTGACTACGTACCCATAGCAGCAACAATAAAAAGTGAAAAAAAATCGTACATAATAAAAGCATACAACACCGATGTCGGGCGTAAATCAATATTCAGTAATCTCAGCACGTTGTTCAATGCACCTTTGACCTTTTCTGACAACAGAAACACAGTCAAGCGTCAACTGGCCAAAGGACACCATACATTGACACAAAGCGTCAAACTTCCTGGATTATCATCAACACAAACGAAAATATCCTTAGCAAAATAAATTGTGCAAACTTTTCTGGAAAAATTACCAATGTCACTGAATACACTTTCGTTGTGCATTCCCAGAGGTAACAAATTTCACATGTTGAATTTTTAAAGCTTCAATTGTGAGGTGACTGAAATTTAATTTTTTTTCTACAAGTACACATCACCGACACCTATTTAACATCGTATTTAATCTATTTAATGTTGTATGTAAGTATGTAAGTGCCAAGTCCAAGTTGCAGCTCTCCAGTGTATTGAAACTTATTTATTTCACTTTGGTAATTTTTATTTCTTGCTTTATATTTTTTTATAGTCAAGTAGCGTTTATATGCTTTCATACGCGTGTTCCACAAGTGTCCAAGTGGCACAAATCAAAATAAAAGCAAATCATAAAAACAGCACAAAGCATGAGGGGAGTTGTAGCTGCAGCCAGAGAACTCAATTTAATTAACTAAATGTTCGCCCGGCAGCATTTAAACAGCAAATGATGAATTCGTTAAGGCGAAACTTTTCGTTCTCTTTGCTGGGAACGGCGAGACACAGCAACGCATCTCAACGCAACTACACGAGTACTCATAGCCACCCGGAGAATGGAGTAGGTGCTGCTGCTTGTTGCTCAGTGCCGCCAGTAAATCGGTATTTAGCTTTTCGTTGCTGCTCTAAGCTTAACGAGCTTAGCGCCAGAAAACATGGATGTCATTCTTAATGGGGGGAATTACCTGGTGAGTGATCGTTTATATTGAAGGCATCACAATTGCAGCTGAATGAATGATGAATAGTTTAGTTGGTGGCAAATTCAGCTCTAGAATGAGAGCACACCTAGGCCAAATTAGACTAATTGTGGATTACGGACCCATTCTTTAGAAGGTCTTAAGTCAGTCTGAGCAAGTGATGAGGCATAAGGTCCGTTTCATAATTATAACGCCACTTGATTTTCTTGAATATCTCGAAAACCAGCAGTGCTATCAAAAAAGCGTCTTCTCATGAAATTGCACTTGCTAATAGTGCAATTTGATAACAATAAAAAAAATTAAAAAATCGTGGCTACTTCTTTGTTAGAACGAATTTTTTATATATTCAGTGTTTCATATTTATAACGCCACTTGCGAAAAATCTAATTTTTCAAATCATAGCATGCAGTTTGGTTGCATACTGATTTAGCTAGTTAAGAATTAATCATTTTGTGTATGATGCCACGAGAAAACGTTTAACCGATATCGAGAAAGGACAAATTCTCGCGTTTAAACAGGAAAACGGAGGGATTCGCGAGTTACAGCATTGTCCAAAATTTTTTGAAGGACAAAGACTCCTACGGCTCCAAGAAACGTTCTGGGCGAAAAAAATGTCGAAACAACGCAGCGAATCCCATATTATACGCGAGGCAAGCAATTCTTCGCAAACGCTGAGTCAACTAAAGAGGACTTGTGACGTCAGTGTGTCTAGGACAACAGTCTGGCGCACCATCAAACGCAGTAAAAACATCGTATTGAAGGCTGCGTCCAAACTTTTGGCCCGTCATAAAACCGCTAGACTCACTATTGCTCTCCAGAACATGGGTCGCGATTGGAAAAAAGTAAGTTCAAATTTTTTAAAATTGATTTATGCTTACCACTAATGCTTCTTCTTATTTTAGGTAATGTTTTTTGATGAAAAGGAATGGAATTTGGATGGGCCGGACGGATATCATGGCTACTGGCGAGACTTGCGGAAGAACTTGAATTTTATTCCAAATGGAACTTCGGTAGTAGAACAGTGATAGTCTGGGGTGCAATTTCATCCGAAGGATGTCTCGAACTACAATTTGCATCGAGCCGAATGAAAAGCAGTGACTTCATTGGCGTGCTGCGCATGAGTACTTCCTTTTTTGAGTCAACAGACACCCAATGGCTATGTATTCCAACAGGACAATGCCGCCATCCACAGAACTCACGAAACCATGACTTGGTTTTCAGCCAATAATGTGGAAGTTATGGATTGGCCGGCCTACTCCCAGACCTGAACCCCTTCGAAAATTTGTGGGGAATTCTAGTTCGTCGCGTCTACGCAGGAAACAAGCAATTTAACACCGATGTTGATCTAAAAGCTACCATTCTCAAAGAATGGTACAACATCGATGTAAATGTAATGCAAAAATTGATTCATAGCATGAATGATAGAATATCCAATGTTGTGTTAAATAAAGGAAAGCAGTTGCAAAACTAACCTTGTGATTTTCTTCTTCTTGAAACCTTTTTTGCCTACTTAACACAAGTGGCGTTATAAATATGAAACACTGAATAAAGAAAAAATGCTTTCAAATAAAGAAGTAGCCACAATTTTTTAATTTTTTTTATTGTTATCAAATTGCACTAATAGCAAGTGCAATTTCATGAGAAGACGCTTTTTTGATAGCACTGCTGGTCTTCGAGATATGCAGGAAAATCAAGTGGCGTTATAATTATGAAACGGACCTTTTTGTGACGATCATGCAACTCGTTCTGCGCAGCTGTGGACCTCCTAGCATAGGCAACACAATAACACTGAACGGGCATTTGTCACCAACAGCAACATTGCATGTAGTAATTTCGAGGGAATTTCCCCAGACTTCAACTTTTCCAATTTTTTCTGTTCTCTAAAAATTCCTTAGCTCAGCAACATACCCCAGTTTAATAATTCTCTCATATGATCCTTTCCCACTTACTCCCTTGCAATATTACGCGCAATCAGTGCGCTGTGCAGCTGTAAAAAAACAATCACCAAAGACGCCTGTAAAGGGAAGCGAGTATTAGCGAAAAGCAGCGCACCAAACCGATCTTAGCGAAGTCCCCAACCATTCTTCTGTTACGAACAGTAGCTCACAACATCAGAGGCGGCGGTAGATGCCTCACCTATCACTTAGGACTACCTGTAGTAGTCCTCACCTACCCTGACAGAAAAACACTACCAATTAACGTAACCAACATAAGACAATTTCTTTTGGAGGCCCTATGCTCCCGAGTGGATTGAACAAGAAGAAAAACCCAGAGATGTTTCGAGGCAATGATGAAATATTCGAGAACGAATTGCACTCCAGGCAAAAAAGGTATAAAAGTCGGCTAGGTAGTAGTCAAAGCGCAGTTAGCTAGTTTAGATAAGAAAAGAGAAGAGAGAATAAGTTTTCTCTCTGAAACTGACGGGTTCTTATTTACTTAATATAACTGATGTGTTGGTCTAAGGGGCCCCCCGAAACAAACTGAATTATTTTTATATTTTTGTTTTATTTTCATTTATTAGAGTTTCATTATTTATAAGAAGTAATAGTTTATAATCCAATGCAATGTTTTACGATTTTTTTTTAATTGACACAAATTTTTGTTTCCGTGTCTGTCAGATTACCACATCAGCTATAGAGTAACCCTCTGTGACTAGTGTCTAGTGACTAGTTAAATCAGTGAAATTAAAGTTAAGTGACTCTAGAAAGCAGTATGTAATAGTAAGTGACAACCGCGAAGAACTGTGTTGAACACATTCAAAGTGTGTTATTTTGGCACAATCCAGCGATACGAACTACACCTGCATTGGCTAACAGAAGTAGTTTACTTAAAAATATTATGGGCATAGTGTCAACCTCCTCTATGTCGGCGAGATTAGTGGTATTCGCACACTAGTGATTAGTAGGTAGGAAGGTAGATCTGGCCGCCCAATGTGTTATTATACATCACAATGTGTTGGGATGCTGCCCTCTTTGATCAGCTTCAGGGCAGCTTCAATAGTCGTTACCTCCGCTTGAAAAGTGCCACAGTGATCCGCCAGTTTAAAGAAGTTATTTCTACCAAGTGAGTCTGAGAATACGGCTCCAACGAACGCCTCAAATAGCTTAGAGCCTTCACAAAAGACCTGACATAAGGTGGTTATTAATAGCGCTGGACCATCGCCCCTACTGCTTCTGTCTGGCAGTTACTAGAGAACAACTTCTCCAAGTCGCCTTAAAAAGTTCGCCTTAAAAATATAAGTATCTCTCTCTGATTCAGGTGCCCTTTAATCTTTGGGTTGTAATTGTAATTGCCAACGATAGAGCTTCTAAAGCTAGGTAGGTAGGTAGGTAGGTGTGGCTGCTCCAGGAGGAGCACACTTTGGCCAGGCGGCCCATTGTGATACCACATGGGATCGAGCATCATATCGCTCACTCGTTAAACCAGTTGGAGCTATTAACGAAGCTTAGTAGACGGCGTATGGTCTTATCAGCTAGATTTTCTAGACTTCCGAAGAAGAAGTTGCCTAAGTAGGTCAGCCTTCTGCTGGATAAAGCAGGACAGCTTCCTCCTCCTCGTCCAAACAGCTGCGACAGAAGTCGTTCGCCGTGGGTGCCGATGAGGCAGTGACTAAGGCTAAGGTGAAGGTTTTTCTGAGAGCGCTTGAAATGATGACACAAGGTGCCTTTGGAACTTGTCCTTCGGAACACTAAAATTAGTGATCTTTATAACCAGAAAGACTGGGAAAAGGACTTCAGCGTTTGATGTTGCTATAAATTTTAAAGTATAAAACTGTGTGTTACTTTGATTAACTGTGACAGTATATTTAAGCGCAAAACACGAATGACGGAAAGTTCGACTTGAGTCCTTACAGGGCTCTGGGCAAATTATATATAAAGAAGAATATAACCCTCACAAATGTCGAAGTGGCTAACTTGAAGATTCGTCTCCAGAAGCTATGGAGATCGGAGACTGTCCAGTTCAGCAGGAAGGCCGACAGAAATCGAACTAGTTGGCCAGATCGAAACTGTTATAAAGCTTCAGAGCAAGAAAATAAGAAAATATTCACAATGGGCCATTTCGGCCTACGAGTGAAAGGGGCGCACACACTCATCCCTTCGTTACCAAACCAATCCTAACATTGCATAATCAATGAAAAATTTAAATGAAATAGAGTGAAGAGACCAAATGAAAAAAACATATTATAATCTAACCTAACCTCATCTAACCTCCTTAAAAAATTCAGTTCACTGCAATTTTAAGCTAATAGTGAGTCAAGAAAAACTTTAACGTTTAGTAAAACTGTCGGTGCTGCCTCATTGTGACGCCGCCGCTGACCAGCTAACATGAACGTTTTCTTCTCTTCGACCTCCTCCAACCCACATGATGAGCTGCGTTGCTTTTGTCGCTCGGATCTCTACACAGTTTTCAAGTTGTTAAATCTTATTTTATTATTACAGTTGCACTGAACTTTGCTGGCTGTTGGGCTTCCGCCAAACTACGTGTCCACGCTCTGCACACACATACACACACTCATTCGTCAACGTATGCGTGTGTGTTATTTCGTAGATTTTTATGATGAATGATAAAAAGATGAATGCTTGACGGTCGACTTTTCTCTGCTTTGCCTCGGTTTCGTTGCTGTTCCACTGCCGTCTGCTGCCACTGGGGCGACCCATAGTGGTTGGCTGGCTGACTGACTGGCTGACTGCTCCTTATTAAGTTCGTTTGCGACGAGTGCTCGACGGTGGTGGTGATTGTTGCTGTTGCTGGTGCCGTGGGTCATGCCGGTTGCTTGGTTTGACAAGCAGTAGTGAGCGCAAATTTTCGGCTACCCCTGCGGCCCAGGTCTGTCGTAACGTCGCAGCGTCGCAGCGTATTATAATGTGTCAAATACATTATTTGCTGTCATGCTTTTAGCATAAATAAATTAGCCCTAAAACATTAGTTTATTGCATGCAGTCGACAAGTTAATTATAATTATGTCTGTGCACACACACACAGCCACACAGACACCACTGCCATACATGGAGACATGAGGGCCGCCTTGTGCGCTGTCATTCGTCGTGTTTGGTGAGACTGTGTCTGTGCGCCATCGTTCGTTGGGATGTGCGCTCTGGCAAATATTTAAAAACCAAATGAATTATTCATACGTTAATTACATGTTAATTTAATTGTGCTCATCCCCCGATGGCGTCGCACTAGCACAACGCGCGGATTAGTAATCGTTCTGCGTGCATTGTGCGTGCGCTTCGCTTTGATCATTCGTCCGCTCGGTGCTTAATGTCGCTGCTGGCTTTGTAGTTGCTGTGGTTGTTGTTGTCATCATTAAAAGTAAAATGCGGCAACAGAATAGAAAATGTTGATGTTGGTGTTGGTGTTGGTGTTGGTGGCAATGGCGGCAGCGGAAGCGCACAAGTTTGCCGCACGAAAAATGCTCGTACGTGTAATGTAGTTTAATGACTTCATTTGCATATGTTTCTTAATTACATGCTCTCTATTTATACGCACACAAACACACACACACACACAATCATACATCTAGAAACTCGCAGGCACTTGAGTTTGTTTGTTACTGCGACCGTGTTTGTGTGTGTGTGTGCGGAATACTTAAGTTCATTGCACGTTCATCGTTCGTTTGGCTTTGAACGTCGACTAACATATCCTTTTATATGTATATATGTATGTGTGTACGAGTATATGTTTATGTATTGTACAAGAATGTACAAGAATTGGTGTGGGTGTCTCTGCCATTCGAGCCATTGAAATGCTGTTGCGATGTCAAGGGTTAATTGAAATTTAAACTAAACTTGACTCGGTAAATACATATATGGAATATTATTGAATTTTCTCACCCAACGTGTGACGTCATTGGCCATGAAATGAAACCGCCGAAAATGTTATTAATAGCTTCAAATGTGAATTTAATATGTGGTTAATAGTTAATTTGACTTTAATTATTTCATCAAAGACATTTACTGTGGTTCTTATTGAATTTTAACACATTCACTTGTTTAATTATGTTGTTGCACTTTTGTCAAATTGGTAGTCTTGTTGTTTCTAAGAAGTGTTTTACTGTTATAATTTTTATAGAAACACTTCGTAATTCATAGAGACACTTCGTTGTCTGACTTTTAGGATAGAGTGGAGTTCAATGGCGCACATAGAATTCCATTTGTTCTTATAGCCACACCGAAAAAATCATGAAGGCAGGAAACGAGCCCAACGTGCATATTTGGATGCCTGCGAGATCGGTGAAGAATGGCTCTCAACGTCTTCTACCTTCCTCTTGATAGAACCGAGCAGACACAGAGGAAGTGAAATATGGTTTCTTTCTTCTTCTTTCCAGTGACCCGTGATTACCGCAGTAAATCTGGCTACATTCCGGCGTTCTCTCTTCATCAGATCTGTGCATCTGTTCTAACTGAAACTGGGCCTAAGAGATTTGCTGATTCCATCCTCAACCATCTATTGTTCGCTTTAGCAAGGAAGTTCTCGGACACTGAGCTTAACTCTTGATGAACTCCCGAAGATCCCGATGAGTCAGCTCTGGTATGAAAGAATTGCACATACAACCATTTTGAACATCTATAGTGAAGTAAAAAAAGATAGAAGATGACAGCTGAATATTTTTTTAGTAAAACTATTAATATTTTTTAGTAAAAACTCCAAATTAAAGAACAACTCATTCATTGCTTTCTACCCATAGATCGATTACCACAATTTTTCGAAAAATTATAAAATTAAAAATTTGCTAAGCAAAATTTTAGTTTTGTAACTAAATACCCTTCTGACATCTTTAATGGGTACTTGAATATCTAATCGGAGTATACAGGTTTCAATGCAAATACAAATAGTTTGTTTCTATAGTGATCTTCCATAGTGACATGAAGTCCCTTGCTAAAGTTCAGTGCTGCTGCTCAAATCTTTATTTTTTGTTCATTAATTCGAAAAAATTGGAGATCTGGTCTTTTAGTTTTAAGAAAGATACTGATTTTAGCTGCTCATGACTTTTTTTCTTTATTATTTTGAAGAAATTGGAAATTAGACCTTTTTGGTTATAAGTTTGGTTACCTGTTTGTTGATTAACTGAAAGAAATTGAAAATCTGACCTCTTGTTTATAAGAAAGCAACCGCTTTCAGCTGCCTCTGACTGTCTTTTTTCTTTATTTTTTTGAAGAAATTGTGCACGTGCAAGTGCTACACAAATGTAGTAAAACTGCGTTTTTAGTTTTTCGATCTGACGTCAGGTTTTTTTTTAAAGGACTTTGAAATTTTAAGGACATGTTTATTTCAAAAATTGAGCGCATTGTAGAATAACAATATGGGTATCAAATGAAGGAGAAAAATCCTTAGAACCTTAGAAAATTTAATGCTTTGATGCAAAAGGACGAAGAGTTATTGAAAATGTCCTTTTAAAACTTTATCCTCGAATATCCTTGGAAATTTTCAATAGTTTTTTTTGGAAAAAATCTATCTTAAGGACTAATATGTACACTACCACATCCTTGAGTTTTGTCCTTTGTCCAACTTTATCAGTTGAAGATAAAAACAATTTAATACTTCTCTCTATAAAACAAAGATATATTGCACGTACGACAAACATAAAATATTTAATTAAAAAAAATATTTGATTTAATATCTGAACTTTTTTCTAAGTTACTGCAAAAACCAACTGGCTGACAGAGGAATGAATGAACCTAAAGGACCCAATTAACCAAATAAGTTTTCTTTGTATGCATTCCTTCCTCCTTCTGCCTCCTTCTTATATAATCTAATTCTAAGCATTACAAATCTGGCACTAAATTTCCTAATCCCTGGCGCCAGGAAACAAACTATTGAAAATTTACTATGGGATTATAATCGTCATGAGTTTTCCAAAATGCTTTTTTTCTATTCATTGTTAGTTGTTTGTGGTTGCATGTAATTTGCAGCATCTGTTGCCACAATCTATGCGTTCATACTTGCCTGCAACTTGTTTGCAAAGAACACGAACGCATTCTGTGCAAACTTCGATAGCCCCAAACCAGCATTCGCACACACACACATTCATACGCAACTATGTTCATATGTTTGCCCACAAATCTGCCCGTCGCAATGCGCTGTTATTGTTTTTGCCAGCACCGCAGCACGAAGCCATCGAAGAGGCTATTAGCTCAAAAGTGGTTGAATTGGTGCAGCATTTCGTTTGGCAGATATTCGAAATTCTGCGGCAGCGCATAACTCGGGCCAAAGTTGAATATTGGGCGCTGTGCATTGTTGTTGTTGTTGTGCGTCTGATGTGGTTTCGATAACCATGCCGCCGCCCGTTCGCATAGCTGCACTGGCATTTCTTATCGCAGGCGCACATGCGTTGGCGTCGATCATGAATGCGGCCAGACCGCTGTGTGTACCAGACAGTTTCCAAGATAAACACCCCCGGCCTACGCCCGCCTGTGGCTGACTGATGATGTGCGCGGGCCCATTGTTGGCGCCGCAAATTAAACATTTCTTTTGCTAAATAGCTGCGCCGAGCCAAACAATGTGCGGCTGCGGGCAGCTGCGGGTGGTGCAGTGTGTTTAACATTAAATGATTTGTACGCGCACTGCTTAAGCCACTGTCCGGGAAAATGTATGATGCCGCCGTTCAGATCTGACTTAAGTCCAATCTGCTTAGCACTTACTCGTCATTTAACAATTTCGGACATGCCTGGCAACCATTCCATTTGCATTCGATGCGCAGCGTCGCATGGCAACCAATCAACTTTTAGCTTTCATAGATTTGTGTCGGCGCTCGTTTCAATCTGTCGTCGAGAGATGAAAATCTCATTTGATGTTCGCTCGCTTCGTTTCAGCGCACGCCAACGTCTACGTCCAATACCCAATGAAGCATGCAAAAGGTTTTTGTTTCCGAGCTGCAACATTTAAGTACAAATAAAATCGATTCGAGCAAAGGTAGACAAACGCGTCCGCAACGCTTCGCTACGCGCCCAGTGGCGGCAGAGACGGCACTACGGCCAACAACTCTCGGCCTTGCATTTTGTTTTTGCCATATCCCAGCGGAACAGTCGGGCTGAAGGGAAACTGTGTCCAGTATTTCAGTGCTTTAATTTTATTTCTTGTCTTTGCCGCTTTTACGGCAGCTGCACAGAAGATTGTTTTATTCCACTTAAATTTTGTGCAAATGTGCTCAATGCCGCATCGGGACCCGGGCAGCCAACAACAGCGACAACAGCATCGTAAATAAGCGGTCTCCTGATGTGGCATCCATCTGCCAGCTGTCCTGCTTCTGTTTGCACTCCAACGCACCCCAACACAACCCAACCGAACACACACACACACACTCGCACACGCACACCTTGTGTCTTGTCGTTGAAACGAGTTGGCATTGTTGGCCCCGTCGCCACTGTCCGTTGGGTCATAAAAACGCTTCCGGTTATGCTTTAAGTAAGATTAACTTGTCGTTTGCAATTTCTCTTTGATTTGTTTTCTTGCATTTCCATTTCTTTGCAACTTTCACATCCAATTCCCGGTGCGTTCTTCTAACCGCTATCGCTTTTTTTTTTGGTTTTGTTTTGTATCCCTGCAACATTTTCGCATTCACAGCGCACCGCACCGGAGTGCGAGTCCATATTTAATGGGATCCATGGCTAAAGCTCGTCTTTCTTCTTTTTTGTTCATTTATTCGATGAAATCGGAAATCTGAAATGGCTTTTTATTTTCTCAGCGCATATGTTAACGCTACGCGCACACTTTCCGTTGCACGGAATTGTCTTACGAAAACCCAAGAAGAAAAATGTTTGAAGATTGTCTGAGCATTTGTGTGTGTTTTTTTGTTTGAAACAATGCACAGTGATTCGTTCCATAGACAAAATTCGGAAAATATTTTGGCCGCAGAATTTAACGATTTTGATGTCATTTGAAAGAAAAAACTCCAACTAAGAAAACCCCCAAAAATCTGTGGAAAAAATCAATTAGTGTCTGTGCAAAAGCGGCTCACAGTTGAAACTTTTTTCTCAAAAAAATTTAAACTCATATTTTCTGTTTTTTAGTCTATTGAGTAAAAAAAATTTTAAAATACATGGTTACCAAGAAGTTGTTGAAACTTTCAATATGGAATAAGAAATGATGTGGCCATTTTCGCTTTTAATGTTTTCTCAAAATTTGCAACGCGTAGGCTTTAACTTCACTTTTAATACTAAATATTTTTCTAAATTAAAAAAATTAATTAAAAATATTGGCAAAACTTAGAGGAAAATATCTGAATAGTATGTGAAAGTATGTTCCTGGATTTTTTTTTATTTTAATAAGCATTATTTCTTTGTCGGATAATGTAATTACATCCTCCGATATCTTTCGATCTCAGAAAATAATTCAATTTGAAAAGTTGTGTAAACACGTTTTTTTCGACAAAATTTATTTTATTTATGCCTAAAAGTATGCAATCAGCTCGAAAAATGATAAAATCTGCAAAAATTCAAAACATACATCTATTACACTGCACAACAGCATGTCTGTTCCATGGAGTTTTTTACATGAATCTGAATCGTTTTTCCACACTGACTTCAAAACCATACTCCGTTTTTATGTAACAGCTCTAGTTTTTGCAAAAAATGGGCGTGTCACTTTTTCGAATTTTCCTCGGCTTTTTTTTCGTTTTCGACTGCAATTTCTGAACCAATAATCCTATTGACATGATTTTTATATCACTGCAGTTACAACATTTCACGCCATCTTTTCTGATATTAATCAATTTTATGCGTTTTAAATTGGCGTTGTAATAAGGTTTCAAAGTAGGAAAATATTGAATTTTATGGAGTTTTTTCTGATGGCGAAAATTGTACACACGTATCTTAAGAAAAAACATCAAGCAATACAACACAGCCAAATTTTTTGGCGGAATACACATTCGCGTCGAAATAATAACAAAAATGTACCATAGTCAACTTCATACTTTTTCCTTAAAAAATTAGGAGCCTCAAAATATGCTCTTTTATATGTTCCATTTATAGTTTGGAACACAAGCAAACAACAAAAATATTTTGAATTACTCGAAACAAAAAAAAATTAAAAACTTTGCATATTTTTAGGCCCCTAATTTTTTAAGGAAAAAGTATGAAGTTCTTGGGCTTAAAGAAGGAAGAAAAGAAAAAAAGTTGAGGATCTCTGCCCTGTACATGTTTATTGACAAGCTGACCAAAAAGGAAATTGAGTCGTCATGGCGTACCAGGACCGATTGCGGCACCTGCCGGACACTGTGGCCCTCCCTTTCCTTGACGAAAACACGATTCGTACTGTCCCTGAGTCGTACCTCCATTCGGCAGCTCGTTGGAGTCATCACTGGACACTGCGCTATTGGATCTATGCTTACCAAATGGCACTTCTCGTGCGGTGATGTCTGTCGTAGCTGTGGAGATGAAGAAGAAGTAGAAACGATACAACACTTCCTGTGCCACTGCCCGGCTCTGCAGGAACGCCGACTTTCTGACACACCTGGCTTGCGCGGCGAAAGTCAAAATCTCGAATCTGCTCTCTTTCATTAAGAAGTCGAACTGGTTTCCCCTTGATTGAGACTATTGGTTAGCTCCAGAACACCATCATAAGAAGGGATTCACAATGGGCCATTCTGGCCTCCGAGTGGAAGTGCGGTCCTGCCGAACACACCCTTCCCTACCTAACCTAACCTTGGACTAGTTGCAAATGGATGCAGACGGGGACAAGTGACTGTCGCCTAGGACACCGCCATGTTAAAAGGGTGAGTTTGCTCCAAGGAAACGAGTCGGTTCTGAAGTCAGCTATGACTGACCAACCAGTTAAAAAACTACGTTTGGACCAGTCCGATTTCCTACAGGGTTATAACAGTACTAGCACAACAACAACAACAGTAGCAGTGCTCACTCGGAGAGTGACCAGTCAGGTTTCCAGTGAGAATGCAATACTAACATAATTTCTTGGGTGTACGATACTGCTGCCTCATTGGACATGCGCTTATTTTTTAGTTGCAGACAATTGATTTACGTTGTATTTATTTTTGTGGATGGATGAGTGATTACATACACACACACATATATATATATATGGCAAAATAATACAAAATACATATACACACACACACACACATACACACATAGTAAGTACGTATGCAGCGGGCGTCTATGTGTAGTGAGCCATGCTGTGCAATCAGCCGCGCCGCTTCCACAGCCACAGGTGTGAGCGCACTTTTGCCGAGAATTGTTTTGTTTTTTCTTCGTGCTGTGAAGTCGTTGTGCGGCCCTGAGTTGGGCAGCCACAGCAGCCTTGTTTTGTTTTTTTTCTTGTCCTTTTCCTTAGTGCTCAAATTAAATTTTCCCTTCTTTTCATTTTCATTTCTCTCGCTTTGTTCAAATAATAAAAAACTAATTTTGTTTTTTTTTTTCTACCACTCATTGTTTCACTTAGCGAACATTTGTTCGGCATTTCTTCGGGAAACCGAACAAATATTTATTTTTACTGCGACTGTTTCCTTGCATTGCATTTTCTTTACAAATTGGCAAACGACTTCATTGTGTCCATTCAACAATTCGAAGGAAACCAACAAATTGTCACAATGTGAAATGTTCTGGTTTTTTGCATTGGTGCGTAACGTCATTGAAATGTAATTATACAGTCACAGCGAATATGGAAATGACTGGAGATTTGAGCTAACAAATGAAAACTTGAAAATACGAAACTTGACCTATTTTTTTGGTGGCAAGCTGAAAGCAATTTTTCGGTTGCTGCTTTAATTTCATTGCATTGCATTTGCATTATTTTTCTTCCAAGCGGTCATTTAAATTTAGTAACTTATAACTGTTTGTCCTGAAAGACTGACTGACTGATTGACTGACTGACTGATATAGAATCTCTTAGGTCGCTGAGCTATAAAGATGAAATTCTAACTGTAGGTCCACCTTAGAATAAACTTCTGCTAGGACGGGATTTTTTGAAATTCGAGGTCTAAAAAGGCAACAATGGGCTAAGGTGTTATATGAAAAAAACGTTATTTTATAGACCCATTGATTTCAAAGTTAGTGAAAGTACTTCAATTCCAAATTAAGAGGTGAACCAGAACAATTTTAGAATTTTTACGCATCCAGCATACGAAAATGGCAAGAGTAAGGAGTCTGGTATTTGCGAGTGAAAGTATCTATGAATATTTCAGTTTCTTGCTATATAAGTCAATTGCATCTTGGATCTACTGTAGTCAACATGTCCAGCCCACAAGAATGCAGCTGCTAATTGGTATTGGACATTTGCTTGACTGATAAGACGAAGTCTAGACTAAGCATTGCAAGGGAAAGCAAAGCGAGCGTTACCACGGTTTATAATGTTATAAACAACTACAACGCGGGAAACTCCACCTACAGAGCCGAAGAATCAGGCAGAAAAAAGGGTCCCTTTAACCCAGAAGTGCTGAAAAGGGTTGTTAGCACAAGTCGGGATAACCCCGCGAGGTCGACTCGAGATGTTGCAGCTGCATCAGGCACATCGCAATCAACTGAGATGCGATATAAGCGAAGTCAAGGGTTAAGGACCTACGAACAGCAGAAAGTGCCTGACCGGTCGGAAGCAAAAGAAAAAATAGGAAAGACGCGGGCTCGAAAACTTGATGACGATTACGGAACCAAGTTCGATTGCGTGATTCTCGATTATGAAACCTACTCTAAGGTGGACTTCAAACAGTTACCTGGGAATGCCTATTTCACTACAAAGAATAAGGATGGAACACAAAGAAAATACTCCGAAGTGAAATACACCAAATTTCCAAAACGCTTCATGATTTGGTAAGCTATTTGCACCTGCGGTCTACGCAGCAATGCGTTCATTACGACAGGAAAAATTAACTCTAGAATTTATTTAGAAGAATATCTGAAACAACGCTTTATACCATTTATTGAATAGCACAAAGGAACAGTTTTGTTTTGGCCAGACCTAGTGACAAGCCACTATTCCAACTATGGACTATGGTCAACTATGGAATGGTATGAAGGAAATTGTGTCACGGTGGTCTCAAAAGAGGCAAATCGTCCCAACTGCCTGGAACTCCGTCCGATTGAAAGATATTGAGCTGTAATGAAGCAAACCCTAAGAAAAATAAAAAAAGTTTGCAAAAATGATGCACAGTTCCAAAATCAATGGAAGCAAGCCTATGCAATAGTCACCAAACGTACAATCAACAATGGGTTAAGGTTTGTATAGGAAAAGACTATGAAAATGATATTAACTAATTTGTTGAACGAAATCAGATTTGATGAAAAAACTTGAAATCGATTTTTTAGATAGATTGCGATTTTTTAGATATACCTAGATAGTTTTTTTAATAGATTTTTCTATTTTTTTTTTGATAATTTGTATGTTAATATTTTATTATTTTTTTAATCAAGACTTAAAGGAGTAAACAAAAGCTTAAAATTTAAACAGTTTGTATGGGAAAAGATGAATTAGCGAGTCATTTAATTAATACATTAATAAATATTAATAAATAAATAATACATTTTTCACTTTTTGAAAATCAAAATCTGGCAGGGTTAACAATGGGTTAACAGTTTGTATGACGGAACTGTGAAAAACATGAATTTATTGGTCTATTGAGTTCAAACTTGGTGAAGGTACTTTTAGTAAGAAATAAGTCTATAGATATATGTTTCTTACTTTTTTGAAAATCAAAATCATACAGGGTCAACAATGGGTTAAAAGTGTATATGGGGAAACATGATTTAATCCTTTTGCTTCAGGTTTTTACTTGAGAAAGTTAATATTTTAAATTTATTAATTTAATCTTCCATGTGGTTATTATAATTTTTAAAATTGTTATTAAAAAATATATTTTAAATATATATTAAAATTAAAAAATATATCTGAACTGAAGTAAAGAGTGTTTTTCAATTTTTCGAAAATCAAAATTGGACAGGATCAACAATTTAATCCATTTTCTTTAGGTTTTTACTGGAGAAACTTAACATTTTAAATTTATCAATTTAATCTTCCGTGTCGGTTTGATAATTTTAAAAATTTTTTAAGTGTAATAATGTGTAATAATTACTTACAAATAACAATTTTTACAGATAACCTAAAATCGAGAATTTTTTGATTTAGTTCAGTTAAAATTATTTAAAAAATAAATCTGAATTGAAGTAAAAAGTAAAATTAAAATTTCTCCTTTTTTCCCCTTCTTCTTTCTTTACTATGTAAAGATATAACACGCAAGATACGTGTATACTTCTCTTCATTAAACCTAAATATTCAGTTTATTAATTTCGTATTATGCCTAAAACTTTAAACTACTTTAAGGACCAACAAAGTAGTTTCTTCCCGAAACTATAAAGGGATCAGAGGTCCACAAAGTAGCATGTTGCCATATGACAACAAAAAAGCGCAAGGATTAATGGCCCTATTGACTTTAAGTATGTTGAAAGTACTTCAAATGCGAAATAATTAAAGAAGTATTTCTTTTTTTGTTTCATCAAAATCCGACGGGGTCAATAAAGGGTTAAAATAAACGTGATTTATTCAGCCCATAGACTTCAGACTTGCTTTCAAAGCTGCCAGGAACTGTTAGTGTACAATTTAGATAGATAGATTTGAAAGGGAAAATACGCACTGAGACCAAAGTTTATCTATTGTGCCCCCTAGTGTACAATTTACTATGTTTTTATATATTTGCAAACGCCACCTGAAATATACTCAACCAACACAAATCCACTGTTTCCTCGTTATTTTTCGTTCACTGGCTACAGATTTCTTAATATTGTCTTAAAAACATTTGCTAATTGGTAAATCTTTCACGTTCTTCAACAACAACATTACTCAACTAAATATTCAAATCGAATTGCTTCCCCGCCGCCTTACGCCCGATGGTAGTTTCTAAGTAAGCTTTTAAGTCAAATTAATAACGCCAAAATTATTTTCAATACCACTCAATATTTAATCGAAGCCAAGTACGTTATTAGTAAATGTTTTTTATCCACTTCAGGCGCCTTGAACTCAAACAAACAAAAGTGCTCCCGCGCACGAAAAAGCAATTCCGCCCGGCCACGCAAATCCCTTATCAAGTCGGCACCTAACGCTGGCGCTTCCAATAAAAATTCGTTTGCCATAAATTTCTCTCTATTAAATCGCACTTTCTGCAATGCCATTCGCGCCCCACCCCGCCCCGAGCCGCACCGACGCCGACATCGACAACACACTTGCACTGCTCGATTGTGTCGTGCGCTGTTAGTTTTACGCCGCTTTTTGGCGTCGAAGTGTTTGCGACTTTTATTTATTTACTTGCCACCAAAGTGAAAATGCACATCACTCAAAGTTTAAACCTCAATTCCGTGGGGATAATGATGCCACCAGTGTGTGTGTGTGTGTGACGTCTCAGCGCTCCCCAGTTGCGCCGGAGATGCCTACGCACGTACCCACACACATCCAAGCATACACACACACTCACACTCTTACACACACATAAGCAAACACATACCAACGACATTCGTGCGAAATGCGCGAAATAACATATCGAAAAATGATTTCAGATACGTCAGCGAAATCTGTTTTTGAAGCAATTGTCAGGGCGTATTCAACTTTCGCGCAATTCGTTCGCAGCAAAAGTCATAAAATTCGCAAGGGAATGGCAAACAACAACAACAACACCATTGCCATCGCCAACGCCAACGCGCCCTGTTGTACCTAAGCGCGCATGCAGCTGACAGCAACATTGTAACACCCACACACACATACACGTGTACTCTCTACGAATGCGCATGTGTGTGTGTTTGTGTGTGTGTATGTCAGCGATTTAAGAAATTCCTCGCTGCACAGTTTGAATTTTATTTCGTTTCTTTTGTTGTTGCTTTTGAAGAGCCACAAGGCGATGGCTGCGCGCGCGCTGATAAAATTAAACGTTGGCGTTATTTGAGTTCGCGACTGTTCTGTATTTGAGTTCTTGTTGCTGTGGCTGAGCGGCAGCGTACTCCACGTTCCCTGTTTGATGGTTGCAAATGACACACACACACACACGCACTCATACATATGAACGCCAATGCATAAAAAGTTATACTTTAAGACGTAAAACTGTTCAAGTGCACATATTTTTCAATTTACTTTAATAGCAAATGCACGAAAATTCGCAAAAAAAAAACGTTAAGATGTTCAGAGGCGGCGTCAGACGACACCATGACGGGGGTTACTAAATAATTGAATGAGAAGTTGAATGGTCCTTGCCACCTGGTAAAGAAGGACTTATAATTGTTGTAGGAAAAATCATTAAAAAATTTATTAAATTTATAAAAATGAAAAGTTTATTTTTGTGATTAAAATCCTATAACAAGTAATCTTGTAAAGCTTATAATTTTGCAAATATTGTTTAAAGTGACAGCTAATGGACAGCTAATTGACAGAGTTATGCCAATATGCAAATATTGAATAAATTAACCTATTTAGTACCTATGATTCGGGCTGGGCTGGGCATTGCAACAAACCTAATATATGGCCTTGTTTTTCTTAAATTCTTTAAAAATACTAAAAATAACCAAATTTGTACAAAGCTGATACGGAATGATTGAAAAAATTCCACACTAATTTTGTAATATAATAAAATTTGTGGAAAAGTACTAACCCATTTCGTTACTTTGATTCCTTAACAAATCATAGAAGTTGGTAATGTTTGCACAAACTTACTTAATCTAAAGTTTACGTTTTTAATATTAGACTTATTTCCCTTGGCTTTCTAATAAAATATTTGTTTGCCATGCCACGCCTTCGATATTAAACATGGGCGATCATTGAAAAACCTTGTACATAGATTATTTTCTCAAATTCTTTAAAAATACTAAAAATAACCAAACTTGTACAAAACTGACACAGAATGGTTTAGAAAATGCCACACTAATTTTGTATTCTAATAAACTTTGTTTAGATCTGTTAACCCATTTCGTACTTTTGATTCGTTAACGAAACATAGAAATTAGTAATGGTTTCAAATTTTTTATTACAATAAACCTTTGTAATCTGAAGTTTATGTTTGTTGTATTCTAATTAGATTAGATTAAAATATTTGTTCGTCATGCCACGCCTTCGCTATTAAATATGGGGCGGCCATTGAAAAACCCTAGATAGACTTTTTTAATTCTTTAAAAATACTAAAAATAATCAGATTTGAATAAAACTAATACAGAATTAGTGGGAAAATGCCACACAAATTTTGTATTATAATAAATTTGTTTTAATCTGTTAACACTTTTCGTACCTTTGATTCGTTAGCGATTCGTAGTATTTAGTAATGTTTGCAGTTTTTTTTGTTACGATAAACCTCTGTAATCCTGTAAACCTGTGTGAAGTTTATGTTTTTATATTCCACTTTGATCTATTGGCTTTTTAATAAAATATTTCTGTGCTATGCCACGCCTTCGCTATTAAATATGAGCGCGCATTGAAAAAAAAACTCAAATATATACTTACTTTTTACAAAAATTCTTTAAAAATACTAAAAATAATCACATTTCAAGAAAACTAGCACAGAATGATTGAAAAAAACCCACACTAATTTTGAATTATAATAAAATTAGATCTCTTAACCCATTTCGTACCTTTCATTCGTTTACAAATCATAGAAATTAGTAATGTTTGCAGTTTTTTTTTGTTACGATAAACTTCTGCAATCTAAAGTTTTTGTTCGGTGTGAAAGTTGGGTGGACATTGAAAAAAACTCACATTTCGAAATATTTAAAAAAAATTTGTCAAATTTTTTTTCTTTTCTTGTGTTTTAATAACTAAAAAAAAATACATAATTAATTAAATTAAATAATAAAAATCACTAGACAAGTGAAAAGCCCAAACACAATGATTGAAAAGACAAAAATATTATTTTATATGTCAATAAAATATGTTTAGATTTGTTCGGATGGTCACAGAGGGCGTGAAAGTGTCAACAAAATTAAATTTTAATCTACAACTACGGACAAATGATATCATCAATCTTGCTCAAACTCATTTTCCGTGACTTTTTTCACCTAATTCGTCCTCCTACTTAAAAAAATGTTTAATTAAAACCTTTCTCCAAATATCGGAACGAAATGGGTTAATAAAAACCAACCGGTTCTTTACAATTTATTTTCACTCGATTTTGAATGCAACATCAAACAATGGCCGCCTTAATTGACCAAAGTAAAATGTGTTCTTTTTGCTGCATTTTCCATCATTTTTCCGAGCATCTGGAGCGTTTTATGTAACAAATATTTCGGCACGAATGGTTGGCTTAAGCTCGTCAATAGTCTGAAGCTTGCTGGCGTACACTTTGTTAAAAAAAAACGCAAATAAGAAGAAGAAACAGAAAATCGCTATGGGGTAACACTGCTAGTGCGGCAACACTGACACTAATGTACCATGGAAAGGAAGTTTCGATACTTAGGATTAACTAAGTCCGGATTGGTCAAATCTGAAGAACTGGGTAACCAGTCAATGCCGCAATTTTTTTAAACCACACGTTCAGGGAATTTATGTTGCAAAAACTGCATTATTTGATTTGCAGTCCCGACTTTTCTGACACATTTGTGGACAGACGTAATGAGTCAACTTCACCGGTATCGATTCCTATTGACTGTTTCGCATTCTCTGAAAAAAATGGCCCAAAGGTGGCTTTGGCGCTAACGTCGACCCAAGCAGTCACGCAATGGTTTTTCATGGATCTGGTGTGGAAATTTCCGTTAATCAATTGCAGCAATTTTTGTCGGCGCCAGAGAGTAAGAAATGGGCCCCGTCGGTCGTCGGTTGCTTCCAAAAATCAGGTTGAGTGCCAAATATTCGAGCAACTGTTTGATCGTATTCCAAGCGACGTGGATCTCTGGTATGTTGGAAATATTCTTTGACCTAATTGCACTTTATACGAAAACCACTGCGAATCATTCTTCAAACTGCACCACAAGTTGGTTCGAATGCGACACATGTGGGTTCTCGACAAAATTCTCCCTTACCGCTGCAACCAGTTCATTGGAACGTGTTGGGTTTTGATGAACGACAGGTCGACGATCTTTTACTGTTCCGTACTCAACAAAATTCGATTAAAAACGAAGTGTTGTCAAACGGTGCTTGTTGGCCAGGATTTTTTCGACAACATAACGACATAAGAAATTTGAGCTTTTCCCATGGTACATTAATATATTTTTTGCATCATTGATTTTCCTATATTTTTAAGTCCAACTGAATCTGGAGACTCTGCCCCCTTAAAAAAAAAAATTGTCTATGAAATCAAAGTTGCATCGAAAACGCACGCTTTTTCCTTTAAAACATACTAAACAAGGCACTAAAACGCCAAACTAATGCCACATGCGGCAAATGGCGAGCGAAAGCGCGATGACTGAAAACATACATTTGAATACACACATACATGCAGACGTACAATATAAAAAGCGAAAGGAAGAAATATTTTGAAAAGCGTTATGCGTGAACAATTTACTGTCAGCTTAGCGAAGCCAGTGATGCAGTGACACAATTTGCGCGCCGCGGCATACAACACTGTCAGCCGCACAACAAACCAGCCCAGCTCGGCGCAGCCAGTTGCGCACAATGAAGCGTAGCGATGGCATCAAATGTGAAAAACATAATTCCGAAAAATCGCGCCATTTTTATGCATGAATATTTGCATAAATTGTACATTTATCCACAATAATACCGCCGCATAAAGTGCCAACACATTCGCCGCCAGAGGCACATAACAACATAACGGGGTAACACAAGCGAGCAACAAACAAACAAACAAACAAACAGCAACGGCAGCGCCTGGCTTTGATGTTGTCGTGACGCTTGTGGCAACAGCAGCACATCAGGCAGTTATTAAATTGATCACATTTTATGACTACTTGCGAAATTTGCTTATCATAATTGCCGCACATATCTACGCTCCGAGCCAGTGACAGCCACTGGAACAGCAACAGCAACAACGACAGCGGCCAAATGTCTTCGACGCGCAACATGCAAAAAGCCTAAAGCGCCCACAAAACCACTCTCCACTTTCGGCAGAGAGCCTCGCAACAGCTGACAAGGCGCACAGCCACCGCAATGTCCGCAAATTGTTTAATTGTATGAGTGCTGCTCAAATAGAATTAAGAATGGAAATAAGCCGCAGCAAATGGTTTCCAGTGCATATGGCAAACACTGAGAACACCGACTATGCACAAAATGGTGAATGGAAATGCAGAAAATCGTGCAGCAGATATGCATAGAAATTACGAAAAATGCTCGTAGGCTAAGCAAATGAGTGTACCAAACCACAATCTGTGAGGTGAAATTAAAAACAGAATAAATGTTCAAATTTCTCATGTAGGCAAATAATAGAGATGACATTCTGGTGGATGCACCAGAGCCAAACAAGGAATTTGAAGGTGAGAATTTTTGTGAAAAAAATTCATCTCAGACGAAATGAATTATGATTGATTCAAGCAAAAACAAACTGACAGCAATCATTGGCAAACTTTTGGGATACTAAAGGTTCATCTCGGCTTGAGCTCTCTAGTGCTATATGCAGTTCTACTCGTATACAATTTCAATAATTAGTTAATCCTTAAATAGTCTTCTTCAATCTATAGATTTGACTTATTTTATTTCCATTTTTATTTTATCATATTTATTTCATTATTTAAAATTTGGCATATAAAATTTCTGGCGTTCAAGTCAAATTTTTAGCTTTGGTGTATTCAGAGACCTATGGCAAATATTTTTTAGTAAATTTTGTCCTAAAAAACTACTGTTTCAAAAGACTTTTTTGTCAATTTAAGAAAAGTGGGTCAAATTGACCCATAAACATGGCGCTTAGAGGGTTAAAATGTTCTACAAAAACATTTCCCGAAGTGTTTTACAATCAATTGCTAAACACATCATACATAAAATGTCAAATTACATGGTTTTCATATGCCAATTCACAATAAGAATGTCCAACAGGGGGAAACTTCGACCCCACCGAATAATTCGTTCCAAAAAATTAAAAAAATTTATAGTCCCAGAATTTAACGATTTTAATGTCATTCGAAAGATTAAACTCCAACTAAGGGAACCCCAAAATATCTGTGCAAAAAATTAATTAGTGTGTGTGCTTTCACAAGAGAGAGAGAGAGAGAAGTATTAAATTTTTTATATCTTAAACTAATATAGTTAGAAGGATGAAATTCGAAGATTTAGTGTACATATTAGTCCTTAAAATACATTTTTTCCAAAAAATGTATTGGAAATTTGCAAGGATATTCAAGGATGAAGTTTTAAAAGGACATTTTCAACACCTCTTATTCCCTTTGTACTAAAGAATTAAATTTATAATATTCTAAGAATTTTCTCTTTCATTTGATACCCATATTGTTATTCTGCAATGCGCTCAATTTTTCAAATAATTTTTTGAAATAAACATGTCCTTGAAATTTCAAAGTCCTTTAAAAAAATTCCTGATGTCAGAGAGAAAAACTAAAAACGCAGTTGTACTACTACATTTGGCCCCTAGTTTCGCGAGTATATAGATTTTTTCGTGTATTTTGAAATTTTTTTATTTGTTTCGTACGGTGTAACATAATACGTCCCAGTAAATTTGTAATGCTTCTCAAAACATTTAGTTAGATCTTATGACCTAAAACATCTCAAAACATTTAGTTAGATCTTATGACCCAAGCAAAATATTAATTCGATTTAAATGTTCCTGGATAAAGTTTGAAAGGGTTCTTTAATCCTCGCATACCAACTTTCTCCTAAAGCGTTGAAGAAAATTATTTCCAACAAGATAAAAAAAATGTTCCCTAACAATCAATTTCAGAGATAAAGACACCTGTGACTATATGCAACACTTTCAAAATGTAGTACGACTACTGCTTGGGCATGGCTTAAAAAAATTAATGACAAACTCCCAGGAATGGAAGTCGAACCATTGTCATCTCTAGCAAAATGCACGCAAAATACTCCCATCCACAACACAATGATTCCATGTTCTATATGCAGCTTTAGTTCAGGCGGCCTGGCACTGGTCTTGCTGCCTGACAGCAAACTAAACAGCAACTTTCCCTCACGTGTGCATGCACACATGGAGCACACACTGCACTCTATAGTCGAAATGACAGCGGTAGTGCCTGTCAGTGGGAGAGAATGGCACCCACTGTTGCCATTTTATTCAAATTGAATTTTAACCAGATAACAAAAGCTGCAAGCATTTTTAAATTTAATACGCTCAACTCACAACAACAACGCATTGCATGAGCCTAAGCTCGGGTTTGGCAACAAAAATCTTTCAATTAAATGTTAGACGCCAGAAAGCAGAGGTCCAGGTTGCCTCAAGTATGTGGGACAGCACTTTCAGCTTTCATTAAAAACACTTGTGCAACACAAATTCCATTCTCATTACACGGCCCCATGGTGAGGGAGTATTTTCCATTCACTTGGCGCCCCTCGCTTCCATGACTCAGACACATATGCGTCGGTGTGCCCCAGTTCGGCTGTGCCGTATGGCAAAGTTGGCGCTATTGTTTTGCTGTTTGGGTGCATTGTTATTGCATGCACTGCAGGTGGCAGAGTTGGTCGATGTGTGCCGGTTGTTGTTGTTGTTGTGCATCTTTTGTGTGTTGGTCATTAGGCGAAATACGACACATATCTGGTTGCACAGCAGCATTTTATTGCACTCAGTTGCAGCGATGTCGGGGGGCGCCGTGCGACATGGCGTTGGCCATACTCGTATAATGCCTTGATGTGTTCTTATGTGAGAGCATAAAGTGCATAAAGCATATTGAAATTGAATTAGTCATGTAGAGCACACATGTGTGTGTGTGTGTGTGGCAGCTCAATTTCTATATTTTTGTTGACAAATTTTTAAGGAACAATATGCAAATAGTTAGCAATTAGAAACACCTCAATGCGCAGGAAGGATATGTGCGGAATGGAAAAGGCACAATCCCGATGAAAAGTTTCTCTTTGGGAAAGTTTCTCTTATTTGTGAGGTGTTACTGATATTAGTGGATCAGAGTATATGAACAGACTTGCCATTTGGCACTGTTTCGAATATAGAATGTGAATAATTAACACTAGAATGCCAAATCCAATCTTATTTGAATGGCTAACTATAATCATGTTACAAAATAGGGGTCGAACTTTTTTTACAATATTTCGAATTTCTTTATTTTATTTGGCTTTAAACTATGGGAACCGTGAGCAACGATTTTATCCATCATTCAGCTCAAACCGCTAAAGCTACAAAAAATTTAAACTGTAGGTACATCTTGAAAAATTAACCTTCGCTAAAATGTGATTTTTTTTTTAAATCGGGGTCTAAAGGGAAAAACATGAGTTAAGGTGTTGTATTAAGAAATTTGATATAATAGACCTATTGATTTCAAACTAGAAAAATAAAATAAATATATAAAAATAATAAAAAATAAAAATAATTCGACATGTTTTTTATTCAAAAATCAAAATACAGTCGGGTCTGGGTATAGTGAACCCCCTATATAGTGAACACCTCGATATAGTGAACACCCAAATTTTGACATCGAGCCTCTAAATATGGAACAACATTTTCAAGCAATAACCAAAAAGGTGTATTTGGAGCAAATAAACCGAGTTTGTGAACAAAAATGTTGACCTTGATATAGTGAACAACCTCAATACAGTGAACAGGCCTTGCAATAATTAGTTCACTATATCCAGACACCACTGTATAACCTCGTGACCAAGGGTTACAATGTTGTAAGAAACATAATTTTTCACGCCTATTGACTTCAAACTTGGTGAAAGTACTCTTGGTGAGATATAATTCGATACGTGTTTTCAATTTTTTCGAAAATCAAAATCTGACTGGGTCCGCGATAAGTTAAGAGTTTATGAGGGAAAACATGATTTAATGCGCCAATTGACTTCAAATATGGTGAAAGCACTTCAAATGGGATTAATTAGATAGGAATTGTTTCATAAAATTTTTATAGGATCAACAAATGGTTAAGAAGAATTTGATTTATTGGCCCTGTTGACTTCAAATATTGAAGGTGCCAAGTTGGCACTGCCAACTGACCTGTACACAACAAAACGCCGGACTCTGTCTGTCTGTCATAAACCATCGCAAAGAAAGGAATTTGAAAATTTAGTTAATAAAAAAGCCTAAAACGTGACTGAAATTTAATACAGTTATAGACAAATTTTAGAATTTTACATTAAACCCAGACTGTTCGGACCTAGGTTAGGTAAACTGGTTGACCAAGTCGACCACGCACAGACTCTATTGGGTTCCTAGCTATACCAGTTAGAGCTCCTTAGTGTTGTGAGTTGACGTTAAAGTGATTGGTTAGAAGGTGGGTGATCCTAAAAATTTCAGAACCGATTTAATGTCCTGCTTGCGGGCCCTATCTAACCCAGAATCCAGAGAAGAAACTGGTTCCCAAATGAGTAAGGCGCAGTCTTGAGATACCCGCACAGAAGCAAATAATGTGTCCAGGGCTTCCTTTTTCCCCATACCATCTTCGACAACTTGAATAGCCTCAGTTCAGTCATCATCAAAGGACTTGCTAGGGTTTATCCACAAATTAACTTGCATAGGTTCTCCGGCTTGCAGTAAGACATATCTCTATTCCCTTGTGGTATCACAACAAGACCATTTTGTAGCCTAAGTGTGTCTTGCGGCAAGTCCCATGCTCAGACAGCCGTTTCAATGAAATGTCTAAGTTTTTTTATTCAAACTGTTCCACCTCACTTTCGTTTTTCTCATCAGGTTATCTTCCAAGTCCCTATTGCTATCCAGGCCTAGCACGCATTAAATTCTATGAGAAAGGAAAACAATATTTATGAATAAAAGAAAAAAATAAATTTAAAAAATATCTACACATCCTAAGGAAGTAAGTGACAAAATTAAAGGAATACATTTTATAGAAATTTATGGAAATTATAATTTTCCTATTTAGAAAATAGGCATTACGATTTTTTATAACTATATCGTTAACTTCCTGTATGGTATCATTAATGGACTCGTTGACTGCGCGTCTCTTCTTGAAAGGATAAACTTAAATGTTCCAGCAAGATCGTTACGGCGCACCGAGTACTTTAATGTTGGCTTGAGTAAATCAAACTACGCTCGAAATGCTCCTTTGACAAGAGTACTAACTTAATATAATTATCTCTCAAATTCTTTGGATATTGATCTTTGTCTATCTAAAAATGTTTTTTGCATTACTTTGTCTAATTCTAAGTTTCTTAGGTAATTTAAATTGTTATAATTTTATATGTTACTTCTGTTAGTCTGTAAGTTGTTAGACTGAAATAAATAAATAAACTACAGTCGGATTGAAAATTTTCTTTAAACATATGTACTTCTTTGTCCATAATGAAAATCTCCAAATTGTCTAAGTCTTCTAAACTGTAACAATTGTAGCATAACCATTTATTTTGGATTTCACACTGGACCACTTGAAACCAAATGTGTCACTAGCAATTTTTGTAACAAATATATATTTTTAGGGAGGTTTAATTTCCATTAAAAATTTCCATATTGCTAGATCATACAATCCAAACAAATCCAAACCAATTTAACAATTCCCATAAGTTCAAGTTTTAAAAGAAGGTTAACTTCTAATTTAATATCTTCTCTGAAAAATAAATAAATAAACCAGTAAATTTCATTGTTTTCTTGTCATTTACAGATACTAAAACAATTACCTGTCACATGATTTTCTACATAAAAATGTTCTCTTTTCATTCTAAAGAGCAGTTATACACAAATACATTGCTACCTCAATTCTTGCAAAACGTACTTTTAAATAAATAAATCTCAATAAATATAAATTTAAAAATAAATAAATTTCCATTTCAATTCATTTCATGAATATTGTAAAACTCAAATTTTCACAAGCAGACAAATTCAATTTCCAAGCACCGACCAGAGCAGACAGCCTGCACTTGGTTTGACCTAAAAAGGCATAAATTCTTTAATTTTATATATGCGCACAACAACTCTTCCCATCCTCTGCCACTCTCGTTCACTCACTGCCCTCCTTTCGCACGCGCAGCACAGCAGGCTGGCCCGGTTCCGGTGACCCATCCACCCACCCACTCGCGCCGAAGCCGCCGGGGAGCGCACACTCGTCCCCGGCAAATGGACTGCCACAATATGTCGTCCTTAAATTTTTGGCAGCCAGTGAATGAATGCTCTTAGCATCTTTTGTCTTCGCAATTTCGCTTTTCCGCATAGACAGACAGACAACAACACCCATGCCACCAGCGAAAGCCGACCTGCTTTCGCTTTTACAGTCCCCTTGCGATTGAATGCGAATGACTCGAACAAGTTGGAATTAGAAAATGGCACACGCAGCCGAAGCGGGTTCGGTGCGCTGCGCTTCATTTGACATTTCGTTTGCTGCTTTTTTGCGCTTCAAGTTTTTCCTTGAAGCTCTCCGTTTGGAATTTATCTTCATGGTTATTGTTTTTATTGGCGTCTCTGTAGTTGTTGTTGTTCGGTTGTTGTTTTTCCCCATATTTGGCTGTCTTTTTGGCTTGTAATCATGCATGTTAATAAATTGTCGCACTCAAGTAATTGTTGTTGCTTTCCATTTATGTTTGACGTAAATCTTGTGCGGTCCTCGTCGTTTTTCTCCGGCGTTTTTTATGTTTTCTGTAAAAGGGCGAGAAGGCAAAAAAACAATGCTGGATGCCCATTTCTAAGTATTTGAGACAATCTCACTTCGCATCCAACAACAATTGAGTGAATATCGTTGAAAACGGCAAACGACTTTTGGGTGCATGTGCGCACCTAACCTCACAAATTGATTGCGCTACCAGCACTAAGCAAGATTAGCCTTGAATTTAAGTGCTTTTTACGAGGCATACAACAATAAATTAAACCAGTGTTTGCGCCACTCGAGTGAAATGTGTGTACTTCGTAAAGAAAAGTGATTTTAATTTAAACTTTTTCTAATACTTAAGCTGCTTTAGTAAATTTGTGACATTTCGAAATAGATTAATGCTGCGTAAAATTTAAACCGACTTTAGTTTATTTGTGCAATCAAATACCGATTTCTTCATTAATTTTCTGTGTTCCCTGCTGTTCTGCTGCAGCAGAAAAGTCCTTGAATATTCGATATGCGAGCATTCGCATCCAGTCGTGGTGTTTTTGTCACTCATTTCGACATTTGCTCATTTACTTTTATTCTTCTATTTTGCACTACACACAAAACTAAGTACATAGTTGTTTTTATTGGAATTGCTTTCGATACAGTGGTCTCTCGAGAATATTCGATCGACAAGGATTGACGCATGTTTTTTTGGAAGAAATGAATGGAGAGTAGAAGAAACTGGACAAATGCTTGGGAAGAGAAGGTTAGAATGTCGACTAAGAATATTTGTTAGCAAATGGCAGACATTGAAGGACTCCAAAAGGCAGTTCGAAGTAAGGATAAGCCACAGCATCCTAATGTGAATTCATAATCTGTAGAAATATATTTAACCCTCTGAGGCAACTTTGGGGTCAAAGTTGCCTCAGAGCAACTTCACCTATTTGTCATCTTATAGCAAAAGCTACGATTGATTTATGGGTTTAATTTAAGAAAGCACGAACAAATTAATAGAATGACACTAAAATCTCAAGTTCGTATCAGTTAAAACGTCGATTAGCCAGTTGCGAGCTGATAAAAGCCTAAGTACATTTATTTTTCTAAGACTACGTGCATTTCTTTGGTCATCAGGCCACGAAGAGCAAACTTTTGCCTACGTTTGTGGACATTCTCTACACTTGAACAATATTTTGTTGGTTATCTTTAGTTTCTCTATCGCCCGTGCCTTTTCTTTCTTCTCCTAACCTTACTTACGATGCACATCGGTTTTGTGCAGAACACTCCTCATAGTGAAATTTAAGAGATCGCATGACAAAGGATCGTCTTGTCTGAAGCCTCGAACAGCATCGAATAGGTCGTAGAGGACAGTTCCAATCTTGAGTGAGCTTTTTTTTAACGAAGCTAAAGTGCGAGGATACCCCTATAAAATAAAGGTTACGGAAAGGATATTGGGTGAAGAATAAATAGACTCTTGCCTTGAACCCATCAAGATCATAAGTGCTGGGGAAAATATCAGCAGGGAGACTATTCCATTATCGCGTTGTACGGGCCAGAAACGAACTGTCTCTGTAGTGCATAGTGCACTGGAACATTGTTTCAACGTGGAATGGACGCCAGTGTTCAAATGGGTTGCCTGGGGGAGTGCCCGGAGTGATGGCAGCAAGCTGCTCATCTCCACTGAGCAATTACCGAAAAAGTATCGGTAAAATAACACCACGCATGCCACGTTTCCACGATTTTCTAAGGAGTCAAAAGAGCTCTATTGTCCCCTATAAGCACAGCTTTGCACCCGGTCCAGGAGGTCTAAATGGGTTTTTGAAGCCCTCGGTGCGAGTTAAACTCCATTTTGTGTCGGATATAGCTGCTTCTTTCGACTCGCCAAAAATATTATCGTTCCAACGAAAATGGTTCTTGGGCATGTCCAATGCCCAGAATATCAAGAGCTGCCGATTCCGTAAACAAATTATAATATTGCTTAGCACTGCTTTGTAAAGCCTCACGAGCACAAGTACATCAAATTGCGGCCTCTAGACGATCCTTTATTAGGCTATCGAATTCTCCGAGAGATGGTTTATGGATGGAAGAGATCGCACGACAAAGGATCACTTTGTCTGAAACATCGAACGGTATCAGGAAGTTATGGGTCGCTTTACAAAGTCTCACGAGTTTTACAAGGGTACCAAGCTCAGACAATGCAATATAGACGATTCCTTACATGGCTAACGAATACTGACTGGTAATCGATAAAGAAATGGTGTGTATTGATTAAAAATTCATGGATCAGTTTAACCCTTTCAGGACTACTGGAATAATACGTCCCAGCAAGTTTTTAATGCCGCTCAAAACAATTATTCAAATCTTACGACCCATGCAAAATATTTTTTCGATTTCGGTGTTCCCGCATAAAAGGATGATTTCAGAATTTGTGAGCGTCCAATATAATTTTCTAACCCCAACATTCATAGCATGAGAATATTTCTACTGAGAGTATTTTGGATTACAAAATTAAAGTCCGTCCCGAAAGGGTTAAGGTAAGGTTAGGTAATTTCATCGATCGTCTCCTTCTGAAAGTTGCAAACTCTTCACCTTGTCACTTCAATAAAAAGCTTTGCCCATTTGAATTCTTCGCTATCTTCGAATCAGATATCTTCCCTCAATCAATTAAATTCGCCACTATAACCTCAAATAACTTTAACTTCAACCTGAACCAGATTTCACTGTATTTGAAACTACGACCGCTGCTACGAAGTGTGACACGTTTCACTCCGCGGCATCGCTGGCATTGGGTCGATGCGAAAATTAATGCGAAAACTTTTTCACACTCCAATTCACTTGCAATTGAATTCATTTGGGGTTTTTTTTAATTTTTTGTTTTTGTCTGTATTTATTTTGTGCACATAGTTATATGTGTAGCTTTGGTTACGGGTTTTAACGCTGCTTTGATGCATTTTGTTTTCATTGCAATTTCAAAGAATTTAAAAAATCAAAAACATTTGCTTTCATTTAATCTGAGCTTTGAAATTGCAATTAGCTGAAATAAAATATTGTCGAGAGTAAATTAAGCATACAAAAACATGTAAATAAATGCTAACAAAATAAATTAAATGGAAATTTTTCGAACTTCAAGATACAAAAATATTGACAGTTTGTTGAAAGCAAATGACTATGAAAAAATGGTTCAATCTGATGCAACTTAAAGCGCTTTTTATTGGACCACACTGCAGACATACAGACACATGTGAGTAAATGTTACATATATACATAACATACATAAGTGCGGTTTAATCTTCGTCACATCAAGTCGCACAAAAACGACTTGCTGTGGCACACATTATTGGCGGTTAGTGCACAGCTATCGACTCCGCCCTGCACTGTTGCTGCCAGGCGCCTGCAGAGTATGCAACGTTTTGTGTGTCTTTCCATCTTCAATTGCATTCGTATTTGTGTCTGTGGCTTGCAGCTGCTCCGTTACACCGTGGGTTAAAATCGTTTTCCATTGATCAAAACTTGTCCACTGCCTGTTCATCATGCTCTCATATGCAGCTACATATGTTTGCAGGATAATAGTGTCCTTGCATCAATAATGATCTCACTGATGACGATAATAATATTCTCCACTTGTTGTTTGCCAACGCTGCCGCACGCCGCAAAACTTTTTATAAACTCAACCAAAGTGCCGCTGCCTGCTCGCTCATTCATTTTTCATTCAGCCATTGCACAGGGTGACACACATAATCAAGAAGTTACCTACAGTGTCCACCAACAGTCAACTTATGTGTTTGTAATATTTAACTATTTGTTGTTGTTGTTTTTTTTTATTTGTGTTTTTTCTGTCGTCTCTTGCGACATCATAAATGATTGCAAGAAAGTTTCGCACTCAGGGATTTTATTTTGAACTGTTTGTTGGTTTTATGGGGTTTTTGTTGTTGTTGTTAGTTGTGCTGGCGGCATTGTTGTTCTTTTGCTTTTCGTAGTTTGGTTTACTTTATGAACTTGTTGGTGTTGGCATTGCATGTATTTTGCTATTTAGACATTTAAGTGTGTGTGTGTGACACTTTTGTGCGAACACCTCCTCTGGTTTGGCTGCTCGTTATACACTTTTTACACCAGTTTCCAAAGATATTCCAAAAAGGAAAACTGCTGCAGACATTCTCGAATGCATACAATATGTATGAACATAGTTATGTATGCACTTATTTATGTACATACATATGAATGCAAAAATATAGGTTTACATGCTGCAAATATTTAAACTTACCACAATTTGTTGGTTTTAATGTTAGCAGCAGCTTTAGTTTAAATTTAGGACACTTTCGAAAGTCCTTCAACAATATGGCAAAAATCGGACAGCTTTCAGCATCTGTCACAATCTTATAACTAACTTATCCTTGTCTAATTCCTTAACCCTTTCGCCAGAAATTTTTACTGAGTCATGCTTAATTTCCAAACTCATCCATTTAGTTTTCAGTGTGGCCATTATATTTCATAATAATTGCTTCATTTTCTTTTCAGACTCTGTTAGTTAATACTAGAAATACCTCAAATTTTCCATACCTTTAAAGACTCCATATCATACACGCTTATATCCCGAAACGTACAAAAAAGTGGCTTATTTTTCACAAAGTAAATTTAAAAAATATAAAAAATTGTTCACGATAAAAAAATTAAAGTCACCAAAGCAAAAGTAAGTAAAAGCAAAAAAGTAGGGGAATTCTTTGTAAGGTGTCACCCTTTGTAATGTGCCACCCCTGCTCGATTTTGACGTTCCAGCAGCCCAAGCAAAAACAATCCTACCGTCATTTAAAGTATATTTGACAACATCAACACGGTCTGGGTAAAAAAAGTGTAAAATTTGGTTAAGAAAAAACTTAAAAATAAAAACTGAAGGTTTTACTTGCGGTGAAAAATAAATCAAATACGTGTAAAAAACTAAGGTAAATATCAGTGTTGGACTTAGTTTTTAATGCTTTTTCATAATCCGAAATGATATGCGAGCATATCGTAAGAGGAGAACCTTTATTCAATTATTTCCAAAATGACATCAAAATGTGAAGTGCCACCTTTTTTTCTTTGTAAAGTGCGACCCCTCTTTTTTCATTGTTTTGTGATCTTATATCAGTAAAACTACTATTTTTTGCTCGAAATCGTCATTAAAATTAACCCTTTGCACTCGAGCGGCGCCGATACGGCGCCCGGCCAATTTGAAGTGTCGACTCGTGCGGCGCCGATACGGCGCCCGGCCGAAAACATTTTTGTCAAAAATTTGTGAAATTTTATTATTTGTATACGTTTGTTTGTTTATAAATGTTTTTAAAGCACTTGTAATGTGTTTCCGAATTTGGGTGAAAACGTCTCGAGTTGCTGGTTCGCGCAAGCGAAAAAGGCCTCGAGTGCAAAGGGTTAATTTAAAGTGTTCTTAGTCAATTTTTGTCTAATTCATCATGAGGAATAAATAAGTTCAGTTTTGTTTAATAATATTCATATAATTATCGTTTTATTTGTTACCATTCAATTTGCATTTTGGTTTTGGTCATTTTCTATTCAATTCAAATTAAATTCTACAATCTTTCGTAAATTTTCTAAATCATGATTTTTTACATCGTTTTTAGCGATTTTTTTAAGGGATGGCACTTTACATTTAAAAATTGTAGGTGTCGATTTTTAACACTTTGGAAAAATTCGTAAGTATTTACGAAAAATTAAAATGAGGTGTTTCCTTGGATCATAGCTCTTTAAACCCTCTTTTCAACGGTATATTAACATTGGCGATAAGTTAACTTTCTAACGAGTTATACGCAAAAAAACACCACATTACAAAGAATCCCCCTGAGAGCAAAGTAAGAAATACTAAAGAAAAAGATATATTTCAAAATTAAAAACCGTTTTTCTAGTGTTAAAGTGGTATTAATTTCCTTAACAACAACTTTTTTTACGTTTTAGTGGAACTAAATAAAAACTTATGTTGTCTTATACAAAAATATTTATCGGGTTTAGTCACAATTATCAAAATTATCTCAATTTAAGTTGAAATCAGAGACCATAACAGTTGTAAGTTTTATTATAAAAATCAATGTTTAAGAGTTATTTTTTTATTTTTATTTAATGACTCAACAAATAATAGTTATTTTTTATTTATATTTTTAAAATCCAATTAATCAAATTAATTTTGTTTTTTATTAGTCCACAACTAACAGTTTTTTCGATTTTTATTTTAGTTGTCCTATGATAACAATTATCAGTGACTTTTATTTTTTAAGTCATCAATAAAAATCATTTAGTGTTTTTTATTTTTGAAGTCATCAATCAAACTCATGGACAACTAAAATAAAAATCGAAAAAACTGTAATTTCTGTACTAAAATGAAAATTTAATTTTGCCTTAACAATTACAAAATAAAAGTTCATTGCCAAGTTTAATTCTCTGTGCTAATGTATTGGTACAACAAAACATTTTATTCTTGGAACCATAGAGGTCTCAGGCGTCCTTAAAGTGATAAGCGATAACAAATTAAGCCTTAACGATAAAAATTGATACATATGAGGCGCTTTCTACAACTTAATTACTTACTTAACTGAACTCAATTACTAACTTACTAGCGGAGTCGCTTAGGCTTGAGGAATTTAGAATACCGGTCTATCAAATATGATTTTTGCTACTATATAGTGAACACCTCGATATACTGAACAGCCAAATTTTGACATGGAGCCTTTAAATATTGAAAACAATTTTGAAAGCAATTTCAAGCAAAAAACAAAAAGTGTATATTTAGCAAATAAAACGAGTTTTTGAACAAAAATGTTAACTTTGATATAGTGAACAACCTCAATGCTGTGAACAGGCCTTGCAATTATTAGTTCACTATATCCAGACATGACTGTATACGCATTTCATTTTCCTAATAAGAATCACCAATCTGCATGTGATTGGTGGTTTGTTAGGTTTTGAACCAGAGATGATATTAAAAAATTACAAGTCAAATGCGACCTCTAGGAACTGTTCACCCATTTATAAACAGCGTTGCCATATGTCAGTATTTTGCAAAGTATTGACATTTTCAGTTCAACCAGAACATTCCGACCGTTTATGCACATTTTCAACTGAAAATGTGTTGCATTCCTTGTTTATTTATTTTGCATTTATTTTTCATTGCATTACATTTATTTATTCAACAGAACAACCGTTTCATTGCTCCATGAATATTTTTATTCAAATACATTTTTCTTACACTCTTATGTTGCAAAACAGACATAACATAAACGGGCTACGATGCTGCGTGCGAATAAAATCGGTCAAGACCGACTCGAACACATTTGTTTTATTATTATTTTTTATTTCTCTCGCCATTCAAACACACCAAACGTTACGATTTACGACAGAAATAAATTTCGCTGCTGATAAATGATAAACAGACATTTCTCCTTTCATATGCAAATAAATCGTTGAGCTGTTTTGCTCCCATGCTGCCAGCTCCAAGGAACAGCGCGCGCTTTGACGCAAAACATCGGCGCCTGCTCCAAGTGGCCATGTCGCACAACAAAAAAAAAACACGCTACCAACACTTGGCGCAGCATTTACGGACCAACACAATGCTCGCACAATATTTTGGTTGTTGCTAATCTCTGCAACGCACATAAAACCATAAATAAATATTTTCGTCATTGTGCTACTGGTTGTTGTTTGTTGTTGTTATGGTTAGACGTGGCCGCATGTTGGCGGCGGGTGGACGTTTGCATTTCTTGACAAGGGTTGACAACAATTCACTGTCGTGTGACACAATTCAATTCGAATAAATGAGCCTTTAAATAATATTTTGTTAGTAAAACGTCTATTTAGGTCAAATCGCGCGGCTGCTTCCTCGTGTTCTGTGGTGACATACAGTTATTTTTCATTTATTATAACGTTTGTCAATATTGTTGTTGGTCGAAAAATGTGTTGATGAGGTATTTAGGAGGGTTTGCGACTCATGTGAAATGCATTAGGGACTTAACCCTTTCGTCTGAATTCTCTGTAGCTTTAGGAATACATTTTTTGTTGGTCCTTGGAATAGTATGAAGTTTTAGGAAAATACGAAATTAATAAATTGAATATTAAAGTTTAAAGAAGAGAAGTATACATGTTTTTTAATGGTATATCTTGACATAGTAAAGGAAAAAGAAGCAGAAAAATTAGATAACTTTTTAATTTGACTTTTTCTTTCAATTTAGAATTTTTTTTCAATTAAATTTTTTTTAATGCGCAAAAAGTTTTATGTTTTAGTAAATATTACAGCCACAACGTGGTTGCTCTCATAGAAAAACACTCTAAAATACAGAGTCCGAGTATACAAATTAAAAAATTTCTTATGGAATGTTGCTAATATAACCTAAAACGCAAAATATAAAATTTTAACTTTCCCCAGTACAAATCTGTAGCGAAAGGGTTTAGAGGAGAAAGAGGAAACGAGTGTTGGGAGGAAATGCATGTATGTAAATATGTATTTAGACATTTATTTATGTATATATTTTTCGAACATAGTTGTAATTCAGTTGTTAGTTCAACTGTTAAGTGGACCTAACCCCAGACTTGAGTTGTGCATGAGTCCTCCAAACTTGAGAATAGAACAGCCAAACACTTTTATACTGGCAGAGTGAAGTTCTTTCATAGGTTTGCCATTACTTGCTCAAATAAAAGCTCCAAATTTAACCTCCACATTACTGTCAAGCGCTTTCATTTGTTAATCGTTTGCACAGCAGCAACAAATCGACCACCTCATCAATATGTAAAATGAAATGAATTATTTACTCTCATTGCCCAACACTGTCGCTCACTGAACGCACCCTGCCATGCTTTTCCTTTTCACATTCGCCGCCAGAGTTTCTCAATTTTATTTTCCTTTGAATGACATTTACACCAACTAACGGAACGAACACGCTCGCACACGCTCGCTGTCACCTGTCAATACGGAAATTGGCATTTAGCATTTGTCACTTTTTCGGCATTTACCAAATCGCGGCGCAGCAGGGAATAAAAAAATAAGAAGAAGGCCAAAAAGAACTTCTTTATATTTTTATACCCCAACAGAGAAGCGTGATTTAGTGATTTTTGTAGTGAAGGCGCTGAGCGTACGCGGCTAGACAGGCGACACACAGCAGAATCAACGCTTCCAGGGAGCAGGCGCGAGGCAGCAACGATCGAATTGCAGTGTGGAAGTGACCGTGAGTGCTGGTCGTTCGCCCTCAAAAAGCACAGCTAAAGTCCGTGTAGCCAGCGCAGAGCTGCGTGTGCCGAACGGCGCGAGCAGAGCACATAGACAAGGTCAACGCTGAACAGCGGCAGCAACAGCTAACGAAGCAAACGACAGCCGCAGCACTGCAAATTCCCTACTCGATCGACAGTCGGCGTACTCACTGGACAAACAACAGGAACAGCTATAAAAGCGCCAATCGAAATGGTAAGTGCGGGCGATACGGCACGCACACCAGCTGCGCGTGTCAATGATTCGATAGCGTGGGGTGGACGGGCGGCGACGTTGGCCGCGACGGCGACAGCAGCAGCCAGCCAATGGAGTAATACTGCAGCAACAACAAAAACAACAGCAAAATCAGCTGCTTGCGCTGCGGTCGCCGTCGCTGCAATCGTTGTCGCTGTCGCTGCAAATTGAACTTTGACCAAAAATCGACTCGGCCGCATTGCTTAACGAAATGACTAATAACTGTTGTAATCTTGTTGCGCACAGGATGTGTTTCTCATGATACGAAGACACAAGACCACAATCTTCACCGACGCCAAGGAGAACACGACCGTAGCGGAGCTGAAGCGCATGATTGAAGGTGAGTCGATGTTGCCAACTTTGCCCAGGGGGGGAGGGAGTGGGACGCCGGCGTTCACTTGTACGGCACTCTCTTGCTAACCACGCCCATTTACAGGTATTTTAAAGGTGAAACCCACCGACCAGAGATTATACAATCAGGAGAATGAGCTGATGGAGGACGAACACACCTTGCAGGAGTACGGCATCACGATGTCCACGGCAAAGGCGCAGGCTCCGGCACAGTTAGGACTTTCAATAAGGTAAGGCGGCGGCGGCAATACACAATCACACAGTCTGTCTGTGATCACACAGCGACATAGCGCTGACCGCATGAACGTGCCGCTGATTGTTTATATTTTTTTTTTGTGGTTATTTGTTGTTCTGCTCGGTGTGCAGTATGACTGCCAGACGAGGCGCGTTATCAGCGCAATCGTCGACTAAGACTTGCTTCTGCTTTGAACTGCCGTGATCGCAGACGGTGACTTCCGTCGCTGTCGGCGAAAGTACTAGCGCCAGCAACACTGTCGATGTCTGAGCATTTTCGAAAACTGTCGAGTCATTGGTCGCTTCAGCACTTTTGGCGCCGGTCTCGCCGAAATTGTGCGTGTGCACATTTCAAGGTCAAATTGTGGCAGCTGTTGAGGGATTTTGCTTCAATTATTAGTGAAAAGTAGATATTTGATGCGTGGGTTTTGGTTTTGGGTAGTGAAAAAACATTTTTAAAGCTGAGCGTTCAGCAAAATTTTTGGAAAAGGGTCGAATAGGAGTTCATGTTTAAGCACAAGAAAGTTTCAGACAATTTGCTTTAGGTTTTCGATGGAACATTTTTTTTTTTAGTTTGGTATCATGAAGTGCTTTCTCAAGTAAGTGACGGATTCAGGGGGGAGGGGTTTGAGGGTTGAAACCGCCGAAATATTAGGGTCGACTTTAAAACTACATACAAATTAAAAGGCATTTCAAAAACATTTATGAATATTACTTTTTGAAACCCCTCAACATATTTTCTGAATCCGCTCCTGGCTAAAGTGATGAATCATTGCTAAAATGCTTATTTTAGCGTGATTGCTAAAATGCTTATCACGTTAAAGAAAATGTTCAAATTCTAGCAGTTCTGCAGCTCAATTTTAAAATTTTGAACTGATTCTTTATTTAAATTCATGTTCTATTTGGTTTACGGATTCTTGTGCACATTTTTATTAAACTTTTTCATCTCATCATAGTTTGTTTTTTCTGCTTATTCACTCTGCTTAGTAACAGAGCCCTAACAAGGCTTTAAAAATGTGATAAAAATACGTTACTCACTGTTAGTAATCACAATGTGTGTTGTCAGATCGTTTGTGACGCCTGTAATTAGATCAACTAGTTTCGGTATTCAAAAGACTTTGTAAATTTGTATCGAATTTATTCAAATTTCAAAATACTTCATTGTTTTTCTGAATTTTAATCTTTAATTTTTTGTTATTCATAAAACATAGCAAAAAGTTACTACAGAAACGATCAGTCTATGAAGTCTTGTTGACTTTGATGTAAAAAAAGTCCAAAAAAATCTAACGATCTAAATTTTTAAATAAACAAATTTTGAGTTTTTTGTAAAATTAAGCAAAAAACACAAAGAAATTAACGACTGATGGAAGAAACGATCAGTCAGTTAGACTTCTTTTTATGAAGACTTGTTCACTTTGATGTAAAAAATCTGACGATCCAAAGCGTAAAGCAAATAGATATTAAATTTCCTACTATAGACTTTGCTTTTCGTTTCCAGTATTGATTGTTCTGAGTTATATCTGTGCTTCTTTATTGCCACAGTTCGATTGCCCCATTTGTGCTGTGTTGAGGCATTTAGATTACTGCCATCTCTCTGGGTGCCGGCTTTTCATTTTTTTGTTTGTTCCTTGTTCACTCCTCTCGGGAGCATAGGACCTCCACAAGACAGCCTTGTGTTGGTTACATTAATCAGTTGTGTTGTTCTGCCAGGGTAGGTGATTGGCCTGCCGCAGGTAGTCCTAAGTGATGGAATCATCTAACGCCGCTCAGGAGCGTCGCCTCCGCTCGTAGCGCCATCTGCTGTGAGGAGGTTACAGCAGAATGGTTGGGGACCTCGCTAGATCAGGTTGGTGCGCTGTTTTCGCAGTTGTCCGCTTCCCCTTGCAGATGTCGCTCGTGCGCCTGCTTTGCGAAACTGTTTATTTGTTTGCTTTTATCAGCCGCACAGCGCATAATTGCGCTTTCTATTGCGTGGAAGTAAGTGGAATAGGAATAATTGGGTTGGGAATCAAAGAACTTGGATATGTTGCAGGGTTTTTAGGAAAATTCAGAGAGAGAGCTTTTCATTAGTCGTGAAATATTGTTCAAGTGTCACCATACAGCTTTTCAGTCGGTTTTATTTTCTAGCCCGCTTATGTTTTTCCTACTAATTACATTAGTTGGCGACTCAGTAGTTAGTGCTTTGAATTATAAGTCTGAGGGTCATAAACGCTAACTGTAAAATGTTTGCAGTTGATTGAATTCAGTTGGCGTCAGTTTTTGTCAATAAGTAATTTTGTAGGTTTTTCTTAAACTGTTTCACTTCAACCACAGGCACCCGCAGGGGAGATTTTTAGAGTTTAAATATCTGTTCGGGTACCAAATATGCTTTCAAATAGTATCATGTCTGCCCCACAGACTCAACTATTGTTCGACCTAAAGTCTCCAATAGCACTGTTGACATAATTACACTCTTCTCTTTGCTTTGCAGAACTGAACTCGATGAATTCGAGCCACTCGAAATTACGCCATACTCATTGCCTCCCGATCTACCTGAAGTTATGAAGAACCAAGAGGCAGCCAACGGTCAGGAACAGGTCGCATAGAGAAATTCAATGAACACAACACTACAGCAACAATAGCAACAAACACAACAGCAACAACAACAACAACAATAGCAACAGCAACACCATCAAGTTGAAATCGAAAACAAAACTTATCACATACGAAAAAGCATGCAAGCCGGACGCGCCAAGCAAATGCGACACCGAGAGACGGCAATCGCGCACGATCACAACACCAACAACATCACTTCGTGCCAACCGCCCACAGTCAGCAGGAATTCGTAATGCTTTTTTTTCAATTATGCTTTTGTTAAAACTTAAAACAAGAGAAAAACCCAGGAAAATGCTTAGAACGTTAAACGATGCGTGTGAAAGCGAATGCGAAAAACAAAAAAAAAAAAGGTTTTTAGTAAACTGTAAACTTTTAATTATAGTTGATTTTTTCCCCCCCGTAAAAACAAGTCGAAACAGCAGTTTGTTTAAACTTTAAGGCAATTTACCGTTAAGCATACGCAAACAAAAGGCGAAAGCGACACGCAAGCGCTGAGAGAAAGCAACAACATGCAAGAAATGCCAATGAATTTATTAATTAAAAACGAAAAACAAAACAAACAAAATTAAAAATGCAAGAAAAAAACATTATGCAATGTGGCGCGTTTGCTTCAATTTTCTGGATTTATTGATTTATAGATATGAAATTTGTTTGTAATTTGAATTGATTCGCTTATGATTTTTTATGATTATTTCTTTTGAATTTGAATAACTTTAACCGCAAGCGAACCGAGTGAAATGGGCTCAAGCTGTCCGACCGGCCCTCTGTCTACCCTCCATCGAACACACACACACACAAACATAAACGAGTTGCGAGTAAAATGAACGTAAAATGGACTTTTGTGAGACGACAAGGCAATTCAGGATCCTTTAAATTAGGCTTAAAAAACACACCGACACTGAATACACCGACACACACACACACACATACGCGCGCGCATTCATTATATTTTCCAGTCATGAGCGCTATAAAATCCATAATAAGCAAATTTAAATTTAATTGAGAGAAGCCTTATTAAAATCTCGACGATATACAAATCGCTAAAGCAAGTGCAAAAGAGTAAAAGCAGCGAGCGAGCACGACGGAAGCGGCAGCAAGCAGCAGCGAAACGAAAGCAAGCAGAATACCTTTATGCATTACTATATATTGGGTTAATTTTATTAATTAATTAACATGATAATTGTAATAATAAGAATTAATTATTAAAAATGAAAGGAAAAGTTGTAACAACGCTTGTACATTCAATTCAATGCGCCTCACTAATTTATTCATTCAACAAATAACCAAAACTAATCACTATCGTCATCATCGTCGGCCGCAGCCTCCTCGGGCGGCGTCTCCACAAATGTTGCATTACTTGCATTCTGCAATTCCAGATTCTCCAAGAACTCTTGCAGTCGATCCTGAAAGAAGTTAATGTACGTCTGCTTCTGCTGCGCTGTGGCGGGAAAGTAGTGACCGCCGCTGTGCTCCAGAATTTCGGCATTTTTAAAATGGGTCGCCAGCTCTCGACTCATTTCTTTTGCAATTATTTCGTCGCCGAGGCCATAAATATGCAGCGTGGGCATACTTATTGACTCCTCGTAGGCGCTCTTGTGCACCAGACTGCCCGAGACAAAGCCCGATGACATGATGGCAAATTCCGGTTTAATAGAGGTCACTGCAGAGAACAAGTAATCTTTAGTATTCTTAATTCTTCAACTTTAACAATTTGATTAAACAACTCACATTTCTTCTCCGCCAACCCGCATATCAGTCCAACAAAGCAGGCACCCTGTGAGAAGCCCAGCAGTCCCTGAAACGGGCCCTGCTTTGTCCACGCGTCTTCCACTGTGCGCAAGCTCTCCTGAAAGCCAATGGCCGGACCGCTTTTGTTGGTGCCCTTGAAGGTGCCGTCATCCTTGTTGGCCCACCAGCTGCGCTGCTCTGGCACCGACACGCCGTCCGGTTCCAGTGGCGGCGCCACATGCGGTGCACTGAGGAACACAAATTCGGCATATTTTCCAACATGCTTGCGAAACGAACCGATTTTACTCTTGAAGGCGTCGCCGTTTTGGCGATACCCATGCAGGCACAGCACGCGCACTTTGTCCTTTATTTCCAACGGCTGTGTTTGCTGCTTCGAGCTGGACGGCGCCGCGCTCGTATTGGTCATTTCGCCCAATTAATTATATATATGCAGGTATGTGCATATATGATTTTTTGCAAATAGCAAAAGGGAACCCGGCACAGGTCAATGCGACAGTTGCGCAACTGTCAAAATACCAAAACAGCTGTTGACATTGTGAGTAAAAAGTCATTTCATTTCAATACATAAAATACATCAATTTTAAAAATTTGCAATCCTACACATTTTTCATTATACTGTTCACATTTTCATTGAATTATCTAGTTGATTTTATTTTATTTTTTCATAAAATATCAATTTGTATCGCAATTTCTAATAGACATTTTCTTAGTTTTCAGTAGTCATTAGCGTCCGCGACTGAACATACCGCAACTGGCAGTCATTTGCTGTCATTTCATTGCGCCGTTTCCTTATGTAAATACTTGTAAATACCGCTATTTGTCGCCTCACATTGGACCTGAATTTGCTTTTTCTTTTCAAGCGCTACGCAAATTGTCCTGGAATCGAAATTCATCGCTAAACCGCCACTAACAACACAACACAGCCGGCAAAATGCTACTGACCGCTCCTCTGCTATCGAAAAGTTCCTTCTTCGGCTCACTGGTCAACAAATTCAGGCAAGTGAACAAAAAACTTCCATCCACTTCCACCAATAAAATCATCGAATCCGAGACCAAATTGAATAACGATTTAAAACCAACTTCCACGCCGCCTCCAACACTGCCACCGTCCACGCCCACGCCAACCTCAACGCCACCGCAACCACCACAAACCGTCGCTTCCATATCAAATGCTGCCAGCAGGCCGCAGGCCGTGGCCAACCTCAGCCACAGCAGCCCCGCCTCCGCGGCAAAAACGCTGGAGGAGCAGGTGGGCTTGCCGCCGCGTCCCAAAAAGCCGCTGACGCCATACTTTCGTTATATGAAAGAAATGCGTCCGAAAGTGCTGGCCGAGAATCCCAAGTACAGCACCATAGACGTGGTGCGCCTTCTTTCAAAGCAGTGGGAGTCTGCGGCGCCAACTGTTAAGAAGCGCCTGCAGGACGACTTCAAGCGTGACCAGCAGCAGTACGTGGAGATACGTGCCAAATACGATGCCACCATTAGCGACCAGCAGCGCACCGAAATCAAACAGCTGAAGCAGGACCTGGTAGAGGCCAAAGAACGCAAAGAGCTGCGCAAGCGAGTCAAAGAGCTGGGCCGTCCAAAGAAGCCCGCATCGGCGTTTCTGCGCTTCATCAGCCACGAGCGCACAAATTCGCCGCAAAGTTCGAAGCAGACATATCGCGAGTGGCATCAGAAGGTGACAGAGAAATGGGCGCGTCTTACGGACAAGGAGAAGGAGATCTTCATGAAAGAAGCACGCAAAGAGTTGGACGTGTACAAGTAAGTACCATGCATTGGGCGGGAGAGAAAGAAATTTTTGCTAATTTGTTGTTATGTCTACAGAAAAGAGATCACCTTGTGGGAGGAGAAAATGATTCGACTCGGGCACATTGATGTGGTGCGTCACGGCAATCTTATTGACCCGCCAGAGCCCAAGGCGAAGAAACAGTAGGGCCGCGCATTTTCGTTGACCGTTCAAGTTCATTTCGCTCATTCACTGCAACATATTTAGTTGAAATGTGCGCACGCTCACGTCCTCCTAGCGGCGTGCACTGCCACTGTACGCAGCAACAATCTTCTATACATTTATTTGCGATGTTTTTCATATGTCGACCACATAACACAGACATATATATTTTTTGTTTGTCCAAATAAAAGTAAGTTTAATACGACCATTTCCTGCGTACCAAGTGCGGTGTTTAACTTGCTTCGAAAAGGAGCTTTGGCGGAGTCAAAGAAGATTAATTGCAGTTTGTTAATGGAAAAACAATGCAATTTGTGTAATATTTATCAGTAAGTGAATTCAAATAAGTGTGTAGATTGAGAAAATATTGCTTCATAAGTGGGTGTGTGAAGTGTGAAGCCAACATCAATTTGTGAGATTGATGAAAAAAATCTGTTAAATCTCAGATTTATTGAAGAATTTATTAGATTGGCATTCCCTGACTATAATTAGCGCTTTAAAATAGTTTGTCGAACGCGTGACACGTACCTTGTTCGGCTTTTTTGACTTCGAGTGCAATAATGAATGAGTGCACCGCTGCATGTTTTATGCATAGAACGAACGCTGAGTCTTAGGGTTAGTTGGTTGGTTAGAGTTACAATGCCCGGCGCCAATTATTGCGTGTAGGTTGTTTTGTTACCAGGATTCCCAGTTAGCGCACTCGGTAATCTAATCCTTATAGTCACTGGGAGAATTTATTTAAAGCAAGCAGCAATCCTTGGTTTAGGTTATGGCGGCATAGACTCAATGGTCCATAGTACTACATACTAAGTCTATCCCCTATCACATCAAGTTTAGACTAAGTCCATCGTCATTGCCTTTGTAGCATTTTCGAAAGAGAACATATCTTTTAAGGGGATTAGATAGATAAATCGATTTAATATGAATTATTTGCACTGAGACGAAGAATGATCTACAAGTTTCAGAGAATATCCCATAATCCCACGGACCTAATGAAATTTAGAAACTCACGGGGGTTAAGGTGTTTGATGTTATCTTCTGCAAGCCTATGTATTACCTCCTACTGCGACATACAGCATCAAAATGCAGTATGATGTGCTCAGGAGTCTCTTCTGCTGTTCCGTAGAGTCTACCTGTTCTAAAGCGATTCTTTTCTCAATCAGCAGTGTCCGGTTAGAAGCCCGGTAACCTGCCTAAGCTGATTTTTACCAAGTCTGAGGTATTCTTCACTCCATTTGGAATTATAACCTTTAATAAAGATTTTCGATTGCCTAAGATCCGAAGCATCACACCAGTGTCTTGAGATCCTGGTTCTTTCCTCGAGCCAATGAAGGGCTCCGATCCAAGGGGGACCGCGGCTGCCGCAGTTCTCGCAAGGCAATCCGCCTACTCATTTCGGTCAATTCCTCTGACTCTTGGCACCCAGAGGATTTTGACCTGGTTGTGTATGCCCAGTTTCTTCAATGCCTCTATGCATTCCAACACTATCCCTGTGCTCATAGTGCTTTGATGGCTGCTTGACTATCCGAGCAAATAACTATTTCAAGGGAATTACTGCCAAACCGTGTAGATACCCCAGAAAGTCACTACCCAAGGCTTTTATCCTGCGTCCTTCAAAGTCTGGGCAGTGACTCAGGACGTGTTCTATGCCCTCTTCCTTCTGGGGTTCTAAATCAGTCTAAAGAAATGTGAGCCTATTAGACAGTGAACTCTTGTTGCCAGAGACTAAGGATATGATTGGTTTTGCGGAAGTTGATGGAAGTTTACCCCCAAAATTGTACTGATCCTACAAGGTTTCAGTTCTTTACATCTTTTTGCCGCGAATGCCAGAAGTTTATTATTTATTTAACCTTTAAGGTCATTAAATTCTGTGACAGACTTTGTTTGTTTGAGCTAAACCAGTCAATTGAAGTTGTTTTCATTGATAAATGGACACTAAATTTTACTTGTGACCGTCTGTAAAAAATACGCCAATTGTTGACACGAGTTTTTGTGATTGGGGGTAAAGATTTAATTATCTGTCCGTCACTGTTCTCCAAATCAATCTCGAACATTTAAACTTACATATTTTAATGTTTCTTTTTAATTTTTCTTCTTTGAATCTTTTCACATATTTTATTGATTTACTAAAGCTAAAGAAATTTGTTTCGTAGCATTGTTTTAGTGTTCTCGAGTTTCTCAACGAACATTAACAGTGCGTTTCAAAAATAAGTGTTGCCTATAAAACTTACAAAAGAAGGTATAGTAATGAATTATATATATTTTCTGAAAGGCTGTGCAAATATCGTTTTCGCATTATTATCAAAACTTTGTCCAGTCTCCGTTGTTGTCAGTAATAGCTTGGCATCTTTTGTTACAATTTTGCTTAATTTTTTAGTGTACTCCAAAGAAACCCCTCTCGAAATCCGTTTTAATGCCAAATTTAGCTGATTTGGTGTTGCTATTCTTTTTCCTCTAAACTTTGGCTTCATTTAGGACCAAACAGTTTCGATTGGGTTTGCATCTGGACTTTGAGATGGCCAATTCAGTGTTTCCACCCAAATTTTCTCTATCCCATTTCAGACGAATTTTCACATGTTTTTGCCCAATAGCGATTTCGACATGGTACTTCAATAAGGAATGCCCGATTTCAGAAGCCTGCATCGGATAGTGGCCGTTGATACTTCGACTCTCTTCTGCGACAATCTTTTCTTCGCTAGCTTCAGGCTTCAGTTGGAGTGTTATCAAACATCCGGACTATCGCCTTATCCGCTTTATTCTGAGTGGTTCTCTTCCTGCTTCTCCGTGGCTCGTCGTCGCCATTTCCGAACTCTTTGAATCCACTGACCCACTTCCTCACAAATGAAACTGATGTTTTCGTGTATTTTGCGACTTGTGGAGGATTCATTTTTTGACCATTTGGATGGTTTACCAAAAACACTACTTCGAAACGTTTTTTAAATACAGCACTCATTTTTAACTCATTTGTACCCAACTAAGAAAACAGAAACACACGCGAAAACGGTATTTTAATATAGAAGATGATCTGATATTTAAACCATGGCAAACTTCTACAGTTAAAAAGATATGGCCAACACTTATTTTTGAAACGCACTGTAAATGCTATAAAAATTGCGACTCATGTCTAATATTTGGATATCACCATTACCGTCTGAACTTTTTCAAACTTCTGCCGCGTGTTGTATTGCTTTAAGTTCAACTTGGAGTACTGAACAAGTATTCGATAGGTTGAGGCATCTATGGATGTCGAGGCAAACCTGGTATGCATTTCACTTAACCTTCGAATTCGGTGAATGGTTTTCTAATTCCAGTAATTCCATAGAACCAGGCAGGAACAAAGGAAGTGGAAAGATAGTTTCTTTCTTGTCCGAGTTTTGCAGCTACGATAGCAGGTTTTGTAGGACAATCTCTGACTGCCTTTGCTCCAATGGACTTAACTACAATGGGTTGTTGACTACTCGGATTTGTGAAAAAGTCCGAGTTGTGTAAACAGTCAATTGAAGTTGTTTTCATTCATAAATGACCTGTGACTCGCTGATTGTACTTGAACAAGGTTAGGTTAGGTTGCGGTGGTTGCCTCTATAAGAGACACACTCGGAGGCCTGAAAGGCCCATTGTGATGCCACATATTTCACCCGTTTTTGAACTGTGTTGGCAAAACAGTGTTGCAGTGTTGGCAGCACTGTTTTGCCAACATATGTTACAGCACACATTGCAAGCCGATGGGGGAAGGGGGGGGGGGGACCTACAGTTTAACGCCGAATCCGAACGGCGATTGGCAGTTTTTCGTTCACACTTGGAGGTTTTGCCATTGCCTGCCAAGAGCGCACTTGTGCGATTCTTGTAATTCTCATTCCCTTCATGTGGATAGCGATAGAAGTAGATGAGTTGTTCACCAGCCCGAGCCAGGAATCGAACCTGGAGCCTTTGGTATGAGAAGCCAGCGCGCTACCCGCTTGACTATCGAGGCCGGCCGTACTTGAACAAACAAATCCGCCAATTTTTAACATGAGCTCAGAATATCAATTGGGATCAAACATTTCTTTTCATTGCGAATGAACATTTTCGTACTTGTCAGTCTGTCTGTCTGTTCGTGAAATCAAACTCAAACATTTTTACTTATTTTAATGTTTTTTACATTTTTATTTTTCTTTTATGCATTTTTTCACATATTTTATTGATTTATTAAAGCGATACAATTTGTGTTTTTCTTTTTCATACTTAATTTAAACGACACAATTGAAACTGTATTTGTTGTGGGTTTTCGCTTCGCAATTTATATATAATTTATATACGCAGTATAGCTATTAAAATTTACACATGGATTTTAAGAAAGAAAAAACTTCACCTGAATGCGTTTTAAGTTTACTTAAATGTTAAAATGTATTTTATTTGCATTACAACTACCCAGCAGCTGTTGGCTTTCAATCCATATGCGACAATTGCATTAAGGGGGCCCGAGGCAGAAGCCAACTTTTTCTGCGTAATGCACTCACACATAAACACTTTCGTTACATGTACATAGTGTTTTGTGTGTTTGTATATTAATCTATATATATATATAATTTGCGACATCATATTAAATATTAATATTTCAGCTTGCCTTAAGTGCCTAAAACCGTTGCAAACGCATCGTAAAATATTCTCTTCTTTTAGCTTTTTTTGTGGTTTAATTTACATGCAAGTAGAGCTAAGATTTTGATTTTGCACTAAGCGAGAAATTTGAACATATAGAGGGAGAGAGAAAAAGCGAAAGAGAGACATGGAGCTGATGAGAAGTGACGCTTGTTCGAGGGTTCTGCCTACAACAACTTGCAGTCTGGCCAAACGTGAGATTTGGCTTTTGTAAAGCAAAGTCTTTAGTTTGTCGGGGATGAAAGCAACGTTTGGGAGGTTAGTTGGCTTTAAATGGATTATTAACACTTAGAAATGAGTTCATTGCGAACAAAATGACGGGAAACTTGATTCTCATAGATTTTTAATCAGTTGGGAACAAGGCGAATTCATACCAGGTGATAGCGTAAGGACAGCAACAAAAGTTCAATGTATTTTGTTTTTGTTTTCTGGGTTTAGATTGTCAAAATCAGCCAATCAGAACAAAGCTTGCTTTTTTTCATTTTTAAACTGTCAAAGTTTTACACAGGCATTTTGACCATCTAGACCTTTTCTACAAAAAAAAATCAATTCGCCTCATCCAACGAGGTCACCTGGTATGAATTCTCCTTGGTTGGGACCTTTTTTTTAGAACTGAAAGTCCAAACTACTTGTTGGATTTTCTATTTTTGAATTTTCCTTGAAAGTTGGAAGCAGGTCGTTCGTCAACTATTTAGATTCACGTAAAAATTAATCTGCTGGCATTGCAAAAAAAGTGTCAAGACACCTTATGAATGTTCAGTTAGTGTTTTTATTGATAAGCTTCTAAGAGTTTTGAAGACTTGGCTCAAGACTGTGATGCGAACATTTTAGACTTCTAAGAAAAACTTCTAAGTTTTAACGACTTGGTTCAAGACTGTGATGTGAACATTTTTGATTTTTGATTATTAAATTTTTCTTGAAATTTGTTCACCACATCGATCTTGAACTATTCACATGCATTGTCAACGTCTGTTGGGCATCTAACTAATGTTTTAGCTGCGTCTAATGTGTCTGTAGTATAATTTACACTTTTGTTTCACGCTTAAGTCAAAGAATAGCACCAATTAAAAGCAAAAAACTGCTTAAAACTTGTGCAGCATAATGCAAAGTGTCCTAGAATGGAAGCAGAACAGTAGTAATAGATAGCTAGATGAGTGTTTGTTGCGTTTCTAAAGCACTGAAACCAGTATTGATTTGTCCTGCTCCCTACTACTAACAGAGAACATCTCCTTGACCCACAGACCTAATAAAATTTAGTAGCTGACAGGGGTTCAGGTGAGTGATGTCTTCTTCTAAAAGCCAATGCTTGCAGCTGATTTTCAAAAAAATATCTCATGAAACGCCACACTCTTTGAACTATCTATCAACATTCAACACGTCTTTTATTCAATTAAATGCCCAAACAGATCAAATTTCAATATGGCAATCAGACAGTTTTGATCAAAACCTATTTATTTACCATAAATAATCAAATTGTCTGATAATTTCACGTGTGTTTCTTCCTCGTTAGAGCAAAATCAGCTCATTTACCATAAATAAACAAGCTCCCTGATCATTTGAGTGCATAATGCACAGCTTTGAGTTAACTTTTCTCATCCAATCAGTTACTGTCTTCCATTGAATTGACATTTGCCCGAACGCCAACATTTCTCTGCTCTCTGCTGAATCCACCGCAAGACCAAACGTACAACAGCCCTCACTTCTCGGCACTTACAATACGTATTTCAAGAATTTGTGACATTTATTCATGTAATGCAGAAATTATTACAACATTTCAGGCAACTCTGCTTCTTCTTCTCTGTCGCTGCTATTTCCAACAAACGTTTGTTCGCTTACAATATTTCTCGCTAAACTCATTAGTCACTAGTTTTATCTACGCTTTCGAAATTGCCACAGAAAACTCGTAAGTCTATTAAGTTTATGCGTAAATTAGTTTAGAGTTAGTTTCGTGTTGAATTTTGCAGTTATTTACAAAAGCTTAGGGTGCTACAGCTACTTGTAAACCTATGCCTAAATTATTTGCAATCGCTAATGCTTCTATGCACTCTTCACTTCGTTATTATTATTGTTTTTTTCGTTTTGTTTTGTTTGTTTCATTTTTTGTTTTCATTTTTTTGTTTTATAATTTATATATAAATGCTTACAAATTACATTAGCTTAGGGACTAACGAGCAAAGTATCTTAGCGCCTAACCAGCTACAATAAAAAATTGTATTTGTATTGTGTAAATAGTATTGTAGACATATGTATAGAAATCGTATCGTAGGTAAATTAACGCTAATTAACAACATAACTTTAATTAGATTAGCAACTAAAAAAGCCGGCGTTTCTTCAAAAATAAACAAACAAGCACTATTTAACTTGGTGAGCCTTTTACGCATTATATGTAAACAATATATAGCATAACAGGGTGCGGGCGGGTGGGGGCCGGTAGGCTAAACGCCTAAACGCCGCGTGCTCAGTGACGCCGACACCGAGTCGTACGATGCGCTGTCTGTCGCCCTAAGCACAATTTAGGGCGAACATATTCAGTGTTTAGCTTACAATTTGTTTGAGAGTTGGACTTCGTTTTGAATTTTATAATTAAAAAAAAAAAAAATAGCGCAAGAAGCTGAATCAAATACTTTATATAAGAGTTGGGAGAAATTAAATATTAAAAGTTATCACAAGTTTTTTGTTTTGTTGTTGTTGTTGTTGTTTTTCAATGGTAGCTATGTAGTAACATTACACAGTAGAAATAGTTTTAGCATTAAACAATTAAATGAACTTCATTTCGTATGCTAATGATTTGTGCTCTAGTTGCCTGGGCGCGAAAAGGATTAAGAACGAATTTCCAACAAACTGAACGCCTCGACTTTGAGCTCTCAAGTTCAATTGGCTGCAGCATTGCGGCAGCCAAGAAAGTGCTGTGTCAGCGCGAGAAAACGCACAACCAAACAAATGCTCTTACAACTTTTCTCAATTAATTTCGACTAATTAAATATGTAAGAATCCTCAGTGAAATCAGCTTTGATAAGAAATTTTCAATTTAGAAAAAATAAAAAACAGACAACCAACACCAAAGGAGAGTGCGGTGCGGTGCGGTGACCAGGCGCCGCGCATGAGCACGCAACACAACAATAGAAAACGACAGCAACAAATTCGATTGCGCCATAAAAAAAAGAGTTGAGGAGAATCAATAAAAGTAGAAACTTGCTGTTGCTGCTGCCGCTGCGGCGTGCGGCGCATGTTTGGCGGCGCAAACTGGCAGCTCGTGCTTGTGCTGCGGCTGCTGATAGAAGTGCTGCTGCTGCTGGCAATGACATTGGTGCGGCTGCTGCTGCTGGTAGTGGTGATGGTGGTGCGCATGCACTGCCACAGTGAGCTGTTGCTGCTGTGCATGTTGATGGTGGTGCTGCTGCTGCTGTTGGTGATGATGATGTTGATGACGATGCTGTTGATGGAGCTTAAACCAATTCGCATAGTGCCGCAACAACAAGTTTCAATCTTTTTGATGCGTCTGGTGGTGATGCACATGCGCATGCGAGTGCTGTTGTTGTTGCTGCTGCTGTTGATGCTGTTGCTGCTGCTGCTGTTGCGTTGTATGGTGTGAGTGGGTTTGCGCCAGCGCCAGCTGCTGTTGATGATGCAGCGCGCCGCCCACCGCAATGTGCTGGTGCTGCTGCTGATGTTGTGCAGCTGGCGCCGACTGATGGCTCAGGCTGCCATTGCTGCCAGCGGGCGCACCGCCCCCAGTTGCGCCGTTGCCCGAATCCGTTTTGTTGCTGCTGTCGCGCGGCAGCAGATAAATGGAGCCATCGGCCGCCTGCTGCAAGCTATACTCGGACGGCGAGCACGGATTGCCATCGGCATCGCGCAAGTACTGCAAAAGACCAGAGCAACATTACATTTTAATAGCAACAACAGCCCAAAAGACAGCTTGACTTACATGAAAAATGTGCCTGTGCAGCGCTGCAAATTTGTTGGAGATGCGCTTGCGCTCGATTGCCAAACTGTCGCGATCCTGAAAGAGTTGCTCCTTGCGCCGACGCACCTCCTTCACCTCATCCTCCAGCGATAGTATCTGGTCGAGCTTGCGCTTGCGACAATTCTGCGCCGCCACCTTGTTTTTGCCGCGTCGACGAATGTCGCGTATGAGCGAGAGTTGATTCTCGGTCAGGTCGTACTTGGAGAGGCGCTCGTTGAACTCGTCCATGGGCAAGTTGATGATGTCGCTCACCGGTATGGGTATGTTCAGGGCGCGTGCGCGCTTCTCGTCGCGCGTCAGATGCTCCTCCTCGCCGCTAGTTGACGATTTGGAGGACCTGGACGACGAGGTGGACAGTTTCTTGTCGCGCTGCTGCGGCCGAGGCAGCGAGCCGGTGCCCTGTGGCAGCGTGTACGTGTGATTGTGCTGCACGATTTCGTGCGGTGTGCGCGGCGCACGCAGCGTAAAGTCCAGCGAATAGTCGCCGACTGCGCCGGCGCCGGCACCATACTTCAGCCCGTAGGCCTGCTGTTCCTTGCTCAGGGCGGGGCCCATGGCGCCCTCGCCCAGCGCACCGCCAGCAGCGCCGCCCTGCTGCAAGCCGGGCGCACTCGGATACGGATCGTACTCGTACTTGATAGCCTGCGCCGGACCGTGCAGCAGCCCGTTGGCGCCGGTTGGCGGCGGCACACCGCCCACGTTGGCGCTGTTGGCGTTCGGTCCGGGCTGCTCGTTGAGGAAGCGCTTGCCGAACATCTGGTGTTTCTTCTGCGCGACGGGCGGCTGACGCGAGCCGTCGTTCAGGCGATTGCTATTGTTGTAGCTGTAGTCATAGGGGCCGCCGTACTTGCCCTGATGGTAGTCCTGCGCCGAGTCGCTGCCCTCGCCCCACTCGCCGTCCGACAGCGACGGCACTCGCTCCGAGCCCATCGAGCTGACGGCACTGTCGCTGGATGCATCCAGCCGATCGCCGCCCTGGGCGCTCGCGCCCATCAGATCCGAAGTCATGCCGCTGCCAGTGACAGCGCCACCGCCGCCGGCACTCATGGACAGCGCGTTGGCAGCAGAACCAGCACCGCTGCTGCTGCCGCCGCTCGCATGACCGCTCGACAAACCCAGCACTGACGAGTTGTTGCTGGTGCTGTTGTTGACGTCAACCATGCGGCAAAAACCTGCAAACAGAACAGAAGAGAAAGCGACAACAATGAGTGACGTTTGCCATTCGCTGGAATTTGATTAATGTGCAAAAGAAAAAGAAACGGAAAATAGTAGATAACCACAAATAACTCCTCGCTCTCTGGCGCCCACTCGCTCTGGCACACGAAAACAACAATGTTGGCTACGATAAGAAAATCACGTAAGCAATCATGTAGAACAACCAAGTAGACCCGCGATTGCTGCTCTCTGAGGGCAAGTGTGCAGCTTTACCAACACGTGCCGACGGCTGACAATGCAAACCGCAATCTAATACGATTTGTTTTTGTTGAACACAACGGAGATGGGTTCGCAAAAGTCGAATGAAACAGCGACGAAGACGAAGGCTAATATGTTCGGTACAACAGATAAGAGTCAGGGGACTTATGTCTGTATGTATTTATTACGAATCAGATCTATTGGAAAGTCAACTAGTCCCTGAAACTATTGTTGACGTTTGTGAGCACAACATGGAATTTTTTGTGCCAAATGTGTGTGCAAGAAACAGAATCGAAGGACAGAAAGAATTTGAGGTTATCGGGTTGAGAAACAAAAAACTTTCCAAGGAGAAAAGCGAGCTGCATGAAATCGCAAATAGAAATCTTGCCTTGAATTGAGATATTGACTTGAGGGAGAATCGAAATTAGACGAGTTTGAGGGTTATGAGGTCGTAAATGAGAATCATAAAAGCGGGCTGTCTAAAGTCGAAAATATTAATCTTGCCTTGAATTGAGATATTAACCCGAGTGAGAATTGTAGGACGGAAAGATTTTGAGGGTTGTGAGGTTGAAGAAAACATTGCCAAGTAGAAAAGTGGGCTGCATGAAGTCACGAATAGGAACCTTGACTTGAGGGAGCATCGTATGATTTAAAGATTTTGAGGGTTTTGAGGTCGAAAACTAGAAAAACTAATTTCCTAAGAAGCAAAGCGAGCTGCCTGAAGTTATAAATAGAAAGAAAACTTGAATTAATTAATTAATATTTATAACTAACCGAGGCAGAATCGAAAGATTAGACGACTTTGAGGATAATGTGAACGAAAAATATTTAAAAAAAATTCTTTAGAATAGAAACCATGCTTTGAATTAAGATATTGATTGACCTAAAAACAGGGAAAAGAATTTGACGTAAGGTAAATTAAAAAATAACAAAAAAAGAAATATAAAAAAAATAGTAAAGCAAGCTGTCTGACGTCACGAATAGAAACCTTGCTTTGAATTGAAAAATTTACTTGAGAGTGTATGAGATTGAAAAATATAAACAATATTCTTTAGAATAGAATCGAAATCTTGCCTTGAATTGAGATATTAACCTGAGTGAGCATCGTAGGAATAAAAGATTTTGAGGTTTGTGAGCTCGAGAAATATAAAAACTACTTTCCTAAGAAGCAAAGCGAGCTTCCTGAAGTTACAAATAGAAAAAACCTTGAATTTATTAACCGATGGAGAATCGAAAGATTAAACGAGTTTGAGGATTATGTGATTGAAAAATATAAAAAATTCTTTAGGATAGAATAGAAATCTTGCCTTGAATTGAGATATAATATAAAAAAAATAAAAAAAAAGCTAAGTAAGCTGTCTGAAGTCATAGGAACCTTGCTTTGAATTGAAATGTTAACTTGAGAGAGTATGAGATTGAAAAATATAAACAAAATTCTTTAGAATTGAATAGAATAGAACAGGAATAGAAACCTTGCCTTGAATTGAGATATTGACCTAAAAACAGGGAAAAGAATTTGACGGTTGTAAGGTCGAAAACAAAAAGACAACAAACAAATATAAAAAATAAAAATAAAAAAAAAGTTAAGCAAGCTGTCTGAAGTCATAGGAACTTTGAATTGAGATATTAACTTGAGAGATTATGAGATTAAAATATAAACAAAATTCTTTAGAATTGAATAGAATAGAAATAGAAACCTTGCCTTGAATTGAGATATTGACCAGAAAACATGTCATGAGTCACGTTTTTATAACATTTACAACTAAAAGTTGTGCAATCAAAGTGAGAAATGAGAGAGAACAAATGAGGGAACAAATTAATGTAGGATTGCGGCCTATTAAGAAAAAATTTCACTTTATTAGTGAAAAAAGATCACTAAATATTCAAAATAAGCAATTACAACTGTAAATAAAAAAGGGAAGCGAGCTGTCTGAAGTCATGAAAAAAAAAAATTCTTTAGAATAGAACAGAAACCTTGCCTTGAATTGAGATATTGACTTGAAAACATGTCATGAGTCACGTTTTTATGGCAGTTACAACAAAAACTTGTAAAATCAAAGTGAGAAACAAATTAATGTAGGATTGCGGCCTTTTAAGAAAAAATTTCACTTTAATTGTAAATGAACGTCACTAAATATTCAAAATAAGCAATCACAACTGTAAATAACCGATTCTGTGTTCAAATATTTACCTCTTCGAAATTTGTATTTGTGCTCTTTGTTCTGAGACGTTAAAATTGCGCACAGTTCATTCCTCATTTTGAATGCAACTATTTTGTAAGCAATTTTTCACTATGAAACACAATCAAAATTAGCCTTGTTTGAACAATTTTTCTATTTAAGCGCCGGTTGCAGTTCCTCAAGCTTTTGACTTTCTCACACAACGCTGAGAACGCTTCTGGTTTCGTTTACTTGTTTATTTACACTCGCCTCATTAGCGTTTGAAACTCATTTAAATTTCAAATGTTCATTCAATTCGAATTGAAGCGACTTAATTAATGCACTAAATAGGGCCAAACAAACGACACGTTGAGCACTGATCGTGACGACTGCAATAATTCGCAGCATTCCTTGCAAACACTGTGAGCTCCAGTTCCAGCTTATCTATCGAAAAAAAAAGGCTGAGCTGCGATCTGTGCAGTCGATGATGGCGTCAACCAAACGAACGGCGCTCTCACGTCAAACTAATGCCGATGATTCAGCAAGTTCTGCGACAGGTGTCGACGCCGCCAAGCCGCATTCTTATCACCGATGATGATATGTGCTTTTTTTGCGCGCACCCTCGCCCACAAGCGCTGTCTAACTATCGCTCTCTCCCTCTCTCACTCTCTATGCTTCTCTATTGCACACTCGACTGACCACACCAACTCATGATTTCGTCACACTTTTGCCAGTTTTGCTTGTCAACTTATCAATAAAACAGCAACACAAAAGGGAAGCAAATAGTGCGGAAAAGCAAAACAAATGAAAGAATTAAACAAAATTATACTTAGATGATAAACAGAATCACACAACCTTGTAACGAACGGCGGCAGATATGCAAATTCAATCAGCAGCGCACAATTGGCGCTGAAAACTCGTTGCTTGGCGTGGCGTTGCGCTGAGCTACGCTCGGTCGGGCATGCCGGCACTGTAGTGGAATCGGCGTTGTGCTCGCTGTGTGACTAATTTGACATTAAAATGAAATGCAAACAAGAATTTATTATATTTAAATTTATACTGAACATTGCTCAATGAGCAATGCCAGCGACGATAGGCGGCAGGCAGCGTGGCTGCGGTGACAGCAGCGTGCGAGAGAAAAGTGCGAGGGGGTGTGGAGGCAAAACGATAAAAGCACAAAATTTGCGTAAAACCAGCGAAATGCTTCGGTTTTTTTATTGCATAAAATTAATGAAAGCGAGAATTTGCTTATTGCTAAAGCAATAACAACAACAACAACAAGAACAACAACGTAAAGTACGCGCGTATTTTTAGTATGAGGCAGCAAGCAAAAACAACAACAACAATAACAGCAGCAACACGCGCGCAGCGTAAGAACGAGCAATTTTTGCTGTGCGCTTTTATTGTTGTTGTTGAGAAGACTATTGTATCGTTGCTGTTGTTGTTGTTGTTGTTGTTCCTAAAAAAGTGACTCAGCAATTTAAAAATAGTAAACAGCACAAATGCCAACAACACCAAATCAAACACTGAAAGCACACACATACACTCATCATGCGGCAAAACCGCAACAACAAAAATGGTGATGATGATGATGACAACAACAACATTGGCTGGTTGACGTTAGCCGAACAACGCTGGCAGCGCTTAGGCCCCAAAAACGACAGCTCAAACGCCACACGACCAACAGAATACGACAGCAGCATACATCATCAATAGTGTTGTTGTTGTTGTTGTTGGCGCAACAAAATACACGCACTGCAACAACAAGAAACAGCCACAATTGTCAAAGCAAGACAAAACTGGAGGGTTGAAAGGGGGTGGAGGAGGGTTTTAATCGTTTTTGTTGTGCCACAAATAAATTTTGTCAACAACTTAAGAACGAACAACAACAACAACAATTGTGTTAATGTATTTAACACAACAATTTATTAGCCAAAAAATAATGAATAAAATTTGGCAGAAACAAACGCTGAGCTATTTGTGTGCATCACTTTCGCTTCGCCTATAGCGAATAACAACAACAACAATATGGTAGCAGCTATAATAACAATAATCCTGCTACACCCCCACACATACAAACACACACACACACACACACAGCCGCACAGCCCAGCCCCAAAAAAGTGCTCATCACATTCGCTCACTCAACCACATTGCGCCGTCGACTACTCATCGACTCACCAACACTCACCTGTTGAATTTCGAACTTTTCACACACGAAAATGATTTAAAAAAATAAAAAACTATTCACTTGGAAATTGGCACGAACGCGCGTACGACAGACGGACGCCTCTAGCAAGCACAACTGGGGCGCGGTGGAGCACCAGGCCGCGCCGCTGTGGGGTTGATGGTTGATGGTGGTGGTGGTGGCTGCGACAGTCTGCCTTAGTTCGATTCGATTCGAATTGAAAATTGTTTTCGTACGCGGCCAACAAATGCGCAAAAGCGATATCACTGTCAGTGCGTTGCAGTAATCGATTTCCCAGTTGAATCTCACTCTATGGCACTTTCAACGACTGTCGAGTTTGATTGCTCACGTTTAGTCAACAACTTTGGTTCTGTATGATTTTTTGACTGCCTTTTGTTTTTGGAGGGATTTCAGCACAAACGTTCAAGCGTTGTTCTTTGCGCGGCGATCATCAGCGAAGTCAGTGTTGAGTGACAAACCGCTAGAAATCTCCAACACACGATGCGAGGCTATATGCCATTCGATTCGATTCATTTGATTCGACTCGACCCGACAGCACTCGACCAAACGATGATGATAGCGCCAGCCGCCGCCACACCGAGAAACGCTCGACTCGACTCGACCACCAATTCGCGATGGGTACATGTGCGTGTGCGATCACGAATACGCTTCGCTGCTGCTCGCCGCAAACTAATTTAGAATTTTTTTCCTACGCTTTTTCAGCTACAACCACGGAAGCTTTTCGGCATTGCGGCGAGCTTTAGCTATCGACCAACACCAACGCGCGCGCCGCCGACCTCAGCCGGTTTTGCGTTGCTGGTGCCGGCCAGAAACGCTCCCCCGTCGCTGCGCTTTGACTTGTTGCGCGCGCTGATAAGTGCGCACGAAAGCGAAAACAAAGCAGAAACGGGCCGGCTCGCAGGCCAAGTTAGTGCACAGCGCGCTCTTTGCGCCCCACACTCAGACAGCTCGGCCAACATTTATTGAGCTTCAGTTCAGCACCTGAACTGGCGCGGAGGCAGCTCGCTGACATCTTATCGCCGGTTTTTGTACTCTTCGTAATTTCTATTTTTTCCTCAAATGCTGATAAGGCGAAGGCGCACTTTGTCTGCTTCGAATGTGTGCATGTATGTATGTATGTATGGTAGATAGTGGACAGTGTGTGGTTAGAGGAACTTTGGCACTGTTGTGTGTTTTCTTGGTAAACAACAAACATTCACTCGGCCAGCACGTGATTCAAATCTATAGTTTCTTCAACTAAATGTTGCGGAAAATAAACCAAAGATTGTGGCCAATCCAACCTGTATTACACACAGACCAATTAAGCAGTTTGAAAGCAAGTTCCACATACATTCACTGAAAAATATTATCTATTTTTTTGTGAGGACAAGTTCTTTCGGCTGCGATATGACTTGCAGGAAAATAAAACTGCAATTCACAAACTAAGTAGGGGAATGCCCTGTAAATTTTGCATAGTCAATAGAAGCACCTGGGCGATTACCTCATGACAGATGCGAATTGGCATTCCAGTGGTTTCAGAGATATACTGCAATTCCTCTCGAATGCTGGACTCATGGACAAACTGTGACTTCATAAAGGACACACAATTGATCTTTAACCCTTTCGACTCATGGACAAACTGTGACTTCATAAAGGAGACACAATTGATCTTTAACCCTTTCGACCTCAAAGTTGCCTGAGAGCAACTTCACCTATTTGGCATCTTATAGCAAAAAAGCTACGATAGGCACCAGCAAATTAATATTTTTAGAAGTGAATTCCAAACAAATAACAAAAATTTTATTGTTATACCCAAAATAATTTCCAATAATTTGCACCGATATCTTCCCTGATATTTGTTTATTTGTTTGTGTTTTAATTGAAGTCTACGAATTGGGCGCGTTGAATCGAAACTCTGTTTCTTTAACCCATTAGAGCATAAAGTTAAAATATTAAACTACTGTTTTGAAAGGATAAACCTTGAGTAAAACATATATAACTCCAAAAATGACAATTTTTTTGGCGTCCAATTTATTTACGTTATACTCTAATGGGTTAATAATGGTTAAATAAATCAAAAGTGATATTTATGTATTTTTCCATAAATATTAAATCATTTTTCTGTAATTAAAAAAGATTTATACAAAATTTATTTAACCCGTTTTAAGTTAAAATTGGTTCAAAAGTAAAGAAGCTCTAGAACTCTAACTCGTGTGAACACTTCTTAGGCAAGTTTTTCATGATTTAAATACCAAAAACTAATATCGAAACGCAGGGTAAAATTAGGGGGTCGAAAGGGTTAAGGTCGCAGTGCACCTTAGTAATAATAATAATAATAACTAGTAGGGACCCGCGGCTTTGCATGCAAATTTCAAGGCAATGGGCCCAACAAATCAATCCCAAATCAATCTCTTAATCCTTTGTTGACCGCGTTAGATTGTTATGAAACAAAATATTTGTCTAATAATATCTTATTTGAAGTGATTCCACCAAGTTTAAAGTCAAAAAACTCATTAAAGCATGTTTCTCCATATAAACTTGTAACCATTCACTGACCCGTCGGATTTTGATTTTTAACAAAAATTAGAAACACGGTTCTAATTATTTTCGATTTTAGAGTTTTCACCAAGTTTTAAGTCAAAAGGCCCATTAATTCATTTTTTTCACAGTTTTTCACACAAACTTTTAACCCGTCGTTGACCCCGTCAGATTTCGAATTTTCGACAAAATTAAAAACACGTATTGAAACATTTGATCAATTTTCACCAAGTTTAAAGACAAAAGGTCTAAAAAATCTTTTTTTCTCCATACAAACTTGTAACCCTTGGTATACCCCTTTGTGTTTTGATTAAAAAATAAAATAAAAAATTCGTGTTTATTTAGTTTTTATTTCTTTTAACAACCTTTTAACCCGTCGTTTACTCCGTCGGATTCTGATTTTCGAAAAAATTAAAAACGCGTATCGAATTACGTCACATTTGATATACCTTCACCAAGTTTGAAGTCAAAAGGCGCAAAAAATCTAGTTTCTTCATACAAACTTTTAACCCTTTGTTTACCTCAGTCAATAAGCCCATTAGTTCATTTTTTCTCGTAATCTTGCCGTATACGAACTTTAACCCATTGATGACACCGTTAAATTTTTATTTTCGAAAATTGAAAACAAAATGCCCATTAAATCACTGTTCTTCATACAACACTTTAACCATGTTTAACCTTTTAGATCCCGGATTTCAAAAGATCCCGTCTTAACAAAGGTTTAGTTTCTAAAGTGGGCCTACAGTTCAAACTTTATGTTTTAGCTTCAATAGATTGGGCTGGGCGATGATGAATCAGTCAGGACAAGCAATTGTATGTACATTGATAATGATAAGATTTGCAGCTATCAACAAACGAGATGATTTTTATGATAAGCTATTAAGATTTGCTTGTGAAAATTGCATTCATAATTGACGCTAAAATATTCGTTTCGCTGTTATAAATGAATTTTACTAACGTTGTTATGTAGACTTTGACAAGCTGTAAGCTTCAGCGCACAGTGCTAATTTAAAAATGTGACAAAGTAGACAATTCCCAGGCAGAACTGATGCATGAGGGTAACATTGAAGCGTTCTGCTGCTTTGACAACACTACTGCTTTCGCAGTCAGAAGTCAAAATGTGATTTCAAACTAGAAATTACAATTCTGCTCGTCTAAAGAGCTTTACAAACTTTAAACTTTTCTTATGACTAATGGTTCCAAATCATTTAAGACGGTAGCGACGCAGCTAAACAACTTCAAGATCGCATTGGCTTCGACTGTCGCCATGTAGTCAACTATGTGACTGAATGAAAGCGACAGCAACGTCATCACAATCATATTTTTGAGCTCCTAAACACAAATTTTAGAATGCTTACGCAATTATTTTTTTAAGCATTCGTCTATATCTATTTTGTTGTTCTAAGTACAATCAATTTAAAACAGATGACAATGTGTAATAATTTTTGGAACTAGTAAACTTGAACTGCAATATTAACAAATTTGTAAATGTTGTTCGAAACGCACCGAAAAAATAAGAAAAATTCCATTACAAATATCGGGTTTGAAGTAGTGCGGTCAGTTGCTTTGGTTTTGTCGCCTACGAAATAAAGATTAATTCTATGTTTGGCAATAGCGACAACTACGGTCGTCTGTATATGAACGTTTTGATTCTATATTTTTGCAGATGCAGTCGTGTCGCAGCCGTTGTCTATGTGTTCGGAGCCTAAGTCTTCATTAGACTGATTGAACAGATATTTGAATGTCACATCAGTTTGAAATTGATAGTAAATTGCATTTTAATAAACCAATTCCTTGAAGACAAGTCGGTTAAAGTGAGTCTCAACTGGTTAATGATGATTACAAAAGAGGTTATTTTCTCAACTCATTTATAAAGTACCATTTTACAAATATTTCTTACGAGAAACAGTCCAACATGTACAAGACAACGATTATTATGATTCATCATTCAGTTATAATGAAACGTTTTCAGTTTTATGAGAGCACACCAACACTCACACCCACTAATGTGTTTTTTTTGGTACTTTTGGAGCATTTTATGAGTTTTTGTTTAAGTGTGAGTCATGGTACAATAACATAGAACAATAACATAGAATGGTACAATAACATAGAATGCCAGTTAGGGAGAGTACTTTTGCTGTATTGTACTATAGTGTCAATGAAAAAATGTCAAAAATTAAAATTAAATTAAAAAGAAGACTTCTTAAAATGAAATTAAAAAAATTAAAAATAATGTATAAACCTTCTTAAAGTAAAAATGTATGGAAAAAGTTACTAAACTGGTAGTTCAGCCACAACCCTGATTTTTCTGTTTGAAATCATTTTCAAAAGTAAAAAAATAAAAAAAAAGAGCAGGATTTCTCTACTTGGCATAACTTGTTACTGTATCATGAGTGTGAGTGTCATAAATCTTTCTCTGAATTATAGTGAAATTATACAAATGAACCAAGTAGAGTTACGGCTTCTTTTTTGTATGATAAACGAGAGAAATTTGAAAAAAAGAATTGTCATGTGTTTCATAAAGCACAAAAAACTTAACCCTGAATAATACACAATCGTTTAAAACTTGGTGCGGTAAAAAAAAAAAATTTTAATTTTAAAACAATAAAATTTCAAGATATTGTTGCTGTATTGGTAGCGATAAATCAAAGATGACAATTTTTATAGCGACCAGCTTTATAAACAAGTAACCTGCAATCGGGTGCAGCGATAAACTGCTCTAATGTGCTGGAATCAGAGAACAATTTGAGGGGTGTTGAGTTAAGGCAATGGAAAAACTTTTTGAGAAAATATTTATTATGTTTTTTGTCATAAATGAGGAGGTATGAAGTCTTGTCTGGTCTACTGTATACTGTAATCGGAATAATTTTGATGAAATCTACAACGTTAACCCTCAAATGCAAGGGTCTACCTCAAGAAGGGCTAATATATATAGGGTTTTCCAAGAAGAGGTGTTATTTTGAATCACCCGGTATTTCGGTAGCTGTCACTTTTGAAGCTTTTATTCTTTGACATTTGAAAAGTAGAAACTACGCCATTACTAAAAATGGAACGATACACGCAATGCAATGAAATTATTAAAATTCACTACAAAAATGGTGAAAATCTTGCAGTCACAGTTCGCAAAACTAAAGCATTTTTGGGTCGTCGTGAAGCACCTTGTCGGACCGCAATACAGAAATTGGTGGAAAAATTCGAGCTGTTGGGACAAGTTAGTGATGTGAAGAATAAAACCCGTGCACGTCGCTCAAGAACTCAAGAAGAGAATATTGCTGCTGTAGCCCAAAGTGTTGAAAAAAACCCAGGTTTGTCGATTCCTCGTCGTTCTTTGGAATTGGGCATTCCAAAAACGTCATTACACCGTATTTTGCATAAAGACTTGGGTCTTAAGGCTTATTAAGTTCAGTTAACACAAGAACTCAAGCCGACCGATCATCAACAACGTCGTGACTTTTCTGATTAGGTCCTCTGGGTGTTATCTCTGGCAGAGGTAATCACAATTGGCCACCGAGATCTTGTGATTTTACACCTTGCGACTTCATCCTTTGGGGCCACGTGAAAGATAAGGTGTACGCCAACAGCCCAGCGTCAATTCAAGACCTCAAAGATAGAATTCGTGAGGCTATCGAGGACATAAGGCAGCCACTTTGCGATTTGGTCATGAAAAGGATATGGTCCTGTAAGCGTGGTCGTGGTGGCCATTTGGCTGATGTTGTTTTTCATTATTAACGGCATACCTTCCTCTTTATTATGAAATAAACATCCGATCATTTATCTCAAAAAATGGCATTTTCTTTGAATACCAAAATAACACCTCTTGTTGGAAAACCCTATATGTACCTATGTACATATTTTCAAATTAAACCCCGATACATTTTTTGACAACCAATTCCAAAGTTGTTTGTTAGTATTTAAGGGATATTTTTTCAAAGTGGTTTTCTGCTAGTAACTTAAATTCAAAAGACACAACTTTGTTTATTAAACAAACATAAAAATAATTTATGTATTGCAGGGGTAAGCTAAGAAAAATGAATTCGTTTAGGAAAAAGGAAAATCAACTGAATGTTATTTCAATTGTGATTCTGTATTGCAATAAAGACACGAAAATTGTATAAATTTCAATTCAGATTTATGTCAATATTGACAAAGTTATATCAGTATCACTCAATTCCAATTGTTGTTGCAGGAACAGCAGGTGGGATATAGGTTCATAATGTTTTTCTCTAACTTTTAACTCTTTCGGGACGGATTCCCGTTTTGAAAACCAAAATAGTCTTGGTAGAAATGTTTTCATACTTTGAAAGTTGGGGGCTAGGAAACTATTTTACGTACTGACAAATTCTGAAATCAATCTTTTAACCGGACACAAATAATTTGAAAAAATATTTTGATCTGAATAGTTGTTTTAAGGAATAGGGGGATGACCCCTATTAAGCATTGCGTTGGTTCAAGAAGGACATAAAGGTTAGGAGTAGGGTTAACATTGACACATCAAACTACGAAAATGATCAAAACATTCCATTACTTTCACTAACACAATGCCTCTTTGACTTGTGCCCTAAGACCAGTGATGACCATTCAACTATTCACGAGAAGCAGCAACGTCAACGTCCGCGTCGAGGCTGCTCGTGAGTGGTCGACACTGGTTTAGTCCAATACTTGTAGAAATACTTTTCACAAAAACGTATCGAAAGCAGCATTCCAAATCCATATCACATGATGTTTCACTCGCATCTCATCCTCTTCTCACTTCTATACTTCTATCACTACTTCTTTTTCCTAGCAATCAACTTACATATGTACATACATACATACATATTATAGTACATAATGTATGAGACCATAAATAAGACCACATTGAAAAGCTACTCACTGTCATTAACATTCATGTCCATCAAGTGTATGTCTTCGTTCAAAATGGAATTGATAAAACCCTCCGTGGTGTTGTTCATGTCCGAGGAAGCATTCTGCAAGAGCACAAGAAACATTCATAAGCATTGGCGATGCTGACGTCAATCTACGCCGCCCACTCACCGAATAGTACATCATGTCGTGCTCCATTTTGTAGGCGCCCATGTTGTTGGCGGCGCCATCGGCAGCGGCGGCTGTGCCGGCGCCCACATCGCTCTCGTGACTGGCATTGGTCAGGTGCATGCTCGAGGTGACGGCCGAGCCCAGGTTGTGTCCGTAGTGCGGTTGCGTGGGACAGATGTCGCCGAGCGTGGCGTTCGGATGCAGCATTGCGTGATGGCTGTGATGATGGTGCGAGTGCGGCGGCGGCGGTGGCGGCGGGTACTGGCCGTGCTGGGGCGGCGCCGATATGGCAGCGGCGGCACCCTGATATGGATAGTGGTGGGTCGGGTAGTGCGGGTAGGGGGGCATGTCCGAGACGCCGCCCACAACGCCCATGCCGGATATCGGATTGAAGAGACTGGCTATGTCCTGCAGACGTTGTTCCATCGAAACGCCACGACTGAGGGGCATGCGACCCTATGGGGAGTCAAGAAGAAAAACGGTTTGATTACTCATATGAAAACTGAAGCAAAGTCAGTTACAGTGCGGTTCAACAAAGTCGGTTTGTCTGTCAGTCAAATGTTCAAATTTTTATTTCCATGATTAATTTGTTATTTTTAAGTGGAACAAAAATGCGTATTTCATCAATAAAATAACTGATGATGTTTTAACAAGGTGAAGGAATTATCATTACCCCACACACACACACACATACACACAAACATAAGGCGAGGAAGGAAAGGCAAACAATAAAAAATCAAACCAAAGCCTTTTGCGAGCCATAAATAAGCGATCAATCATAAACATTTTTGAAGTCCTCAACAATTCCCCCACACAACAATACTTAACCACAACGAAAAAAAAAAACGAAGCCAAACACACCGCAAGAATAAATGGAAAATAATAAAACGAACGAACGAAACGTGCGCAAGCGCAAAAGTGAGTGGCTAAAAAAAATAATAAAAATCCAAACATGATAAATAAAAAACAAAAATCCCACCACCAGAAAAATTCAAATTCAATTCGCGCTCAGCAACGCAGCATCCCGGCGCGATTCAAAGAATGCCAAAAACGTGAACAATGAATCAATCCGGCGATCGGCGGCTTTGGCTGAAAAGTCTCCAGCTGGACGCACTGATCTGGCCACGTACGAGTATTCGAGCGAACACATGGACGGCGAACAGTCAGTTGGTCCGACGGACGGGCGGACAGACGGCAAGATCGATCGAAATTAAATTGAAAGACACGTAAATTCCTGGCGTACAAAATTGACAAGTGCGCAGTGCCGCCGCAGTGCCGTTCGAATGGGCCGTGTGCAAGTATTCGCCGCAGCCGCTGCCATGATCGACAGTTGTAGTGGCATTTTTTTTTGGTCTGATGTTATTTATTTTTAACTCTTTTCTTCTTCTTGTTGTTGCTCTGCTCACTACAGTTGCCGCGAAGGAGAATTGTGCAATCTAAGCTGGGGGAACGACGACTGCTGATCAATGATTTGTTTTCAGTTATTTATTTTGTGCTTTTTTTTCAAAGGCTCATTAGGAAAATTGCTTGCGATTTTGTCATTCGGTTGGTTGCAAATCGTTTTTCTAGCAACTATTGTCGAATTAATACTGTGCAGTGTTGTTGCAAAACTTGCCACACGAAATCGCTGTGTTGTAATTAATCGACAGCGTTGCTTATGGCAAAATATTTAGCAATATTTATGGGCTCATTAGGCCAATATTGTGGTCGATTAAGACATTGCAACGTACGCCAGAATTCAATTGTGCGCTGGCAACTATAAACAATATGAAAAATTTGCAATTCGTATAAAACATATAACAAATATGAATACGCTGCAGGCTAACGAAAATCATTAATCAAATCGTATTCCATACAGCAGGAACAAACATACTCGTACATTGTTTCGATGCTATTGAACATAACACAAAAGCAAAGGTTTCCTAAATTACTTTGAAAATTATTCTTGTTTAACACACATTTTGTGAGTTTTAGTTTGAATCTTGTCTTAATTTTGTCTAATGTTGAATTGTTTATTACTAACTTATACATTTTTTTATATAATTGATACATTCATTTGAGGTTATAGAATGTCCTTGCATTGTGATTAAGCGTGAGAACCCCACAATCGATGTATTCGATTGATCCCAACTTTATACACTCATGCAAGACTTCACAAATTGCCCGCAAAAGTTAGTGAACCCTGGCTTCTTAGTTTCTTAAGGGCCCAACTGGCTTTGAAGCTAGGAATCAGATTTCTTTTAAAGTTTGCTATAATGTTCAATTTATCATTGCTTGCTACTGCAAATCATAATAGATGATCATAGAAAAAGAAGAGAAACATCTCGGCCTCAAATTACAACTGATCACTACTACAAAACGTAATAGATGAATTGATGAAACATCTCGGACTCAAACTATCAGGTATTATTATTACAAATCATAACAGATGAATTGATGAAACATCTCAGCCTTAAATTACGACTGATTGCTACTAGAAAGTATAATAGATGAATTGATGAAACATCTCGGCCTTAAATTACGACTGATTGCTACTAGAAAGTATAATAGATGAATTGATGAAACATCTCGGCCTCAAATTACGACTGACTGCTACTAGAAAATATAAAAGATGAATTGATTAGACGTCTCAGACAAAAACTATCACTGATCGCTACTACAAATCATAATAGATGAATTGATGGAACATCTCGGACTCAAACTATCAGGGACTACTATTACAAATCATAACAGATGAATTGATGAAGCAACAACTGATCGCTACTAGAAATCATAATCGATGAATTGATGAAACATCTTGGACTAAAGTTATCACTGATCACTACTATAAATCATAATAGATGAAACATCTTGGCCTCACTTTACGACTGATTGCTACTACAAATCATAATAGATGAATTGATGAAACGTCTTGGACTGAAACTATCACTGATAGCTACTACATAGTATAATAGATAAATTTATGAAACATCTCGGCCTCAAATTACGACTGATTGCTACTAGAAAATATAAAAGATGAAATGATGAGACGTCACAGACAAAAACTACCACTGATCGTTACTATAAAGTATAATAGATGAATTGATGAAACATCTCGGCCTCAAATTACGACTGATTGCTACTAGAATATATAATAGATGAATTGATGAGACGTCTCAGACAAAAACTATCACTGATCGCTACTACAAATCATAATAGATGAATTGATGAAACATCTCGGACTCAAACTATCAGGGACTACTATTACAAATCATAACAGATGAATTGATGAAGCAACAACTGATCGCTACTAGAAATCATAGTCGATGAATTGATGAAACATCTTGGACTAAAGTTATCACTGATCACTACTATAAATCACAATAGATGAAACATCTTGGCCTCAAATTACGACAGATTTCTACTACAAATCATAATAGATGGATTGATGAAACGTCTCGGACTGAAACTATCACGGATTACTATTACAAATCATAACAGCTGAATTGATGAAACATCTCGGCCTCAAATTACGACTGATTGCTACTACAAAGTATAATAGATGAATTGATGAAACATCTAGGACTCAAATTATATACGAATCACCACTACAGATCATAATAGATGATTTTATGAAACATCTCAGGCTACTATGCATCAAACGAGGTCTGTATTGTTTGTGTCTAACCACAAAAAGTTTGCTAAATCTCAACAGAGTTGCTTCTAGAATTATCTCCAGTCATTGATTGCTTGACAGACATGCTGTAAGACACTATGTAAATTGTATCTAATCAACAACTTCTAAAGAAACTGCAGAGATATTGGATGGGAAGAAAACATTCTCTACCTACTTTGTTGAAACATTGGAATTGAAAAACATTGGAATTTTACCAAAAAATTTTACCGTCTACACTTAGGTCGGTCAAAGTGCTTTTTCTAAGAGGCAGACACGCTGAGAGACCAATGTTGCCATACAACTATTTTTTAAGCGGCTTTTGTTCTAAAAAAGAACAAACATAAGATGTACCAATGTTCATGCCTGGCCAGGAGACATTTAAAATTTATAGGCTACTTTTTTACACCTTTCTAAAGAAATTGAATTCAATAAAACTTTAGCTAACTCAATTTTCTATCACTTTTTAAGGATAAACAAGTTTGGTGGTAATTCTCTTTACCACTTTGAGTAACTAACTTGTTTTACACTGGAGAAAACGATGTTCATATTGGAATCCTTGTGGTTCTTAGTGCCGTAAAGAGAGAGTCGCACTATTGCATGTAGTTTCACGAACCACGAACGAACCAACCCCCTATTAATTTGAGGCATTGCGTTGGTTCAGGAAGGATATAATGGTTAGGAGATAGGGTTTTGAGTGAAGTGGTTGTGGACTCTTGCCTTGAACAAATGGAGATCATAAGTGCTGGGGAAAATATCTGCAGGGAGACCATTCCACAACCGCGCTTTGTGGACTTAACCCTTTGTACTTAAGTGAGTAAAGTCCAAGCTAACGTAGCCTTAACTTTAACGTAACATAGTATTATAGTATGTCCATTGTACTGCGACTTGAGGTTCCTAGAGTGGGGTTCAAACTCCTCCAAATACAAAAATTGCTTGTCCAAAATATGGTTTGAACGATACTCGGCTCAAAAGTTGGATGTAGAAAACCTCAAAATAAAATCCTGTGTGTGCCTCTGGGTTCCCTGTTAATTTGTTTCAAATCTACGAAACCTTCGTTGCAGGAAACGCGAACAAAATGGTGTCAGGGTAACGTTCAAAAATACTTTTGTTGCTTCTTATTCTCTTAGTCCTTTCGGAACCACGCGGATAATACGTCCCACTAAGTTTTTAATACTTCTCAATACAATTACAGTACTTTTCGCTTAAAGCGAACTTTGAGGGGCCGGGCAAAATGGTTCGTTTAAACCGAAAGTTCGCTTTAAAAGGGGTCCGTAATAAGCGAAAACATGGAGCGCGTACTTTTGACATTGGTTCGTTTTAGGCGGAAAATCGTTTTAAACGGGTTCGTTCTAAGCGAATAGCACTGTATTTAGATCTTGTGAAACACGCAATTTTTTTTTTCCCTGGATAAAAGAATGATTTCAGAATTTGTGAGTATGCAACGTACATTTCTAACCTCAACTTTCAGAGCATGAGAACATTTATGCCAAGATTATTTTGGTTTTCAAAACTAAACTCAATTTCGAAAGGGTTCGAAGTTCGTCTCTGGGTTAGAAGAAGTGCCCAAGCATGACATTTGACATGACCTCCAAACGGACCCAATAGAATCTTTCCTTGACTGACCTGGCCAGCCAGGTTACCTAACCTAACCTACTAAAACTCCGGAGAAATCTGGGTAGATTTTATGGTATTGAGGTGTCAAGTTGGTCGCTTCTAACACTTCAGTGCCTTTCATTTTACATCCTACTTATTCCATGTGATTTGCCTATCACCCGTCACCCATCACCCGGCCCGTCATTAGGCCGAAAGGAAACCATACAACTCGTAAATCCTTTTATAAACTACTATACCGCCAACTTTGCTGTGTATCCAAGAATAGCACTAAGAGTCTTCATTCATTGCTGTTACGGCTCATTAAAAACCTAAAAAGAAGTATTTAAGGGATCCTGTGGTGCCTGATCTGTGCTCTCATTTGAGAACTGAAGCTTTGACTTCCTCCCAAAGCATCAAACAGAATTCAATTCAAATTTAGTACAAGGTGTATTCTGCTATAATTTTCAAACTATTCAAACTTTGAAAATTTTAAATTACCTTTGACTTGCAAATTATTGAAAAATATTTAATTTTCTGATGAATGGTACAAACACTACAACACTAAACAGCACTGTATCTTTTTTTTCAAATCCAATCAACTTTTAAGCAAATCTTCTTTCACTTTTAACAAACTTTCAAGCACTCAAGTACACATTTTTGCAATCATTGTAGTCGAATTTGTTAGCATTTATTTATTTTTTTTTGGTGCCAAGCTGAGCACAACTCATATCCTTCACCGTTTCGACATGTGGCCAAATCGCGCCAAACACTTTTGTCTTTTATCAGCGTATCGCGCGCAGACACACTTTTAGCAATCGCCCGACTCGGGGCACGCACTTCACCCCGCAATGGCCCCCAATAATGGCAACGTCATCTCACGAAACGATAGCATCGACTGCGCGGCACGGCGCGGCTTCACTTCGATTGCGGTATCGCTGCCGTGATCGGTGTACGACAACTGAAAACACTAAAATGCGCCTGACAGCGCCACTGACAAATTGAGTGCGAGAAGTTGTGTTGCAACACGATCGATTGCAGTTGCCGTGATGCATCAGCGGACAGACATACAACACACCAGCACACATGGAAAAGATTCAAAAAGATTCTTACAGGTAGACAGGCAGCAAGTCGCACGCACACAGCTGCACCTGAGCTGAGCTGCTTGCGGCCGCTTAGAAATGCCCACAGCCACAGCAGCCAACAAGTGCCAGCCAAAGCAAATACGGCCACAGCCAACGTAAACAGCTTAAATGCAGGTAAGCACGCACACACACACAGACACACTAACACAGCATCAACTAAATTCCAAGCCGTGTATAATTGCATGGCTCAAATGCATTAAACGCGACGCTCAGCAATTGATTTGTTGTTGTGTTGTGCCGTGTCGTATGGTGTTGTTGCATTGGTAGCATTGCTGCCATTGTCGTTGTGCTGGTGCTGGTGGTAGTGGTGGTTGGAAAATACCAACAATATTTGTCAACGTTATTGTTGTTGTTGCTCTGTCTGTGGCTGCAACTACTTGCAACTACTGGTGTTTGTTGTTGTTGGTTTGCTACTGATTTTGTCGCCGCAGTGGCTGTTTTGTTGATGTTGCGCATTTCACACGCATTGTGCGGCAGCTTAGCGCTTGCGCACACAACTGTCACCAACACACCAAGCACAACAACAACAACAATAATAAGTGCAACCAGCAAACTTGGTTGCGCTTTGTTGCCGTTGAAAATTGCACTTTAGTGCCTGCAACATGGCCACCGGTTGGCTTCGCGCGCGCTCATTCATCGATGCAGCTCGACGCTTTTTTCCAGCCCACAAACGTGATTCTAATTATTGTAATTTCTGCTCGCATTCACCTTCAAACCCTGCAGTACATGAAATGAAATTTTCGTATTTGTGTTTTATTGTATTTACGCCGGTGACATTACTAAATAGTTGCGCGATGCTTTTTTCGCACACAATCTCAAGTTGGGCCACTTAATTGTTGACGCAAAGCGTTAATGCGCAGCCGAATGACTTTATTTGTGTGTGTGTGTGTGTAATAGATTTGCAAAATTGAGCTGCGATTGCGTGTGTCAGTCAGCAGCATCTGGTTCGAGTCATTTTGTTGCGTAAATTATGAAAAAAATAAATCATCAACTGATATGCGGTTCAAGTGGGAAACGAGAACACGTTGGTGACGTTATCGTTTGCAATTTGTAGACATTTATAAAATGTCCGAAATTTATGACAAAATTATGAGAAGATAATGCTGTTTTAAAAATGATTTTTTTTAATATAAAATTGAACATTATGAGTGTAATTGTACTTTAAAATGAAGAACGAGCTGCTAATATTACATCAAGAAGGTTTATTTTCTTCTGGTGAAAAGAGTAAGGACGAAAGAACGCATGAAGTATTCCCAAGGAACATTTACATTCGCTTTACTTCTGCGAATGGGTTACGGCTTCGAAAGTTCTAACTGGTCAGGGGACCTTTGGCATTCATATTCCACGACTGGGCCTCCCCTTTAATGACAACTGCCGTAAAAACAGGTGTTCAATGCCATGTCTTCGGTGAAGGGACCAAGAAAGGAGGCCCTTTCTTGGCGTGCGCAAAGCAGAGGCTACTGGAGAGAGCTTTTGCGACAGGCCGTAACCCGGTAACGGGTTGTTATGGTCAGTTAAAAAAGTAACTTGCAGCTGTAACTCAGCTAACGAGGAGAAGAGTGTTGCACAACTTAGGTTTCATTGTCCGACCTTGGCCAGGATGAGACTTTCTTATCTTTGGGACCCCTTTCAGGTTGACTTGCATGAGTTTACAACCATTAAAGATAACAGCTAAGCTATCAATATCAAAGGATTCCCTCTTTCACGTTGAATTCTCTCGGGAAGTTACTCATTCGAGAAGTTACTAAGTAGCTGAGTGGTTGAACACTTTCTACTGTGATAATGCAACGAGCCTACTTTGGTCTTTGTGAGCTTCTCACTTAAGCTTCTCACATAAGATACCTGAACCTATTACAATGCATTTACAGCCTGATTCTGTGCATTCTTGACAAATTTTTTATCAAGAAATTTTGTCAAGATTTTTATCAAGCAAAAGCTTTGCTCGTATTCTGATCCAACATTGATAAAGTAAAAAGCTCATTTAATTCAACATAAGGTGAATATGCGACAGTTGTTAAATTGTCAAAAAATAAGACAAACAGTTTAAGTAAAGTAAGTTTTGCAAAAAAAAACCGGCCTTGATAGCCCAGCGGGTACGCGCTGGCTTCTCATACCGAGCGCCCTCGGATTGAATCCTGGCTGGGCTGGAAATAAGTTCGTGCGTTTTTTTCAATAGTTTCATCACAATAGGCGCTTTTTGCATACAAAAAATAATTCGTGGGAGGTAACGGCATTTTTTTTTATTTTCTCTGATGTAAAAGTGTAAACATGCACAATTCTTCCATTTTCAATAGGCAAAATTTCAATTTGTATGCTGTTGTCAATAGCATTCAAACTTTTGACAATTTATCAAGAAAAGAGCTTTTATTTTTGGGATAGAATACCGATTCTTGACAAATAATAAAAACTTGACAAATAGTCAATATGGTGAATTTATCAAGTGTACAGAATCGGGCTGTTAGTCTTGAAAATAATACTAGTTGTATTTAAGGCTACCGGCATAAGCCACACTCTGACTCTATTTTAAAGACAAATTGGAAAAATTATAAAAAAAGGAACAACTTAAACTTCATGGTACGAAGAGACAGTGTATGAAAACATGAGCTAAATGGGTCGCGGATCAAAATATAGGTTAGGGAGTAATAAAAAGATTGAATCAGGAATTTGTGAACGACCTGCCTGAATGTTAACTTTCATAAAGTATTAACGGGCGCTTCAGATAGAGCAAAACAGGCTTTGGTCACGATGTATTCTTTAATTTTGTTTCAAACCCTACTAAGCCTCATTAGTTTAGGTTAGGTGGGGAAGGCTCGCATTTCCACTCGGAGGCCAAAATGGCCCATTGTGATTTCTTTCTCAAATTGCTTTGAAGCTAACCAACCGTCTCAATCTGGAACAAACCAATTCGAAAGGAGAATATACCCGAGATTTAAACTTTTGCCACGGTACGGAGTGGCACTGGCACAGTGTTGCCAGAAATGACCTAAATGACTTTCTCCTAAATCTTAAAAGTTAAAAAAAATCTCCAAAAATGTTTTCATAATAATTCATAATTCATAGTAATTTTAAAGGAATTCAACTTCATAAAAAAATGGGTACATATAATTTTTTTTGATTCAGCCTGTTTTCATCTTCAGCTAAGAACAAAAACTTAATGAAAACAAAACATATAACAAATGAATTAAATAAAAGGTGCCATTTTTGGCCAGATTTCATTAAGACAGCAATAAGTGAGAACGAGATAGAACGAGCTTACATTTTGTAAGTTTAAAAATTTTTACACAATGGGATGCTTTGACTATTAAAATAGTTGTCAGTGTTCGCAATAATTCATACTTTGCTATCCAAAAATCTCCCAAAAATCAACTAAGGATATGAAAAATCCTCCAACATAAAATACAAATCTACTAAACAATTCTTCCTCCTAAAAATTATCCTAAAAGATCAAGAATCTCCTAAATCTAGGAGGAAACCTCCTGATCTGGCAACACTGAGAGGGCATTCCTGCAGAGCTGGATGATACAACAGGAATTGTTGTATGTGTTTTTCATTGAGTTGAGTTGAGCATAATGAATCCAGTTTTCAGCACCCGTCACGATGCAATGAAGAAACTCCTTTCTTTTTTGCCGCTAGAGCACTTGTTCAAAGGCAAAAAGAGACACTCAACGTCTCTTGGCTTAAAATCATAGAGAACCCAAGTTCCTTGCTTCTAAATTATTCCAAACACATTAAATCGCTTGAAAATGGTTCGACGGGTAACTTCTAAAGCTGAAGCAACCTCTTCTTGCATTTGGCACGAATCTTCATCGATCAATGTCTCCAACTTAGCGTCTTCTAAGGTTTTTGGTCTTCTTTTACATAGACAGTCATTAACACCGAAATCACCGTCTTTGAAGTGATGGAACCAATATCGGCACGTTGTTTCGCTCAGAGCAGAATCTATGTAAACTTTTTGGAACTCTCAATCAGCTTCAGTCGCCGTTTTCTTTGAATCACAACACTGAAAAATCAACACTTTCTGCAAATGACGATTATTTCGCACATCCAAAAGTATGTAACGCAAAAAAAAAATCACCAATGTGTCAAAGCGCCTTGTTTACGATATGTCTTGGTTCATGACGCTTTGGATATGTTAAAATCGAACAGCTGTTACTGCTGGAATCATCTATTGACAAGCAGTGAGAACTTAGTTGCGCACCTAATACTAATAGCAAAAAATACAACAATTGAAGTCGACTATCCTTTTCTTAACCGGTTATGACCTTTAAAGAAAACTTGTGTCTTTGTTGGTTCTCAAACTTTTTAGACTTTTTAGTTTAGACTTTTGGGTCTCAAATTCTTCCATTTCTTGATTTGTCTGGTACCATCTGTTACTTTCTGAAAACTGTATTATATGTAGTAGCCCGACCCAACAAAAAGTAATAATACATATATTTGTTTTTGCAAAACATGTTTTGATCAATGCGTCATTTCGGCTGAAAAGCATCAACAGCGAAACTCAACTAATAATTTAGTAATTACGTAAAGCCAAACGTTGTGCAAAAAATATGACTGCCAAGTTGTTGTTTATATAAAATCCACGTGAAATATTTTCAGTTATTATTGCGATATTTAATTTTCAGAAAAACTGCGCGCTGTGAATGCATTAAAGCGATTCATTAAAGCGCATTGTGCTGTGCCACTACAATCGTTGCGACTGTGACTGTGACAGCGTCAACGACAGCCGCAAGTGGCAAGTCCCTTTTTTGCGGCACTCTACCCAAATTGACATTTAATTACAGGCTGACCGCGCGGATAAGTGCGCAATCGAGGCGCGGGGCGTCCATTGCCACCGAATTGAATTGGAAATCTGTGAGTGCGCGAATGTGAAGTGGTCGCGGTGGTCCGGTCGCCGAGTGCGAAGCGCAGGGCACCGCACCTCAGTTCAGCGCAATTAACGTTGCGGCGATCGGTAATTGTGCATAAAGCTAAATTGTAAATTAAACGACGAAATGCATTGAAAGGATCACGCAATAAAAAAATGTAAAGCACCCAAGAGGAAGCGGCAGATTTGCAAATAGCGATGCAAAAAAGCGCTTAATTGTTTTTGTTTTTAGGTGAGCGTTGGCATTAAATGCGACAACGTGATTGCATTAGCGCAGCAACACAACAACAACACTGCAGACGACGAACGACAACAAGTGGTAGCAACAACAATTAATGAGCAATTAATACGTCAAAGACGATACGGAGAAAAACTGCCGACTGCCTCACGCGGCAGTCGGCACGTTGCGCCGCAAAGGATTAACGGCACAATTGCAAAAATTTGCCAAGAAAAGTCTCGGGTGGCTAGAAAAGTCCGAAACAGTTTTAAGCCAAACTCATTAGACAGATCGCTGCCGATTCGAACGATCCAACACACACAGCCGCACGCTGTGCACCAACTTCAAAGGCTTAGCGCGCCTAATCCTGCAGCGGCCGACACACCGCACACAGCGGTTGTCCTGCGTGTTGTTCGTCACCAGCGGTGGCTGGTAGCTGAGTCGAGCCGAAATGACCGCAACAAATGACCCGGTCCAGGTCGGTGTGTGCAATGAAGCGCCGACGTTGTTTTTGTTGTTGTTGTCTTGTCTTCCCGTACACTTTTCGACGTGGCTGGCTTTTGCGGTAATTGCTACTGACTTTATGACTGCATTTGTCTCTTGTGGTTGGGTGTTTTTGTTCGCGCGTGCAGCTTCCACACCATTTTTCAACGCTTCGTGTCATGTCTCTTCGTCTTTTTCACTGCTTATGGTTTTATGATCATTTTCACCCGGTCGCAGTGCATTTCGGCATTACTAGGTTTGAGTATTGTTGTTGTTGTTGGGGTTGGTGTTTTTTTTGTTGTTGTTGTGCCGGCAATGCCTCATCATTATGCCGTTTCGTGACTCGGACAGACACACTTAATGGTGTCCATTTACATGACATCTACGCATGCGCACTGTTCGCGGCATGTCGAGTGACAATCGAAGACAACCGAAAGAGATTTAATTAAAATTCCAATGAGCGCCGGAGTGTTGTTGGTTGGTTTTTGAAGCATGCGCAATGACGTGTGGGCCGAAAGCGGCTAAAAGCGCTAGCGGCAACTTTTCTAACCACTGTGACAGACAAGTGTAGAAAAGCAAAAGAGTTTGATGAATTCATGAGATTTGTAGAAAAACTAAATAAGAGAGTAGAGAATGGATCGCTTATTGGTTGATTGTAACCGAGTGAATACTCTGGGAAGGTCACAATTATCTGGAGGTTTTGAAATCTGTTGTGGGTAGGTTGGATTAGGTTGCAAAGAGGAGGCAGTACTTGATCACACTTAATGGGGGGGTAAGGGTTTACACTTTCGAAAAATCGATCGATTTTTCGAAAGTGTAATCGATTTTTTTTTGTCTTATCTTATTGTTAAACATTTCAAGAATATATTCTCAAAATTTTAAGTCGAAACTCTTGAAGTTATGGTCTATAGTTAGTCCCCTGTCCTTTAGCTTATTCTCTTCTATCGCGTTTTTCTCAAAACTACTTTTTCAAAGTCCGTGATCACTGTCATTTAAAAACTACTAAACCGATTCATTTGAAACTTAGTACACATTTTCTACATATAAAATACCTCCCCCAACGTTTAGTAAACCATTTTTTTTACATTAAGGGGGTTTCCCACCCACAAAATGGCGGAATTTTTCGTGGAAAATAGCAGTTTACACTTTAGATGGCCACCAAAAATTTTTGAATGAAAAAAAAAATAATCGGAGAACGTTGGGGGGAGCATTTGATAATACTTTGACTAAATTTTAATGGTTTTTGATTTCAGATAATTTACGGCCGAGATACAGTGATCACCGCAAATTGTATTTTTTCACAGACGTTCTGGGGCAAGCTCTGTCACCAGCTCGTTTTGTAATATTTCTGCATGAAAAAATTACAGAATATTGTTAAAAGTATACTTAATAATGTACAAAAGGTTTAAATAAATTTGATCAATCCATACTTTAAAAAAAAATCATTAAAAAAAATGTTTTTTTTTACGCTGAAACCCTTACCCCCCCCACAACAACTGCTTCTCAATCGGATACAACCAACACCAATTCGACTTTTTTATGAATATTGAATGGGTTCGGTAGTTCAGATCCCACTTCGATGCAGTATCAGTCACTTTTACACTCGGAGGCTTGAAAAAAGCCCATTGTAAGTCAGTTTATATAAGTGAAAGAAAATGCAACTGTTTCTCCAGTCAGATTCAGTCAAAATCAATTGGACTTCTTGATAAAGATTGAGTAGGTTCTATAGCTCAGATCCCACTTCGATGAAATATCAATCACATTTGCATTCGGAGGTTTGAAAAGACCCATTTTAAGTCTCTTTTTATAAGTGAAAGAATATGCAACTGTTTCTCAACTCGGATTCAGTTAAAACCAATTCAACTTCCTGATGAAGATTGAATGGATTCGATAGTTCAGATCCCACTTCCATGCAGTATTAGTCACATTTACACTTCGGGGGAGTGAAAAAGGCTTATTTTAAGTCTCTGTTCTTAACTAGAAGAATATGTAACTGTTTCTCGAATTCAGTCAAAACCAATTCGACTTCCTGATGAAGATTGAGTGAGTTCCATAGTTCAGTGAGTTCCAAGCAGTATCAGACAGATTTTCACTCAGATACCTGGAAAAGGCCCACTGTCCCCATAAGTCCTTTTAAGTCTTTCTTCATAACAGGAAGAATATGCAACTGTTTCTCAATCGCATTTAGCCAAAACCAATTCAACTTCCTGATGAATATTGATTGGTTTCTATAGTTAAGATCCCACTTCCATGCAGTACCAGTCATAATTACACTTCGGGGGCCTGAAAAAAAGCCCATTTGAAGTCTCTTTTCATAAGTGGAAGAATATGGAACTGTTTCTCAACTCGGATTCAGTTAAAACCAATTCGTTTTCTTGATGAAGATTAAATGGGTTCAATAGTTCAGATCTCACTTCGATGCAGTATCAGCCACATTTTGCTCAGATACCTGGAAAAGACCCACTATCCCATAAGTCCCTTTATAAAAGTGAAAGAATATGCAACTGTTTCTCAACTCGGATTTCAAATCAACCAATTGGACATCTTGAAGTCGAAGTAAAGCAGATTTGATAGTTCAGTTTCCGCTGCGTGGCCCAGACTGGACAGAAACCTAAATCCTTTTTTAATTCTTATTAAAATTTAAATATTTAATATTTCGCACACGCACAACAAAAGTGACACAACTAAAAATTTTGGATTTTTCAGGAAACGCAAAAAAAACCGTTTTTGAGATTAATAAACATTTTTTTAAAATAACGTGTAGACCGTTGAGTAGAAAATCCTTTCAGATTATGCTTTATGATAAGTTTAAATTTACACTAGAAAATCCAAAGTTTTGAGTTGTGACTGTTTTGATGATATTTTAATTCAATAATTACCGAATTATTTCAAGTTATGCCACTTTTTCTGAATTTAATAATTATAAATGACAGTTAAAGAAATGAAAGAAAAATTTTGGAAATTCATTATTAATTTTAATAATTAAAAATATATAAAACAAATGTCAAAATTTTGAGTTGTGTCACTTTTGTAGTGCGTGTTCGATTTGCTCTCTGGTCATACTCGCATACACAAACTTCATATAACAATTTGGCAACCTGATTTTTCATAAACACTACATTAAACACCGCTTGAATCCTCTGGACTGTCATTCTTTGCATCCTTTATGCAAAAATTTTAATTCTATAAGCCTTTCAGACAAAGCAACGAGCGGCAAACTGATTTAACGTTTGCTCCTAAGGCACTCGCACAGATCTTCTTTTCAATACGGAATCAAGCAGCATTCGGTGCCACACTTCGCCAAACGATTGAAGCATTTATGGACATTGCACTGTGATTGACTTCCATTCAAACTTTTCACATAATGACAGTTAAATTGCTCTACCAAATTCGAATGCCTGTTCGATCCCAAATGCGCGCCAAACTGGCGGCAATACCAAGTCGTGACGGCAGTCAAAGCGTTGACCACTCGTCGAACCGGCACATCCGATTCAAATTGAAAACATATCAAAAATGTCAAAACGTGTTCTTCGTTTTTGGTGTGCTTCCTTTTGACATGTCTTCCAACTGCTTTTCTACACACTTGTTATAAAAAAAGAAAGAATATATAAAGTACAACAATAACAATTAAGTAAAGTAAAGTAAATACTAAAACGCCAAAACTGGCAGCAACTCGAGAACAAACTTGTTAATGATCAGAACATAGTTGAAGAGCACATAGAAGCAGAGGCTAAAGACGAAGAAGATAAGGAAGAAAAAAAAGCAGAAGAAGCATAAAAGCTATTGAAGAAGAGCAGCGCCACAAGTATGTGAAATTTTTGATTTCGATTCAATAACCGAAGACATACTGTGCCACTGGACAGACAACAAACAGACAGACATACATACATACATACGCTGAGAAATAAAAGTAAATCTTTAACGTTGATTTGGAGTTTGAAACTTTAAGCAAATAACCACAAAAACAACAACAGCAACTACCAGTACTTAAGTGTTGCGCTGCGCTCAAGTTTTGGTGAAGCAAAGAGAAAACACTCAACGCTGCGGCGGATGATCCTCGAAGCAAGTTGGCGCGCCGGCTCGACACTCCGCCTGCACAAGACGGATACAAATGCTTGAGAGCAAACTTACAGCTGCTTTTTAGGTGCTGATGAGCTGATGTTTGTGGAGCATGTATAGTGTATTGTTGTTATTGTTGTTTTAAATTAAATTAACACAAAATGCAATAAAAAAGGAAGAGCTGATTTGTGAGCGCCCAGAAAAATAAAATTTTTATCGAAAAATATGAAAGGATGGCACATCTTTCATCTCATCATATATACCTATATGCATGTTTGATTATTTCAAAATGGTGTTCGAACACACACACACAGCTATACCCACTTGCATTAATTTCAATAAATTCTCAACATTTCATTTGTTCCCATTGCATTCATTTCAATTTCGTTGCATTGTTCATGCTTGTTGGCTGTTTGACTGTTTCTGCACCTTCGTCGAATTCTTGACATTGATTGCGTCAAGCCCCCACCACATTCAAAAGTCTGTCTGATAGCCGGTGCGTGGTGCATCGTCGTCCACTTACCTGATGATGTCCATGATGGAAACCGGTCGCCTGGCGATGGAATGCACTGTTCGCGCCGCCGCCAACTGCATAGCCCTGCACGCCGCTTGCCGGCGTCGGACGATGCGGATGGTGGTGGTGGTGATGGAATGGTGGTGCGGCTGATTGTAGCATTATGTCAAAGTCGGCTAGTTCCTCCTGTGCTTCGTCATCTAAATCAAAAAGTGGCGATGGCAGCGAATTGACTTCGATCTCCGATAGCGGCAGATCGTAGTCGGGTATTAGTTCACTGTCGTCGTTTCTGTTGTGTTTGTTGTTATTGGAATTGGCAGCCTCGATATTTTTTTTCTTATTGATGTTGGCTTCGTCGTCAGCTTCGTTGCCGTCGTTGTTATTGTTCTTCTTGTCTTTGATGGCAATGCTATTGTTGTTGCTGTTGTCGTCTTCGCCTTCAGGATTGATCTTATCGTTGTTGTTGTTATTGTTCTTGTTGTTTTTCTCAGCAGCCGCTTTCGAAGTCGATGCAACCGAATCGTTGTTGGACTGCATTTTATTGTTGTTGTTGTTATTAGTGGGCAGAAGAAAAATAATTAACAAGAAAAAATTAAACAACATTATTTTATGTAGTTTTGTAATTCGAAAAAGTATTGAAAAAAATTTCATGCACTTAAGTAATATTGAAAAAAAAATAAAAAAAAAATAAATAAATAAATAAAAATAAATAAATAAAAATAAATAAATAAATATAAATAAAAAATTAACAAAAGATTAAACGCAAAAAATGAATACAATATTAAACATTACTATATAGTTTGAAGATCAGTTTGATATGTCTGTTGACGACAATTTCGAGATGTTCTGGCTAAAAAATTGTTATCTCTTTTTCTAATCAATCAAAATCAAATCAAGCAAAACTAAGTAATCAATCATTAGTAAAACTGAATTAGAAATGAATTAGAATTTAAAGGTTTATAGCTCTTTAACAAATTGTCCCAAAGCTTCATGCCACTATTTGAAAACGAAAAGACTTACATCGTTGCTTTCTTCACCAAATTCGGCAAATTGCAGCACGTCCTCAAGTAGCTCGTCCAAAGGCAAACGAATATATTCACCTGAAATTAATAAATCATTTAAATATTAAATACCTTCTTTCAATATGCAGAGAACTTAAAAACTTAAAAAAAATAAAAATTCAAGGAAATTAGCCTTAAAATCAATTTTGATCCAAAGAATCATAGCTCAATCATAGTTTTCCAAGCCCACAAAACTAAAAAAAGTGGGCTTTAAAAACCAATTTTGGCAAAAATGTTGATAGGGGTCAAAACCATAGAGTTTTCCCAGGTCACACAATTAAAAGAAAAATTTGAAACTTGTTGGTCAAAATTTTTGATAAGAAGCGAGAATCATAGTTTTCGAAGGCCACAAAATTCAAATAAAATTGACATTAAAAACCATTTCGAGCAAAGTTTTGATAGACAGCGAGAATCACAGAGTTTTCCAAGACCACATAATCTAAAAAAGTGGACTTTGAATACATTTTGGATAGAAGTTGAAAATCATAGACTTTTGCAATGCCACAAAATTGAAAGGAAATTGGCTTTAAAAACAACTTTGTTCAACATTTTGGTAGGAAGCGATAATCATAGTTTTCCAAGGCCATACAATTTAAATGAAATTGGCTTTAAAAGCAATTTTGATCAAAATTTTGATAGAAAGCAAGAATCATAGCTTTCCAGAGCCATAAATTCAAATATAATTTGGCTTTTAAACCCCTTTCAATCAACATTTTTGTATGAGCCGAAAATCATAAAATTTTACAAGGCCACAAAATTAAAAAATGGCCTTTAGATACAATTTTGATAGGAGTTAAAAATCATAGTTTTCCAAGCCTATAAAATTGGCTTTTAAAAAATTTCGATCAAAATTTTGATAGGAAGCGAGAATCATAAACTTTTGCAAGGTCACAAAATTCAAATAAAATTATCTTTTAAAACAATTTCGATTAAAATTTTGGTAGAAGCAGTAAATAATAGTTTCCAAGGCCATACAATTTAAATAAAATTGATTTTTTAAAAATTTTTTATAAGAGCCGAGAATCATAGTGTTTTGCAAGGCCACAAGATTAAAAAAATTGGGCTTAAACAACCATTTACGTCATAATTTTGATAAGAGCTGAAAAAAAAGAGTTTTCCGAGACCAGAAAATTTAATAAAAATTGACTTTAAATTTTGATAGGAAGCGTAAATCATAAACTTTTGCAAGGTCACAAAATTCAAATAAAATTATCTTTTAAAACAATTTTGATTAAAATTTTGGTAGAAGCAGTAAATAATAGTTTCCAAGGCCATACAATTTAAATAAAATTGATTTTTTAAAAATTTTTTATAAGAGCCGAGAATCATAGTGTTTTGCAAGGCCACAAGATTAAAAAAATTGGGCTTAAACAACCATTTACGTCATAATTTTGATAAGAGCTGAAAAAAAAGAGTTTTCCGAGGCCACAAAATTCAAATAAAATTGACTTCAAAAACGATTTCGATCAAAATTTTGATAGGAGCTGAAAAAAGAGCTTTCCGAGACCAGAAAATTTAATAAAAATTGACTTTAAATTTTGATAGGAAGCGTAAATCATAGTTTTCCAAGGAAAAAAATGAAATAAATTTGTCTTTAAAAACATTTTCGATCAAAATTTTGATAGGAGCCGAAAATCATAGTTTTGGAAGGTGATATGGTTGCATAAAATTATTCACTGTCATGCGAGATTTCATACAGTAACCATTTGACAAGAGCTCAGGTTAATTTCAAATGCTTTAGATTTTTGTCGATTTTAAGGAATTCAGAAAAAGTAAAAATCTTTATAAACCACAGTATCTTGAAATTATTGTGGTACCAATGTTCTTAAACAAACTTCAAGTTTTTTATACGAAAAAAAATTCACAAAAAATTTTGCTACCATAAGACATCCTTTCTTGTGCCGACAAAATTTCTTGGAAATATGATTTCAACTCACATTGAGGTATTTAATTTTTTTGTCAAAATAAAAAAGAACGGATTCAAAAGAATTTCAAAAGTCAAAGTGGTGAGCAAGAAAATGATTATCGATGCGGCAAAAGAAAACACAGATTGAAGGCAAACATGTAAATATTTTGATTGACAGTGAATAAACTTCATACAAAAGCAACTTCAACATTTTTGTACACGGCGACCAATGCTGCGCCGCATTACGTGTTCGAGACTCGAATTGTGCGCACACATAGGAAGCTGGAGCAATGCCCAGGAGTGCAATCAATTTTATGAGAATTGGCCATTTGTAGGTAGAAGCTACGATTTGTTGCTTGTTTGGACAGAGAAAACTACTAACAATAAGTATCATGATTTGATTTTGGAATTTTCTCAGGGCTTGAAAACTGAAAACTATACAAAATTTGGTAGCCAAACAGTAGCTGCCAGCAGGGCCATTAAAATTGACCAGCGTGAAATGAGTCTGGGAAAGATTTGTGCACCTTGAGCGCATTGCGGTCTCTTGATAATTGAGCTGAGCGCAGAAGAGCAGACAAGAAAAAAAAACACGAAATGGAAGTCGATGCAGCATTTCGAAATATGAAAAAGGTGTTTTTATTAATAAATGTCAGTTTGGCGGCGCGCGTATCATTAATCATAAAACTGCACATTTCAGAAGTTGTACGAAAATACGGAAGCAGCTGCATTCGGTGCGCATTCATTAAGCTTCTTCCTGATTGACAGCATTCACGGTGGCGATGGCAAAGGTTCGTTTATTATTTATGTTTATGAAAAATTATTGAATATTCTTTTGAATAGTCGAAAATATGCCAACTCATTATTGCAACTCTAGTATCAATTACACACTAATACTCGCACACACACACAGACAAGGACCGGCCTCCAAAATGGTGTTTGCCGGGAATACAGTAGCCAACAATGGCATTTACTACATGGGCTGAAAAGTCTTTGGCCTGACATAAAGATGGCGCCAAAAATTAAGAATTATTGTGTTGTACATGGAAAACCATCCTTAACTTAGATTCTGTCAAAGTTTCATGACATTTGGTTGACTCGTTTTCAAGTTATTGCTTTCGAAGTGACGCTACCTCTGAATTTTTGTAAACAATGGAAAAAAGTGAATTTCGTGTTTTGATAAAACATTGCTATTTGATGGGCAAAAATACAGTGGAAACAAAAGCATGGCTTCATAAATGTTATAATACATCTGTATTTTTGCCCATCAAATAGCAATGTTTTATCAAAACACGAAATTCACTTTTTTCCATTGTTTACAAAAATTCAGAGGTAGCGTCACTTCGAAAGCAATAACTTGAAAACGAGTCAACCAAATGTCATGAAACTTTGACAGAATCTAAGTTAAGGATGGTTTTCCATGTACAACACAATAATTCTTAATTTTTGGCGCCATCTCTATGTCAGGCCAAAGACTTTTCAGCCCATGTAGTAGCTAACAACCACCACAGTGCATACGCTGTGCTATAAAACGTGTACTACGGTAAATATTTACTATTTACTAAAACCCATTTACACCGAACAATATTTACATGGGCGATTCGACGATTCGGCGAAAGCGCAACACCGCAACGGACTCAACTTCTTTCGCTGCTATCGCCGCATTTTCATCTAACATAATATTTCCAACAAATACTTCATATTTTATCAGAAAATTACTACTTAACATCGCTGAGCAAACAAAGCCACCAGAGCGAGCAGAGCCACCAGCAACAACACAACCAACTCGAAAAATTCTTTGGAAAATCGGTGGGCGCTGTGTGGTTCGATGTGCCACACCGCACAGGTAACCGCTGAGGTGCAAAGGTGAACCGTGCGTCACTTCAGCCGGGTTAAAATTAGAATAAACACGAGTTGTTTTTTTTTTCTTTTCAGACGGTCAATGTTTTTCTTTCCATTCAATGCGTCTGTGTTGCAAAGACCTTCGCCAACATGCCTTCTCGAATAGTTAAGCACCCGAAATCAAGCAACTGTTCCATATTACATGCCACACTGGCCACTTGCTTGGCCGACTCGACTCGATTCGGCCCGGCCCGGCCATGTTTTTCTAGCCGCTTCTAGCTTAATTGTTGCTGCTGTTGTTATTTTAGGCCACTTCCCCCGCAGACCATTGTGCTGTCATAGTTTTGCTTTTATTTCTCGCTGTTTTCGTTCAATATTCCAGACATTCAAATGAGTGTGAGTGTGTGTGTGTGAGTAGGTGCTGGCTTGGCCTATGAAAATATTATTCATTTTGTAATTTCGCCGAGTGAAAGAAGACAACGTTTCTGTGCACTGGTCGGCAGTGCAATTAAGGGCATTTTCGACATTTTCGGTCGTGTGCATTGTCAGCTTGATTGCTGTTATTCAGAGTTGTTGATGTGTATCAATTATTTTCAGGACGTTTATTTAAGAATAAAAAAGGTTTAGGTGCCCCGAACATGTGACGACATATTGGACAATTGTGTCTATTTTCGATTGTGGCTGTCTGTTTTGTTATTGTTGTTGTTGCAGCGACAATAAGTATTTGTAATTATTTGTGAAACAAATACACATTTTTTTTTAGGTGCTATAGAACATTTGCCAAAGAAACATAAAACTTCAACTTCATGGTTATTAAGTAAAAGGAAAAGTTGCTCAGCGTAAAAACTTAGATAATACTAAATCTATATTAAGTAAATATATTTTTTAAGCTTTTATTTTAACAAAACTTAAACGAATAATATGAGTTCTTACAGTCCTACTATGTCAGACTCTATTCAGCAATGAGAACTTTTGAGATCAGGTATTAAAATAAACGAAGTAAATTAAGTTTAATAAAGTTAAAATAAAGCAAAATATGTGGTTTGCTGAAGAAAATTAAGAACTAGCTTTGTTTTTAAAAATTTTCTACGCATAACTTCATGTTCCGAAGTTCAAATATGTCAATTTCCGACCATCAGTTGGTTACAGTTGTATTGGAGTTTTATTCACGAATAACCCAACAAACATTAATGCCTAATCTCAAATTGAGGTACATTTGAATCAAAATGCTTTCTCAAACCTCAAACGTTTGTTCTCAAATTGATCTCAAATATACTGTTATGGCGTTTTCAACTTAAAAGGCACATTTTTAATATGGAAATTTGTCTTTATTCTCAAATTGAGAATTTAAAATTCTCAAATGTATCTCAAACGAGCGGAACATTCGCCTCTTGTATAGATTGGCGTTGCAATTCGCGTGAAATAAAAAAAAGAATGGATACATTTACATAAATAATATTTTCATAGGATTTCATTGCATTACATATGTATGTAATTTATATACATTAAGGTTCATTTCATTCATTTTATATTAAGGCACACATAACGTTACATTTTATTAAGGTACAAAATTCATTTAGTTCATATTAAGGTAAACGTAAGTTAAACCCATTGAGAATTACAAAATTATCAAACGTGGTAAAGGTAGAATTTTTTTCAACTCATCTCAAGTCGTACTCAAGTTGATAGCAAACATTTGAGAAACTTTTGAGAAAATATTCATTTTCAAATTGTAATAATGCTGGAAAACAATTTGATATCAAAGGGTTTCTCAAAGGTTTCAGATTTTTTTGTTCAGTGTTTGTTGGGAAATTATTGTTTTTTTGTACTTAAATGACTGTTGTTGTATTGGAGTTTTATTTAAGAATAAATGAAAATTTTTTAAATACAAAACATAAGGATCTTCAAATTGGAAGATCTTAAACAAAATGTTTTTGTTAGTGTACAAACATATTTCAACTTCAACAGATTTGAAAACAAAGTCTAGAATCTTAAGTTCTTCTTTCCAGACAATGACAATGACAAAGATAAATGATGGCAAGAAATTGAGTGTTGGTTCAACAAGAAGTTACTCAGGACTAATAAGAAATTATGAAGCATTTGTATACTTTAATACTTAATTTTCTTTTCATGTTTGCATTATCTGCTAGATTTGATAGCATATGAATATATATTATTTATATTACATAGAAAATCTGACAAAAATTCGCACAGAATTGTGTCTTCATTAAAGGATTAACTCGATGTCTCAAACACTAAATCCATGTATCAAACTGTTGTCCCACACTTGACAAAAGATGAACGGATCGTGTGTATATTTTACATGGATCAGTTTTATGGATCTGATGTATAGCCAGAGTATATTTTAGTGAGAAAGTTTCTTAAAACAATTGGTAGAAAACAAGTCTATTTCAGCTTTTAACTTACTTTCAGCAGAAAATAGCTCTTACGAGTATCGAGTTGTAAGAATCTCAAGCAGTTATCACTTTCAAAGAAAATTGTGTCAGAGATACCTTGGAGCTACGCCTGCTATCTCAAGACTACGCCTTACTCACTTAGGGGCACCCCTTCTTCTCTGGGTTAGATGTGGTCGCCAAGCAGGATATTAAGTCACTTCCGAACTTCACTAGGAACACCCATATTCTTACCGATCACTTCTAAATCGATTCGCAACTCTAAGAAGCTCTTACTGGTATAGCTAGGGATTCAACAGGGTCTATGCCGAGTTCGACAGCCAGCTTATTTAACCTCACCTATTACTTCCAACGATTGATTAGTTCCCGATCTGGCCAGCTACCTTATCTAAACTAATCTATCACTACGACCATTTTTAGGACGACCCGCAATACTAAGAAGATCTAACTGGTATAGCTAGGAATCCAACCAGGTCTATGCGTGGCCGTCTATCTATCACCTCCAATGACTGATATCCACATAGTGTCAAAAAGATTTTAATTAAATGATTTTTGAATCAAATAGCAGAAAGACAAAACAACTCGATAGGCCGCCAGTCGACAGCTAACTTACTATATGTAGAACATAACACTTCGTTCAATAATGTGTGTGACTAACTAATTAAAACATATTTTTTTGCCAAAATTCGTTTTTATTCATCAACATAGTCCCCTTTTAGGGAGATACAATCATTCCAACGCTTTTCCAATCTTTCGATACCGCCTTTGTAGAACGATTTTTCTTTGCCTTCAAAATAGGCGTTAGTTTCGGCGATTACTTCATCATTTGAGCCAAATCTCTTACCACGGAGCATCTTTTTGAGGTCTGCGAAGAGCCAGTAGTCGCTGGGGGCCAGATCTGGAGAATACGGGGGATGAGGAAGCAATTCGAAGCCCAATTCATGCATTTTTGCCATCGTTTTCATCGACTTGTGACACGGTGCATTGTCTTGGTGAAACAACACTTTTTTCTTCTTCATATGGGGCCGCTTAATCGCGATTTCTTCTTTCAAACGTTCCAACAACGCTATAAAATAGTCGCTATTGATTGTTTTCCCTTTCTCAAGATAGTCGATGAATATTATTCCGTGCACATCCCAAAATACTGACGCCCTAACCTTGCCAGCCGATGTTTGTGCCTTTGGACGCTTTGGGCGGCTTTCACCGGTTGCATGCCACTCAGCAGACTGCCGATTTGACTCTGGAGTGAAATGGTGGATCCATGTTTCATCCATTGTGATGTACCGACGCAAAAACTCCGACTTGTTGCGCGTAAACATGTCCAAACAGCTCTTTGAATCATCGATTCGTTGTTGTTTTTGCTCCGGTGTGAGCAAACGCGGCACCCATTTCGAAAACTCCTTTTTCATAACCAAATGTTCATGTATTATGGTGTGTACACTGCCTGCTGATATCTTTAGAATGTCAGCAATCTCCCCCACTTTCACTTTACGGTCGGACATAATGATTTTCAGTGTTTTTTCAACGTTTTCCGGAATAACAGCGTCATTTGGTCGTCCAGTAGATGGAATGTCATCGGTGTCTGTACGACCACGTTTGAATTCGGCAAACCAATAACAAATGGTTCTTTTTGATGGAGCAGAGTCCGAATAATGTTTTTCAAGCCATTCCTGGCATTGAACAGTATTTTTTTTCATTAAAAAACAATGATAAATCAGCACACGGAATTGCTTTGAATTAATTTTTTTTTTAAACTCAAAAGTAGTGTCACTTAAAGCACTGTAACTTGTAAACTAATGGTCGGATTGACATATAATTTTGACAGTAAGCCTAAAAAGGTTCACAATTTCGAAAAAAAATATTGATTTAGTATTAGTGCCGCCATCTATGTGTCAGTCACACACATTATTGAACGAAGTGTTATAGTACATAGCTCTTAGGGATTGTGTTATAAAAAGCACTAACAGTTATAAATTTTTTTTGATAGAAAAGACAGCTGACTAGTTGAGACTAAACAAATGAAATCATTTCTGAGAAAAGTGAATAGTAGTCAGAAGCCTCTGAGAGCCTTTTTCATAAATAAAAAATGCCAACATTTTAATGCTGATTTTAAACGGGCTGAAGCGAGTTTTTTATAGGTTCTTACTTTATGCCCAGAAAATTTCAAGAAGTACTTTTGGAACTAAAGAAGAACCTGAGTTGATGGTAGAGTGTGACTAACTAATTAACTTGTGTCCAAAAAATATCCAGAATCTGTCGTTTTAAATTACGCGGGTAATTATTTTTGTCGACATTTTTTGTTCTTAGGTTGGCAGCATTGTTACAAACATCCATGTAAAATTTTAAGCCATAAATTGTTTTGTGTTTGAGTCACGTTTGGTTTTGTACGAAACAAAAAACGAATTTTTCGATTTCTACAATCTCTGAAATTATTCACCAAAGAAGTACGTTTAAATTTATTTTCTAAAGGTATAACCGCCGCGGGAACGTTGAAAATGTTTCAGAAGGCTTACGGGAACCAAGCTCTGTCAAAAACAACAACATTTCATTGGTAAAAATTGGTACAAAATATTCAAAGAGGGCAGACAACGCATTGAAGACGAAGAGCGACCCTGATGATGATTGACGTCAATCAAATCAAGATATTGGTGCTAGCAAACCGTCGATTAACAATAAGAGACCTTGCTGATGATATTGTCATATCAAAAGGATCAGTCAATACCATTTTGAATGAAGGTTTGGGCCTCAGACGAGTCAAATCTTGATTGCGCCATCTCACACGGCACTCGTTCTTTGTGACAATTTTGTCAAAAAATCAAGCCAAATCGTTCCGTATTTGCCTCAGCGCCACTTCTGGCTATTCTCTAAATCCTAAAAGACTGCTCCGGGAACATAGTTTTAGTCAATTGAGAAGATAAAAACGGAATCGCAGATAGTAGGTCATTCCGGAAATGACTATTTGGGATGCTTCGAGGACTGAAAAAATGCATCGAAGGCGATGAAATAGCTTTAGCAGAATAAATAATACAATTATAATACAATTCCGAGTATTTTTTTTTGGCACAGTAGTATATGAAAGCTGAAAGCTTTCAGGGATTTTGTGTTTCATTTTCTCTCCCGAGATAGTCAGAGAGATATGTGATGTGATGTGAAGGTGAGGCTACCAGCGTTTCATAGTACTCAGTCCATTTGGACCATTGTACTATGTCCATGGAGAAGGGTAGGAGCCAGTCAATGATAGAGGAGCGGAGGAGAATAATATCACATATTTCACAGATCAGAGAGATATGGTCTGGTTCAATATCAAATGGAAAACAACGCACGGTTGGAATAGTAGTTCTGACTGGTTCTATGTTAGTCTTTGATGTATGACATAATGGTACAAGTTGAACAGAAATATGGATAAATTTGCTCAACTCTTTTCAAGTCATAGATATGAAATTCGCATCTAACTCTATGGTACAACAAATACATTAAAATGTCATGCGGAAGTAGGGCAAAAAAATAATTTGGATGCCCACATTTCTGACAACGTCTAAGTCAACAATACAGACATGGATTTTGTTTGCTCAAATTAAATGCCAACAATGCGTTGAGCCGCATTGAACGCAAACACGCCCATTCAATTGGCCATTTCAAGTGCACTTCGGACTTGGCATAATTGTGCTCAAAGTTAAAATAATAATGCGTCGAAATGGTGAAAATCGAAAATGTGTTGGTACACACCTTAAAAAAGTTGCGCTGCTCGCAACTGTTTACAAACAATTTAATCCACAGTGGTTGAATTGTCGACCGTTGAAGTGGTTGTTGTTGTTGTACTGGTACTTTTTCCCCAGTTGCTTGCAGATCCAGTTGGCCAACAATTAAACCGAGTTTGCAATTTATTATGCAACCATCACAACACTAACACTGCCTGTCAAAAGTTGGCAACAAGAGCGGTGACACCAAAAATTCAACGCTTGGAATTACAGTTATTGTTGCTATTTGTGCGCAACACACAATGCGGATTCTTCACTTTGCAATTTTTCAACTTTCACTTTTCACATCAAAACCTTTGCCGGCGTTAGTTTCAATTCAATGGTCAAATTGTCGACGGCAAATTTGCACAGTGACACAGATTCGTTGCTGCTGATTTTGACACGGAAGTCACTGTCTTTCGCACTTTTGATTTGTATTTTATGTTTTTATGTGTTTTGTTGTTGGCAACGTTTGTTTGTAGCTAATGCTGCCAATGATGATTTTACAAATTGTGCCACACAAATTATGTTTTTGGCAATTATTGCTCGCGCACTTGTGTCCGCTTGCTTTGTGTTGTTTGTTTATTTGAGTCGAGTCGAGTCAAGTGTTCGAGTGGCTCGCAACGCACGCGACCACTTCAGCTTGTATGGACATCAGCACTGGCGCTGTCGCTGGCGTCTGTAGCGTTGGCCACTTGCCGCAGCGTTCAAAGGCGACGTTTCCCAGTTGTCGCGCGAATTTCCGCACACAACACTCACTCACACACACACATAAGCACCTGCGAGCAAATGTCGCCGCAAGGATGCGCCAGGCGCGGCAAATACCGTCAGTCAATTGGCGCTTTCACCGTTGCGCCACGAACGCCCACGTGCCGCATGTAGGTTGGTCGGCTGGCCGTAGGCAGGAATTGTATTGAATTGCGCAAATGTCGCACTAATCGAATGTCGGCGGCTGCCTCCTGCTGAATGCTTATCCGCTCGAGCTCCGTTTGCCGTTCGTTCGTTCGATCGTTCGCTCGTACACTCGCGTCCACCGTCTACCGAAGTGCGTTCAAGTATAAAAATTCGAATTTGATTCTAAGCCATTGGCCCGCAAATGGCGGCTCTGGCTGCCTCGGCGAGAAATGGCGTCGCTGCTGCTGTTGCCGATGCTTCGCTCGGCTCAAGTCTTGCCTGCGTCTTGAGTCTGCGGCAAATGTATCCAACCAGCAAATGACTGGCGCACTGACCGCCGCCGCCGCCGCACAGCGCATGTGGGCCTGAACGAGTGCGAGTGAGTGAGTGCCGCAACACGTTGGCGGTGCTGTACCAACACCAACACCAACACGAACACCAGCACACACACACACATCCAACTGCCCCAGCCACCGCGCCGGCTGTGCTCATGCGCAGTCACACAGTCACGGCGTCACACAGCCGGTTCGCGCTGCCAGTGGGGTACGAAATAGAGGCGGAGCCTCGCTGCCGTTCGCACCATTTACTCGCATTCGCACTCACACTCACACTCACACTTGCACACCGCCCGGTCTTGCCTGGTTCTGGTTTTCGGCGCCGCTTGCTTGCTGTGTTTCTTGTTGTTAGTGTGGTTGTTGTTGCATAAGTTCGCCTGTATTGGTGGTGACTTAATGGGTTTCCATTTCCAATATGGACGCCGCTACTCTGACTGACTGGTGGTGCGGGCAGAACAGGTTTTCCACACATTTTCTCACTGTTCGCTTGCGTCGCAACGTTGCTACGTTGGATTTTTTATTTTTTTTTGTTACAAGTATTTTAATCAAAATGTACTTTTTAAGTGGTTTGTTGTTTTTGTGCCTGTTACAGTTGTTCTCGTTGTGGCGTTCATTGTTTCTGTGTTTCATATTTAAAATTTAAATTAAATTGAATTTATTGTTACGTCTTTGCCGAATCCGATTTGGAGAAAAAGTAGTTTTTATTTTGGTAAACTTGTTTTAGTTTTTTCTATATAACAAAAACCACAAAAAATGATTTATCAGAGTACCGTAATTTTTTAAAGGGTCCCAATTGTGCACTCAATTATGAATGAAGCTGAAAAATGCTCATAAAAGATGCTCAGTTCACACTGAAACTTTGCAGAATTTGTTCGATAAAGTCGATGTACACGGAAATCTGAATAAGACTTTTAGTACAGAGCTCTATGTAGCTATTTTTTAGGATATATAGAAGCATTATTCAAGAAAGTGAGTGAAATTTCTTAACTTTTACCTTCACTATTACTTTTATGTTTTTATAAGGAAAACATTAAAACATCTGAGGTGACAGTTTTTCGCGATGTCAAACTAGGTTCAGTCAAGAACCAGAGAGTTGGTGAATGAAATAGGTTAAGTTATAGTTTTTGAAGGTGTGAAACTAAGTTCAGTAAAAAATCAGATTGATTGAAATACTTCAATTGATTGAAATACTTTTTAAGATGGGAAATTAGGTTCAATCAAGATACAGATTGATTGAAATATTTCAACTGTGAAACTACGTTCCATTAAAAACCAGATTGATTGAGACATTTCAAGTTTTCCAAGGTGTGAAACTAGATTTTGACTAAGAACAGAGAGCTGGTAATAGAAATATCTCAAGTTATAGTTCACCAAGTTGTGAAACTAGGTTTAATCAAGAACCAGATTGATGGAAATACTTCAAGTTTTCTAAGGTGTGAAACTAAGTTCAGTCAAAACCCAGATTGCGTGATATAAATATTTCAAGTTTTTCAAGGCGCGAAACTAGGTTTCGTCAAAACCCAGATTGATCGAAATATTTCAAGGTGTAAAACTAGGTTCGGTTAAAAACCAGATTGCAATATTCCAAGGTTTTCAAGGTGTGAAACTGAGGTGTGTCAGGAATCGAAGAGCTGGTATTTGAAATATCTTTAGTATAGTAAAGTATAGTTTTCCAAGATGTGAAACCAGGTTCAATCAAAACCCAGATTGATTAAAATATTTCAAGTTTTTCATATTGATTGATATATTTCAAAGTTTTCAAGGTGTGATTCAGTAGATTCAGTTAAGAAAGTAGATTCAGTTAAGAAACGGAGAGCTGGTGAAGGAAATATCTTTTATTATATTTTTCCAAAATGTGAAACTAGGTTCAATTCACCAGAGCTGGTGAATGAAATATCTCAAGTTTTAGTTTTTGAAGGTGTGAAACTAAGTTTAGTCAAAAAAAGTCAGATTGATTGAAATATTTCAGGATTTTTAAGGTGGGAAATTAGGTTCAATAAAAACCATATTGATTGAAACATTGCAATTCAAGGTGTGAAACTAGATTTAGTCGAAGAACAACATGTGAAACTAGTTTCAATCAAGAACCAGAGAGCTGCTAATTGAAATATCTCAAGTTATAGTTTTCCAAGATGTGAAACTAGGTTCAATCAAAAACCAGACAGTAAGTGACTGACTTATTTCAGTGATAGTTTTATAAGATGTGGATTAGGTTTGATTAAGAATCATGCCATTGGTTCCACTTGTTAGAGGAGGTTTTATCATCGGTCACTTACAGTAAACCATTAGTATTTGAAAGACAAGATTTGTTTGTTTTGTCACGGTTCCTATTTTGATTATTTTTAACCGAAGTTGGTTATTTCTATTTAATTCTTTTAACACATTCAGAAAGACCGCAATTTTTCCATACCTACAAAGACTACATTTCATGTCCGCTGATAGCTCGAAAAGTATATATCATCGAATTTTTCACAAAATAAATTTTAAAAAATATAAAACTTTTCAGCATAAAAATATATGTTACCAAAAAAAAGTTGATACAAATACTAAAGAAAATACAGATATTTAAAATTAAAAACTGCCAAAACGACCTTAATGGTCTCTCTGTGTTGAAATTTGTTGATCTTTTCTTCGATTTTGTTACTTTTTTGTAGTTTTTTTTTTATTTTGCTTGGACGTCTCCACCCAACCAAAACGAAGCTTTATCACAGGAGAATAAAAGGAACGACCCAAACTTAGTTTTCCTTTTTGTATGGTTACATTTTGATTACTTTTCTAGAAAAATTTCGAAATTTGGTTTACAAAACTTTGGTCGAGTGACAACCGTGGTTTTTTATAATGTTTTTTTCAGTCAAAACTTTATTTGTACCTAAGACAAAGCCAAGTTTTTGTGGATGTTTGCATCTCTTTATGCTTTTAGTGACTAAAATTTAATGGAAATCTGTAACTCAATGTGAAATTTTTCAAAAACAGGTTTCCTGATATCTACAGTTTAGCAAAAACCGTCACTTTAACACTAAAATGCCCAACCAATCGAACACAGTCTGTATGAAATCATGTTTATCTCATCCGGCAGGGATGGATTCAGAAAAATATTTGGGGAGGGGGGTTCAAAAAGTTTTTATTTAATATTCATAATATGCCTTTTAATCTGTATGTAGTTTTAAAGTCGATCCTAATACTTCGGGGGTTTCAACCTACACTGTCCTCCGGGGATGTCTTTCTGTTCTTTCTCCTGGAAGTTTGCAATATTTTTCCCACTACGGAACTTACGACAGTAAACTTGCACATTATTGAAACTTCAATGGAGGGGTAAACGTTTTTTAAACCTTAACGTGTAACATTGGGTCACTTGTGCCCTGTCGAAACTGACGTTTTCCATGTTTTTATATGTTTAAACAGTTATATTGTTATATTGAAAAATCAGTAATATAGCGATTTATTTTTAAAATAGAACTCTTAATAAAGTATCGTCAATCTTTTCAAATTTTTTTGAGCTCTTTTGTACTTTTTTAAGAGCCGGACACAAGCGACCCGACGTTATACAGAAGAGGTGCGAAAAAACGACGTTACATGGCAAGGGTTAAGAATATATTTAAGAATATTTCAATAATAAATTTTTATATAATATAATAATTTTTTTTTTATAATATAAATAATTTTTGTATATGATTTAGCTTCAAAAATTAATTAAAATCAGAAAAGTTTTTTTTTCTTATAAAAGATTAAAAATATTTTTAAAAATATTTCAATAATAAATTTATATAGAATATATAAAATATATATTTTTTGTATAATATATATAATATTTGTATATGATTTAGCTTCAAAAATTAATTAAAACCAATTTCTTTCTTTATAAAATAATTAAATAAAAACCTCGATGGAGACATTTTCACTTGCTTAGGTATTCTAGCGTTAATGTGTACTCAAAGCTAGGTTTTCTTATACTTGCAGACACTAAAGTTTATTGAAGAACTCAATTTTAGTGACGATTTTGTCACAATGCAACTAGAAACTGGCCACTGTATCCTTACTCCCCCGCAACTGCATTTCCACACACAAGTTCCAAGCACATTAGACAAAAGATTAGGTGAAAGAGCTCAGAAATTCACTCCAATCAAATCGAATCCTAACCTCTAAACTATCAACGCGAGACAACATTTTCACACACAGACCAAACAATTAAATGACTTTTATGCAATTTTCCTGCATTCGATACAATTTAATTAGTGTATTTCGAATTCAAAATGCAAATGCAAACTTTAAGTTGGCTAATTTCGACCTACGCCAAAATGCACACAATTCAAGTGATTTTGACAGCGTTGAGTGCGCTCGTGTTGTGTGGACTTGAAACGGCGCATATCGATTTCAAAATAGTGCTCAACGCGACTCGACTCGTCTATGTGGAGTAACAGTTTTCAAAATAATGAAGTTCTTGACCTAAAGAGTGTAATTTTTTACCGATTCATTGCGATCATCATGATGCTAGCGCTTTTTTTTCAGTTCAGTTCAGTTTGGTTTGTTATTATTATGATTGTTGGTGGTTGGTTGGTTGGTGAGTGTGACGTTGTTGTTGTAAATGAGTTTGTTAACATGGTCGTAGTAAAGCTGACAAGTGATTTCAATATTCATAAAATTCATTTTCATTCATTAAAACGAAATGAGTAAAGCGCTCTGCTCGATTCGAAATTGGACGAGACCGAGCGCTGTGAATGACCGACCGACCGACCGACCGCAAGCGCACCTTTTAAAATTTCATTTTACGCAAGTTCATTGTTGACAACACTATCGCGTCGCATGTGTAGCACTAACGCGAACGTCCATCCGTTTGTCTGTTCACCGGCAACGGCAACGTCATCGTTGTAGCTGAAGTTGGAGCCCAATTCGGTCTCGCAGTCAGAGTCTTTGGTGGCGTTGAAGTTGCGCAGCGTCGTTGTCGTCATTATAATTTGTGGCTCGAAATTTTGTAGCTTCTCATTACAGGAACGCAGCGACGCGTTGTGCCAATACGCAACCGGCAGTTTTGTCAGTCATCATACACACCAACGGTGCTGCCAATGATAATCATGATGACGATGATGATAATGATGACGTTGTCGTACTGGTTGACCGCCATCTGCAAAAAGTGAAACACTTTTCATTTTTCGCCACCACTTTTTTGTGCTGCTCATCACGTTTATTGTCGTTGTTGTAGTTGTGTGCACTGCAAGTGCAAATTTCATTAAAACCCAAACATCATCATTACGCGTTGAATTGCGGCAGCGCACCAAAGGAGCAGTTGGTGAATTTTAAAGCGTTGCGTTGCACTTGTTGAGGAAATGCGCCCAGTGTCGCTTGGCGACCACTGTGTGGCAATGTGCCGCCGCAGCGACACGAGCGGGCCAAGTGCACTGATCAGCTGTTGCGTCTTTGGCGGATTTTGCGTTTGCAATTTTTTTGTTGTATTTTTGCTTCATTATTATTTATTACTTGGTCTTCTTTCACCGGAAACTATAACGTAATAGTTAGTAGTGGCTCATTTAGTTACTGTGACTGTTGTTGTTTTTGTTACGGTTCGGCATGATCCATTTTGTTTCTCTTTCATTTGTGCGGCAATGATTGCAATGGCGGCGACGGCGGCACTGACAACGATTTCAACTAATTGAGTTGTAATTGCGCCGCAACTTTTTCAATTCAGTTTTGAATTGCGTGCAGCAACAACAAATACAACAGCATATTTGTGTTGGATAAAAAAAACATGTCGAACTACCACGACAGCGCCGTCTTGGACTTGGAAACTGCGTCGTGATGCTGCTAATTTTCATATTTCGGCTGCGGCCATGTCAAGTCGCGCCATCAACCAGTGTTGCCGTATTGCTGTGCTGTGCTGTGAGTGTTGAGTGCGTTGGCCCATTAAGTTGCGTTATTAATGCTTTTTGTAGTTCGATTTGGTTGCCGTTGCGGTAGCAATTGAAACATTTCGTTCAAATGCTTTGTTGGAATTTTTAAATACGATTATTGATGTAATTGACTTAATTAAAATTGATTTGGTAACACAAAATGTGTGTGGGGGGAGTGTTGCCCGGAAAACAATGTACAATAATTGCACTTGAAAATGGGCGCACACACAATATTTCCACTTAAAATGGGTTAATATGAGTTCATTAGCTGGGAAGTGCGTACAACAACAATTGTAACGTTCAAGCGGTGATAATGCAAGGAAGTCGACACAAAACTGTCTGTGGGCAAGTCGAATGCGCAAAAGTTGCATAAGTGTGGAGTTGCCAGATGAAATGTTGGTTTGGGTGAAAAAAGGGAATTTTACGAAAACAAAAAAGATTAATAAAAACTAAAAAAGCAAACAAAAAAGATTAATAAAAACTAAAAAAACAAAACAGTAAAATGAGTAATTGTATACAAAATTTTTACATAAAAAAGAAAAAATAAGAAAATATGAACATATCGGAATATATAACTTCATACAACTCGTTTCATTTAAACTATCAATTAAGATGCCTCAACTGTTCATAAAACCGATCTACTTCTCTATAAGTAAAGTCAGTTGCATGTTGTTGTAAGTGGCTGCGTTGACAGTGAGCGCCTCTCGGCAGCAAAATGCCGTTAAAACAGGTTGAAAACGATATCGTTATGTGGCAAAATATTTGGCCGTAGTAAACTGAATTAAAATTGTGGCGTAATGGTGACCGAGTAGAAATGTGCATGAAACATTTGCGCCCACCAGACAGTTTGGAGGACAGGCCGACGGAAACCAACGGCACATGGTGCATGCAGCTGCAGTTGGACAGACAACAGCTGCATTTTTCATATATTTAAGGGAAAAATATGCAATTGTGCCCGCATAGTTTTTGAATTGAATGCAATTGAAGAGAATAAAGATACAAATTGGTAAACGAAAAGAAGGCAACTTTCATATTGAGAATGTAGAACTAAGAAAAATGTAAAATAATTAAATATTAATTTAATTTTTTAGATTTGATTGAGAGAATTTTACAGGAAAACATGTGAATGAGCCCATACTGCAATAACGTAAGGAATTTTTTATGACAGAAAGAGAGAAATTTGAAAAATTATTTATTTGTCATTATGTTTGCAACGACATGTGGCAACGACATACATTCGAGTTCGCTTAGCTACAAGTCGATTTTTCCCTGACTTTTAGTTGCAGTTAACCGGTGTTTTCAGTTAAGCAAACTACGGTTAAGTGAAATTCCTTCCCATTCCTTTCAAATTTAGAAAAAGAAATGGAAAATCAAATGAGAAGAAAAGACAATCTGCAATTTCAAAAGCTAACTTTAACGAAATCAGCGAATCCACTTATCAGGGAAGTAATAAAACGAAATAATAGCAAAGCAGTATGTCTCAAATATAAAATATTTTACATAGACGGAGTTGAAGTAGTGAAAATATATGTTTTGGACCCAAAATATTTCTTCACTTAACCGAATCTTTCAGCTATTTAAAGTTTTAGTTAAACGGAATAATTTTCAGAAAAATACCAAATAAAAATGGAACCTGAACTTTTTTAGATTAGGCGGAATTTAAAGTCAAGCGACTTGCAGTTAAGCGGTTTTGACTGTAAGACTCCATGCCGGCCATGAGGGCCATTTCTCTCATCTCCTGGCAGCCAAAAGCAAAGTTGCTTCTTTGCAGACAGTTGCTCCTCGCCACGCGTAGAATTGTGCAGCGGTCTTTTATTACCCAAGCTGGCGAAACAAGTCTGGGCACACCTTGGTTTCAAGATTTAAAGACCTTAAACTCTAATCTGACTCCTTCATCAGACTTGCAAGGCTCGAAAAACCTCCTCACACTTGGAAAAACGACTGTAGCAAACCGCAACACTAAAATTCTCTATTTGGAGTCAAGTGATCTATTCTTACAACGCCACAGATTTCGCTATGAGCGAATGCCAACCCCACGAAATGCATTGCAGCTCAAGTTGACTTCAAGACGAACTCCATTCATTGCCGAAGAACGCGTTTCGCAGATCAAAGTTGCGCTTCAGAACAGCGAAAAATCGATGTTGCTTACACTGTTGAAGTCGAGGATACACTCAACAGATTTTCAAAATTTTGTGCATTAAAAATGGCTGCAATTCTGGCGAATACCTTTCAAAAGAGATTCCCTTCCTGTTCTTAACGAGTGCTGCCTTCTTCATATTAAAGTCAAAAGGTTTTCAGACCGCACTCGGAGATGTGTTAATGCCACTAGAAATCACAAAAATATTATTATGGCTATGAAGGTTTCTGAGATTTTTCGAAAAATTCCAAACTCTAATAATTTCAATTACAAATTATTAAAAAAAAATTACTGCATTGTAACAGCTGCCATTTTGTTTGAAATGCAACGCCTCAACCCTCACAGCCAGCCGCATCATAGGGGCGACTAACGCCCATTGTGTTGGCTGCGCACAGTTTGATAATTTCTCATATTTATTATCTATCACAAGTCCATTGATACGCGGAGATTAATAACTTTGCCAGACTGGGGCAACCGGGTTGCATTCTCTCACGCAGCGACACGCATCGAAATGCTGAAAGGAGCAACACGTACGCACAGCCGAAACGGGCCGGACCAATAAATGAAAGTCACTTTTGAATCTTTAATTTTCGTATTCGAGACTTTTCTCGGGATTGTTTGGAAATTATCGATATTGAAAAGAATTTCACCATTTTTTTTGGAAAATCATTTTCCATTGAATGTGAACGCATAGAGAATGTTGCAGCAAGCAAATCGAACGTGCAACTGCATTTTTCACACCTTTTGTGGCGGCGCAATGCCGTTGCGATTGGACAATGGTTCGTGTTGTTGTTGTTAGATTTTTGGCTGCTTTAGTAGGAATTTTCAATAATTGTCTTTGCTGCTGTTAATGGTAAATTGTCAACTATTGTATATTGAAAATTGAGTTGTTGGCGAGTTGAGAGCGACACACACGGCTTCATTAGTGGCGGCATGAATAATTGTCGTCAATGATTTGGAGATTTCTTTTTGCTTAGCAATGAAAGCAGTTTTATTGGCAGCATTATTATTAAAAGATGGCCAACCCATGTCCTGTTTGAGAACAAAATGCGTCCGAAAAACTTTATTATGAAAAAATAAGCTGAAAAATAATGGAACCTGTTGTTGAAATGTAAAAGAAACTCACACTTTATAAAAGTGTATTGTATTAAAAAAAAAATTAGAAAAAAACGTAGTCAATCAAGTGTTGCGCCTTCCCGAACTGACTGTCCATTCGTCGAGACCAACAGCCGATATTCGTGCAGTTGTATAAAGTTTTCTTGCCAGAATTTTCCATAGAATTTTCCAATAATTATAATTAATATGAAATTGTGCCATGTCACTGTGGAAGAATTTGTTTTCATCAATATTCCCCTCCGCTAATTTTGTAGCCGAAGGCAGCAATGGAAAATGGAACGCAACAACAACAATTGAAAGCAGGTCGCAGCAGCGTCCAACGCGTAAATCTTTGGCATTTGAAACTTTTTCGTAATATAAGTTTTTTTTCAACTACACTCCATTGCTATTGTTGTTGTTGTTATGGCTGATACGTTACGAAAATCCTATTAATTAAGCGCAGCCAGTTGCCGTCGCGTACACCAACTTTTTTGTTGGCTGTTTGCTGCAAAACATTTCATTCGAATGGTTGTTGCCATTGCCATTGTTGTTGCTGTTGTTGCTGCTGTTTCAGCTGATCGGTGAATACCCTCGCTGGCGGTGTTTGGTTGTTGCGTCGATTTTCGGCTGCCAAGTAGAATTTTTCCTCAGATCTAACGCCTTTTCAATGACAAGCACAATTTGGCATTAACAGAAAAAATTTTTATAAAAAATAATTGAAAAAAATCATAAATACGCTTTTACATAACTCACACGCACACTGATACACACACACACGCATACATATTGAAGTAATAATTAAACGTATAGCTCGATGCGAAACCAACAAACTTTAGGCTCCGCAACTGAAGTTGTTTGGGTCCACTGCCGCGTCTCCCTTCATTCGTTGCCGTTCAATGCGATTCGTTCAATTCGTTTCGACTTGATTTGATTGCGTTGATTTTCAATTGTAATCAATATGGTTTTGTTTTCAACTTGATGGCTAAAGTGTTGTTGTTGTTGTTGCTGTTGTTTTCGGTGTGTGGTGTCGGTTGCCTCTTGGCCACAAATAAATCTGATTACGTTGATACTTTTTGATTTGGTTGTTTTTTTTTTTGCTATCTTTCATTTGCAGCTTGCAGCCATTGTAGCTGTTGTTGTTGTTGTTGTCACCATCACTACTGCTTTATTTACCGCTTTTTGTTTACACTGTCCTCTTTGATGTTTCTTTTTTTGAAGTCAACTTGACATCTGTAGTCAACAATGGCTCATAGTGGCACAAAAGTCCAGTCGTTCGCTGACAACTGAAGCTGATTACTCGCACTGCTTCTTCTTCAGAATCAGAAAGACCAAAAATGGCCGTTCAAGCAATGCTCTTATTGTCAATTACACTCTGTGTGTGTTGCCATTGTTGGCCAACATTATGCAACAATACGGTAAACGCTGCCAGCAACGGTGGCAATTTTAAGCAGTTTATTGACATTGCACAAACGCAAGAATTGTTGTTATTACATAAATAAATAAAAAAAATTACATAAATAATTTCTTTGGTCGAACAGATTTATTTTTGAACTAATTTTGTATTCATTTTGATTGAATCAAAAATAAAAAAACAGTTGGATGCATATTTGTTCACCATTAAGTTTAAGAAAACAATGGAAATGTGTGAAGGAATTTGAAAAGATTGAAAAAATGTCCAGAGGAAGGAAGAAGGAGCCTTGGGGTCAGTGGCGTACACAGTCGAAACCGATTAACTACAAGTCACTTGACTGAAATAGAAGTCCAGGTCCCATTTTTATTTGGTATTTTTCCTAAAAATTAATTCATTTAACTGAAACTTCACAAAGTTGAATAATTCGGTTAAGTAAAATAATATTTGGGTCCAAAACATAAATTTACACTATTTCAACTCCGTCTAAGTGAAACATTTCATAATTAAAAAACCATGCCCTGTTATTATTTCGTTTTATTACATCACTGATAAGTGGATCAGCTGATTTCGTTAGTTGGTGCGGTGGGTTTTTGAAATTGAAATGACATTAGAAAATTTCCGAATTAATCTAATTTCTTTTCGTTTTTGTCTTTTTTTTCAATCATAGGAATTCTTCAGTGAAAACACCGGTTAGCTTCAACCAAAGAATATATGTTTATTTTCTTTGCTTCAACTAAACGGCCAGAAAAATCGACTTGCAGCTAAGCGAACTTGACTATATGCCTTTTGACAGACGATCACAAAATCTCTGAATTTGAAACTGGACGCATTGAGAGACGTGAATCCAGCGTGGAATTTCAATTTCATGGATAGATGCTCGAAATTCGGAAGCGTTCCAGAATTACTGGCGAAATATTTTTGCTTGATCCATAATAGGCGACAGCGATCCAGCCAGGTCTAAAAAGTTTTCGATTGCTGAAAGTATCTGTAACTGCTTTTCTTACTGACATTGAGCTCCAGATGATGTCAAAGGTGTATGGAAATTAATCTGATAAATCATTATAGTGAATTGCAAGAGTCTTCATTGACTTGGAATTGCAAAAAAACAGAATCTAACAAATGTTCAAGGGGGAAATTATCTCGAGAAGTCTCGAGTTGTTGGCCGAAAATGTGTTCGAATGGACAACTCCAATGCTCTGATAGCGCAATAAATGAAAACTGGAAGAAGTACGTTGACTTAAAAGGAGACCATGTAGAATTATAAAAGTCAATTTGTATCTTTGGTAGGTGGGAAACTTTTCAGACCATTCACACAATTAAACAGATACAATTACACCTAAAGTATTCTTTAGACTGTGGAAGATCACCAATGAGGAACCCATTCTGGAGGAAAAAAAGTGCAGAAAATGGAAATGGATAGGGAATACACTAAGAAAACCACACGACAGCATCACGAGAATGCCGCGGAACTGGAACCCGCAAGGGAGAAGAAGTTGTGGTCGACCAAAAAAACAACTAGAGAAGCGCGACCCTACGCGAACTAGCCACTGTCAACACCAACTGGGATGGCACGAAAACAACAGCCCAGAATCGTGTAAGATGGAAGAGTCTTGTTGAGGTCCTATGCTCCAGTGAGGAGCGAACAAGGAAACAAATTCGTAGACTGGCAAAAATAAGAACACATTTTTAGGAATTCAAAGACAACAAATTTTCAAAAAACCCGGGTTTTTTTCCGTTTTTTAACGAACGAATTCTCTGATAAACTTAACTGGGCCATCGTTCAAAAGAAAAACATGTCTTGTATCTTGGATGGAAAACTTGTCAGACCTTTTTTAATAAGCCTAAAATATTGTTTAGACTTATTTGGTGTCGCTGAATGCAAAAATAAAAGACATTTTTTTTTATTAAACAATTCAAAGCTTCAAATTCAAAGGTTTTTATTTGCCTTTTTTAGTTTTGACCACATGTCGCGTGAAGGAATTGTCTGATAAATCTAACTGACCACTGTTCAGAACATGTTTTCTAGCTCTTGTAGATCAGATTCGATTGAGTGGATTTACTATCAGAAAAACTTGACTTGGGAACTTGGGAATTTTCCGAACATTTTCTTGCTTCAGTTCTTTTTTAACTTTTTGTGACTAACTACAAAAAAGTCACAACTCAAAAATCTCAACTTTTCAGGAGAAGCAAAAAACTAATGCAAAAAGCTACGATTGACTGCGGCGTTTAATTTAAGTGAATTCAAAGCAAACTACAAAAATTTTACTGTTATCCCCAAAATAATTTGCAATAATTTGCCGCGATATCAGGGAAAGTTTGTGTTCTAATTGAAGTCTACGAATTGGAATCGTTTGATCAGAACCCAGTTTCTTTAATAATGTTTAAATAAAATCAAAAAGTGATAATTTTGTATTTTTCCATAAATATTATATAATTTTTCTGTAATTAAAAAATATTGATACAAAATTTATTTAACCCGTTTTAAGCTAAAATTGTTCAAATGTAAACTAGCTCTAGAATTCTAACAAAGAAGCGTGGCGACTTCAAATGTCGTGTGCACACTTCTTAGGCAAATGTTTCATGATTTAAATACCAAAAAGTAATATCGAGACACAGGGTAAAATTCGGGGTCGAAAGGGTTAAAGTAGTTAAAGATGTGAACTGTGAATTGATTTATGGTAAAAAGAAGAACGATTTTGGAAACTTTTGAGTTGTGACTGTTTTATGATTAGACTGCTTGACTGCTTATTATATATTCTTTGATAGTTAAATAAATCATTTTAAATTAAAAAATTATTAACATATTTTTCAAGTTTAATACATCGAATGTATATTTAGAATCTTTTGAATAAAAGCTCTTTAAAACCCATAAATTTTCTTCTAGTCACATTTTATCGTTTGATGGCCAATTCACGGGCGATTTTCCCCAAACATTGCGCCCAGAATTTTTCCAATCAAGAATGCTAATATCACTTGGAGGACACTTTCCCATGTCAGCGCAATATTGGCCAATCCGAGATAAGCAATTTAAGCTGCTTGTGCATGCGGCGAAGGGAAAATGAAATTTCGGGTTATTTTTTTTTCGAATACGTATTTGCCCAACGTGGCGTGTTCAAACACAGCAACTGCCACACAAACTCGCTCCGCACCCCACTCGATGCGGGCGAACGTCGGCACACATAGCAACATCCGCAAATACTGCGCAAACAATTGGCGGCCAAGCGCGGAGCAAAGGGCGCGCGTATGCACGAATCGCGAGGACTGCGTGCACCGCATTAGGCGGCCAAAGCGAAATGGATATGGCCACATGTACATTGTGTGTGTGTGTGTGTGTGTGTGTGTGATATGGATACACGCTTAGGCAAACACACAGGCGGCTATGTACACATGGCCCGAGTTGGGTGCCACATGCCGCCGGTTGCACGGCCGCGACGCACTGCTGGCGAGGGTTGCTTCGCGGCCGCATTTCGTGTAGGCCAAAGTTGAGGGCATTTCTGGCAAATCATGCTTCGATCATTTCTCAAAGCGGCTCTGTGTGCTGTCGCTGCTACCAACAACCAAAGGAAAAAGTAGAAAATTATAATCAGAAGAAAGGCAACAAAACCCTGAGGGGGCCCAAAGAAAAAGCCGCCGCTTAGTGAATTGAGCACAGCACAGCAGGCCTATTGTTGTTGTTGTTGTTGGTGCTGCTGCAGCTTCTGATAAAGTTCGTGCGTCGTGCGTGCGAGTCAAACGCGCTTTTTTTCTTTCTTTTCGCCAACAAGCAACTTTGGAGTGTAGGCAGCACTCCACCCACTATGAGCCAAACAAAAAAAAAATGAAATACAAATAAAAATAAAACAACGTGCACGATATTCAAACGTGTTTTTGTAATGGAAATACGAAATTATTTAGTTTGAGGGAACCAAACGAATCGTGTTGGACGCTGATACGCATTGGCCTGGCGGTTCGTCCTTCGCGACGTGGCCGACTGCGGCGCGGCTCGGTGCGCCCACGTGTGCCAGCCAACTGATAAAAGCTCATTTTTCTTAAATTTACGTGCCTGTCAACTCAAACTGCCTGGCTGCCATTTATTTCGAGACAGCGCGAACTGACAGCTGCCACGGGCGCAGCAGAGGCGGCGAGGTGGGGTGGGCCGAAATGTTTATCGTCAAATAGGATCACCATTGCTGGATATCCTCAATTTACGCCATTTTATTTCATTTCGCTTAGGCGCATTACTTTTTTTTTTTGGCTACTGCTCGTTGGCAGCGGCGAAAAGTCATTATTTACGGTCGAGAAAAAAGTTTTAATGTAAAGAACAGAACGACAGATGTCGCAGATGTGAAAAAGCAGAGCAGAGTTAAGGAATGGGACAGGAATATATCCCAATAAATGGGATATAGAGAAACAACTATTTTTTATATATCACTTATGATTTGGACTAATTAGAAATACAGAATTTGTCAAGTCATCTAACCGTATTGAAAGTTGTAAAACGTGTTTCGGTGCTTCTGTAAAGAATTGCTATGAGTTTTCAAGTCAACAAAACAAGCAACTAATAAGAATAACCAGAATATGCTTCCGGTGTTTCTGTCAAGAATTTCCAAGTCAAAAAAAAAATAAATAAATAAAATAATTAACTTATAAGAATAGATCGCTTTAAATTGCTTTGAATTTGCGTTCAGAAAAACTTGTGTAAACCAACTGTCCCAGTTTTCCGCCTATAGGGATGAGGGTTTCTATGAGAGAGAACTAAGAATGGCAACAAATTTATGAACAAACATCGGGCCTAAATCGGAAACAGGAAACCAAATCATTTAGATCATAAAAAGTCTCAGAAAAAACATCACAAAACAGGTTCAAACAAACAGATCACAAAAGGTTGTTCACTGCACATTCCACAACTGAAAAGCTTTATATCGAATAGATAACGATGCAATATAAAAGTATGACACCTTTTAATTATGAGTTTTCAATCCCATATAACTAAAATTTTAACTCAAAACTGTTGCAATAGGCTTTCAATCAAGAGAGTTCTTCAACGACTTCAAAGCATCATATATCTGAAAATTTCCGAAACCAAATCATTTAGATCATAAAAAGTCTCAGAAAAAACATCAGAAAACAGGTTTCATCAAACAAATCACAAAAAGTTGTTCAAAAAGTTGTTCACTCCACATTCCACAACTTAAAAACTTTCTATCGAATAGATTACGATGCCATATAAAGTATGACACCTTTTAAATATGAATTTTCAATCTCATATAACTAAAATTTAAACTCAAAACTGTTGCAATAGGCTTTCCATCGAAAGAGTTCTTCAACGACTTCAATGCATCGTATATCTGAAAATTTCCGAATACTCATAAACCCGATTTTTGAATATACAACTTATTGGATATTGATTGTAGAGAAGTGTGGAAACAAAATGCTGTGATGTTCACAGGACGAAGTTTA